>JAHWFO010060973.1:898787-1104967 GCA_023313115.1 Rhysida immarginata | reverse complement strand
TATAACGAGTAAATAATGATAGTGGGAAATGGTTAAGTAGCACGTGCCCTAATGGTACTATATGAAACCATATGGTATCATTGGAACTTTCAATGATAAGATATGGCATGTAACATATCAAACAACTAGTAACGACGAGTCATGAGTGAATATAACGAGTAAATAATGTTAGTGGGAATTGGTTAAATATCACGTGCCCTAATGGTACTATAAGAAACCATATGGTATCATTGGAACTTTCAATGACAAGATATGGCAGGTAATATATCAAACAACTTGTAACAACGTGTCATGAGTGAATATAAGAAGTAAATAATGATAGTGGGAAATTGTTAAATAGCACGTGCCCTAATGGAACCATATGATACCATATGTTACCGTTGGTACTTTCAATGCTAAAACATGGCATGTAATATATCAAACAAGTCGTAACGACGTTTCTTCAGCGAATATAACGATTAAATAATGATAGTGGGAATTTGTTAAATAGCACATGCCCTAATGGTACTATATGAAACCATATGGTACCATTGGAATTTTCAATGCTAAGATATGGCGTATAATATATCAAACAACTCGTAACAACGTGTCATAAGTGAATATAACGAATAAATAATGATAGTGGGAATTGGTTAAGTTGCACGTGCCCTAATGGTACCATATGATGCTATATGGATCCGTTAGAACTTTCAATCAAAAGATAGGGAATATAATATATCAAGCAACGACGTTTCTTGAGCGAATATAACGAGTAAATAATAATAGTGGGAAAATGTTAAGTAGCACGTGCCCAATGGTACCATATTATACCATATGTTACCTTTGGAACTTTCAGTGCTAAAATATGGCATGTAATATATCAAACAATCGTATCGAAGTTTCTTGAGCGAATATAACGAGTAATTAATGGTAGTCAGAATTGTTTAGTGGTTCATATTTTAATGGTGCTATATGTTACCTCTGGCTTAATGGTATATAAAACTAAATACTGTGAGACATAATGCTAAATAGTAGTAGTTAATCGCTGGCTTCAATAGTAAATGATCACGTAGAAACACTGTAGTAATTGAATATGTAAAGATGATAGATGCTTAAACATAACACTTCAGCAATTAAGGCTCAATTCGTCTAACATTAAGTGGGAATGTCTTACAAATTATAGAACTTTTATTTGTTCAGATATATAAAGCCTAACTTCACTCTCCATTTAATTCTTCAGTTCGTCAAGTTTATTCTTTAAAATTCTTTGTATACATTTGTTTACTAAAATAGTAATTTACAATTTAGTTTTTATGTTTATATATTTTATCTAAAGTGTTTTAAAATGTTAGTTAATTCTATATATCAATGTATGATGCTATAATACGAAAATGTGCTCCTTTATCCGCTTTGGCGGTAAATCATTCTTGTTAATTTATTTCGTTAGTGATTTCATTGCTTTATTTATATCATTATCTTTTCCTCTTATTTTTTATTTGTTTTGTGTTTATGATTATATTTAATGTTTCTTTTGTAAATGGGTATTCCCGTCAATAAATAAATAAATAAATATCTAAATAAAATATTTGGACTCTTCGAGCATTGTTAACGCCAGCTTGGAACATTCACCCGTTACGAAGGCATTGTTGTAGCACGTGCACACTTCGTTAGGTTGCGCGCGTTCGTTAGCTCGCGTCTGATTCATTAGCGTGCAGTCGTTCGATTTCAAACAATAAAAAAGGATGTAGGAATACTTTCGAATGAGATAGTAAGAAATTTAGACATATTAAAAGTTGGTTGAAATTTATTCACAATTTATTCACAATTACAAGGAAGAAAAGTGCTGAACAGAATGCATATAAACGTCGCATCTATTTGCAAATAATAGAAGTGAGTTGTGCTTTTTGTCGACGAATTCATAAGGTGTGAAAGGAATAAACGGATAGGAAAAGGAAAGGATAGGTAATTTGCATATCTATCATTTCATAATGTCGAATCACGAACGAATACAACTTAATTGTTCATTTAATATTTCACTCATTGTTGGTGATGTAACAATGTATGATTTTTCCTGCGCATGCTTTCTCTCTAGGCGGTATTGATTGCACATGCCTCCGTTATGACCAGTTTCTTCATTTCAAATATACACAAATATACAAATTAGAAGTTTTACGGGTGGAATATATAAACAACGCAGTTCTTCAATGCCTTATGTAGCAGTGTTGATTTAGCCTTTCGGTACTTGATTATATTATTCATTAATGGTTTATTTCAATAACGATGTTTTTACCTGGCTTCCGCTTTTAACATCGTTCTGACAATGCAGTACCTTGTATCACATGCTCAAGTGGTTTTGTGTTTACTTCCTTGTTTAATCACATCCAAGACGCTGACAAAATATTTCCAAGACCGAAAGGCTGAATGATATCATTAAATATATATTCCCTCACTTTGGCCCGTAGATAAACAATGAAATAAGCATTTATTAGAAAAAAAAGGATAGAAAAAAATTCCACTACCTGGATTTAAACCAGGAACCACAAGTATCATGCTCGTTCATTGGGCCATCGTGAACATGGTGTCACAGGTGTCCTTAAAGACTACAAGGTAGTCAAGATGAAGGCCCAATGATTGGGCGGGCACCCAGCTCGCAGATCGAGAATTCCTCCTTTCCTATTATTACCTTATGCTTGGAGCATTATCTCCAGTTTCCGTTTAATAACTTTTAATGAAGAAAACAGATGAAAATTTCGTTGTTTCACTCGAAGCTCTCATTATGAACGCGGCCAAAGGAACAAAGTCAGACAGAACTTTTAACAATAAATAAGAGGGCATGTAAGATTCCGTCGTGCATGTGTTTCACAAGCGATCATGGGTCATTTTAACGACTTCGAATGACAAAAAGATTTGCCATAGTCTATTCTATGTCAGGTGTTCTCAGTGACAATCGCATGAATGGTATACTGACCGACAATGGGCGAACAAGCGCCAGCTACCCACATGCAACTGCTAATCTGAGTCGCCGTAGACTGTTCAAATGTATACAGAACTGTCGTAGAACAACAGTGGCGCAGATAAGGTCCAGTTTCAACGTCTACAAGCCTCAAGCATTGTGGAGAGGACGGTGAGGTTCACGCCTCATGCTTTATGCTACGGCGCCCTACTCGAGCCAGCAAGGTGCCGAGAACATCAAAGCTGGACCTGTGCAGAGTGATGCCGAATTGTGCGGACAAAAGAATTCAGTGAGGGTGGGCGTAAACTGGAGGAGGCTAGGGCTCTGCCAGATCGGCATATTCAAGGAGGTTTTGGGTCTCTGATAATTTCGGAAAGATTCTTAGTATTATATCTGTCAGGTCTCTTCGTATTATATCTGGAAAGATTCTTAAACTATTATATCAGCAGATGATGTATGCTGATATAATTTAAAAACAGAAATTCATGATCTACAACCTGGATTCGAAGCAGGAACCACAAGTATCCAGGCTCGATTGCTCCTGGTTCCTAGTTAGAATCCTGGTCGTGGACCTTGAGTCTATATTTCTTAATTATTTCATTATTTGAATTATCGGATATTTATTCCTATGCCTCAAAATTAAATTCCCAAATATAGTGGCTGTTCCTTACATCCCTGCATCCCAAGACATATACTGTTGCTGGCCTGTTTGGTTGGTTAGTTGGTTTGTTTGGTATTAACGTTCTTTTCAACTGCTATGGTCATTTCAGGACGGCGTTATAGGGGCCGCAAATTTTGCCTCGCAAGGGTTCTTTAACGTGCAGCTTGCAACGACTACACGGGACCAACTGCTTTACTTCCCTTCCGAAGGAAGTGCATGATCTCAGGATTTTCCCCCTGAAAAAATCCTGGTCGTCCTCGGCCGGGGTCGAACCCGCGTCCTCGGGCATCAGAGGCCATCACGCAACCACTGAGCCACCATGGCCGATTGGCCTGGTTGGACACCAATGTCTCTTTCAAAGTTTCCGAGTATAACAAGAATATTTAATAATCTAGATAAAAAATTCTCTCCTTTCATATACTAATTAACAATATAAAAATATCTTACATTACGAATATATCCAAGGAAAGAACACATATGCGCGTCCAAAGAAATATGCAATTTCATACTTAAAAATGATTTAATTTTTATTGCAAAAATGTCTTGTAATTGAAATTGAACAGATTTTCTTTCGTCGGATATATTATGGTTTTCAAATCTGCATATTCGCTCTTAATTGTGGAAGACCTGTCCTCCTTTGATATTGTGGCTTCGGAAGCATGTAAAACTACAAGGTAATTCAAATTTAATAGTACAAAAAGAAAGCATATCACCGACTGCATGTAAAATAAATTCATTATGGCAGTCGTTGATATATTTTATTTTTGTACCAATAATTTTGAATTGCACTATAGTTTTAGAATTAAAAATTAGAAAATTGTGGAAATGCGTTTTAAGCAGTAATACAGAAAAGATAACCAAAGTTATTTTCTTTTTATAAATCAATATACACGAACTGACTTTTAAGAGTGTTACCACCGGGAATGAGAGCACAAATATGTTTCAAAACCTATGGCAGCAATACATTATAAATTGAAGCTATATATCCTATGTATTCAAAATTCCCACTGGACCGACTGCATATCGAGTCAGTTAAAGCCCTTAAGCAGCTTAGAAACGAGCTTAACAATGAACTGGAAATGGGACATTGCACAGGTAGCATCATTACGGCCCAATAATTACAGTCGTAACTAATAATAATATCGGATTTTGTTCGCAAACAAACCACCCTCTTTTGAATGGAATGTTACATTAAGTGATAGAATGCAATTTATGTCATGGTAGATGACTACAACATCTTCATGATTTAAACGAATGATCTACAGATTACTTAAAATTTGAACATGTTTCTTTAGATAGCATTAACCTGAAAGCTTTACATTACACTATTAACAAGCTGTCAAGTTAATTTGACACAGGCCAGACAGAAAAGAAAGGGAACTAATAAATGAGTTTCATGTTAAAATATAAAGAATTTTTTAAAATTCACATTTCGGTTTTCAAAACTAAAATCGTAATCATTTTCCAGTACTGATCTCGTAAACTCTTTGAAGAAACTTTTTGCGTAGCTGCATGATAAATCTTAGTAATTAACTTCGTGCGAATTGCGCTCGTTTAATTTCTTTTCGTTCTTAAGTTTCACTCCGGCGTTTATTTTCCGAAGCAGTTTCAGATTTCGCTGCTGTTCAAACCTCCAGGTAAAATAGTTTTAAGCAATAAAAAGCAAGGAATTTTTCGAGTCTCGCTTTTAACTAGTATGGTATCGATTCGGCAAAAATAACGCCTTCAAACAAATCATGGAGCGAAAGAAGCCACAAGAAAAGGCGAATTGCTAATAAGTAGCGACACCGGGGTCACCCGTTGTGGCGGTTGGCGACACTTATTCATGCGGAGACCGAAGGTGAGTTCTTGCATCGGAAATCGAAGCCGAAACGTGTTCCGACCCAGAGGGGCTCAATTCGCGACTCGTCTCCCCGCTGGTCCATTCGTTTTCCCCGGCATCGTCATTAACGGCGAGCGGCGCCGACAAAAATGACAAGCCATAAAAATGAAACGATTACTTAACATTAGCAAGAGACTACGGTCGGCCGTTTGCGAAATTTAAAACTGGGCATATTACTGCTTAGTTTTTAGAGTGGAAACAAACTCCAAGAACATTTAGAAGCAAGTTCACTTTAAAAACGATCCCTACGTAGAATTTGGACAAACGGAATGTTTTTTAAAAGACTTCTTAAAGTGTGTATCAAATTTGGTCTTCAACATGCATTTTTAAGCAAAGGAAGGCTACACGAAATTCTTAAGAGAAGCAATTTCCATACGAAATGGCCAGATGAATAAGTGTTTTGGTCGCTGTTTCTATTACATATGTCATGGAGCCGAGTCAAGGAAAACGAAGAGGGAGGAGAAAAGACGTGTAGTAATTTAAGTTAAAAGACAAAATAAATCGTAGTTTTTTTATGCAGTCCTTCTTTCTTTGCAACAAACTTTAAATGCCCTCAAGTTTTAAAACATTTTAGAAACTTTAAGAATTACTTCTTTATCAACGACTCGTCTTTTCAATCAAGTCAAAGATTGAAAAAGCTTATTTATTTAATTTTTTAAGGCTCAGAATATAAGGGAAAAACTTCTGGAAAAACTATCGACAAGCCACACTGCAATTTCAATTAATTTTTTTATCCATTATCCATTTCATTTTTTCACTTAGCATATTTTCTAGCTCCTCTCCACGTAATCTCATAATCTCACATTAACTGCATAGCGTAAAAAATGCTATTTTTTCTGAATTTATGATGAACCTTTAGCTACATGAAAAGCCTTTTTTAATCATAAATATTTAAACATCTTTCCGGGAAACTCCCTTCCCCACCTTCCGTCTTAGTTTACCCCCCATCTTCGCTTTCTTTTGTAACGATACTTAATGGAAATCTGGAATGAAAAAAAGATTATATAAAAATATCTGAACAAAAGAAATCCATTCTTTAACCCCCCCAAAAAAATCATCCCAACATCTGTTCAAATTTTCTGCCCCTTTCTCATCAAGGAAATGCTTGAATAATTGAGTGAAGAAGCCAAATGCATCGTTTGAATTTTGACGATGGTTCTTTGTGTAGACACAGAGTTCCGTCAAGAAATTTGACAAATTTATAATAATATTTAGCGTACAAACATTTCTATCGATTGTAGACAAATATTTTTTTAATGCCTTAATGCTACTTTTTAATCAAATCCGAAAACAGTCGATGCATTAAAAACAGTCGTTATGAAAAAAATAAAGGAAATCAATGAGGGGGAAGAAACAGTTTTACAGAAATGTGCACTCTACGAGGAAAAGTATTAGAAATTCGTTAATTTTTACTTCAAAAATATACAAGAAAATGTAACATGTCAAGCATTACGAAAAATAAGTAAATGTTCGAAGATATTGTCAACTCAATTCACGGTAATTTACGTCTGAGTCATTAAATTCGTGGACTCAGCGCATAGAATCGCCAGCGAAGACGACAGCGCAAAGATTGCGTTCTTAATGATGTCTTATAAATTTTTCTCTCGTTCCAGCGAGAGTTATTTGCGTGCATACAGAGTAAACAGAACTACAACATCTGTTTTGAAGGACAGTTGAAATTCAAGAATGTTGCAGCGGGCAGTTCTTCCTCAAATTAGGCAAGTTATAATGAAACCTAATTATTGAAAAAGTGTACATCGACGAATCCATGGACCACAGTGCTGTCCAAGAGGAATTAGCACAGCAACATATCGTCGTTTTGCCACATCCTCCGTATTTATCTGATCTCGCACTATTCGACTTTTTTTTCTTTACTCACATGAAAGAAAAGCAATGAGAGCATATATTTCAATTAGCTGAAGAGATTGTCATTGTCGAAATAAAATCTTGCAAACATTCCAAGAAGGAGCTTTAGCTGCGACAAAGGTGATCGTCAAGTGCGCGTGCCCATGTCAACGATGCTTAAAAGATAAACAGAAAGTAACAGTGTATTCGTTCTTGACGAATCGACTGTATAAGACCGGAGCCGACGCGATCTAAACAAGCCGTGGCACTGATTTTGTGACATCATGCAAACAGATGGATTTTGTGACGTCACGTAAAAAGAAATTTAAAAACAAAATAAGGATATTTAAAATTTAAAATAAAACGATTTATTAAAAAAAGTAAATGACCCATGTTGGGCATTAATGCATTTTATTATACTGTATTTACCTATTTATCTAAAATACAAAATTCATATTTCAAAAATCCCATCGGTTTTCGTGACGTTTCAACAATGCCAAGTGACGTAGTGCCATGGCTTTGTATAGATCGCATCGGCTTCGATAAGACATGCCATTATCTTGGTATTTTTAACGGTCACTGTTTTAGCACGTGCAAACGACTTGAAAGGATCCACGAAAAAGCCTGAAAAGTTGATACAGCCGAGCTAAAACCTTGATATTGTCGAAAACAAAATTTGAAAAAGTTAATTCGTTCAAGCTATCGTCCAAACTTTACCCAACGTTCCATAGAACCGAGATTCGGACTCTGTGCACTTCCGCAAACCAGCACATGAGCATGTTGAAACAAGAGTGGTCCTCACCAAAGTAAGATGCAATGTGGGCAGCAAGAATTTGTCTAAAACATGAATATAAGATTCCGTATTCGTAAATTCCTTTCACGGGAGTTAGGCGAGCCCGAGTCTTGAGAGACAGCCCCAATGCATTTGGTTAAGTACCGTTCATCCAGCATTCTCCATACCATATTCATCCCTGAGACTGCCAGATAGTGTAGCGTAGTTGACACACTCCATAACACACGCCGCCATTGCTCAAGGGGAAAGTTTCGATGATATTTAAAACTAATATAAGCGAAGCTTGGTATGGATTGCATTAATAAACGAGATTATACAGCCTGTCTCAAAAAGATAGCTGGTGTAGCTTTTTTTGAAAATAGCAAAGAAAATATCAACAGAATCACATTTTATTTTACGAATGGTTTAACAATCTTAAAATAAAGCAATTTATTATATTTTGAAGAAGATTCCATTTTCTGGAAAGAGGAAATAAAAAGAAAACTAAAAACGGACTGTCCCAAAATGATAGCTGGTTAAACAAAAAGTGAAAAAATAAATTTTAATATTTAATCTTTCCTCCTTTGACTTCGATAAGTTGAATGCAGCGATTGTGCATTGATTCTAGCAATTTATGATTAACATCAATTGGTATTTTTTCCCATACGTCAATTATTGCATTTTTGAGAGATGCTTACAACTTTACTGCCTGTCATCTTTATAAACCTCTCTAATCATAATCCCTCAAACATTTCGATAGGATTGAGATCTGGAGATAGAGCAGGCCATGCCATAACGTCCAATTTGTTTAACGCAAACCATTTTCTATTAGCATTTGCAACGTGTACAGGGGCGTTATCTTGCTCGAACACCGGTGTTTCACCTGGTATCTTCAGTACAGGAAGAAGAGCATCTGCCAACATCTTTCTGTAACTTTCAGCATTCATTCGTCCGCCTACAACTATGAGCTCTGTTTTGCCCAATCCGCCAAATGCCCCCCATGTCATCACGGAACCACCACTTTATTGCTTTTTTTTGAAGTGTTGTTCATGGCGAATGTCATGCCAATAACTGTGAAATCCGTCAGGACCGTCTAAATTCAACTTCTTTTCATCAGAAAAGATAACGTTGAACCATTCGTGCGTCCAGTTACGTGATCTACAACAAATTTTTCTCTTGCTTGCAAGTGGTGCATCTTCCACGCAGGTTGCACTTGACCTGTTTAATACAGTATACGTAGGAAACAACGTATTTATAAACAACATTAACCCATTACATATAATATTGTATGCTGTTTTATATGCTATACCTTTAGTGTACTCAACATTGGGCATTGATTTTAGGACTCTCCAAACTGTCATTCTTGAGGGTTGTCATGGCATAGAAGCAGCTAATTTTCTTACAGACGACGGGTTTTTAACCATTTCACGCATCAGAACCCTTTTATCTCGTCCAATAAGGGGAGGAGGTCTTCCAGTTGTTTTCTTTTGGCTATAGTAACTATTTTTTCAAGTAATTATAAATAACTTTTTCAGAATGTTGTAACTGTACGGCAATTTCTTTTACAGAGGCATGTCTTTGCCGAAGACCATCAATTTCCCCTTTGCCGAAGAATATTTTACTACAACCCATAACTAGTAATGATAAATCATTCTTCAGCTGAAATCATTTTATGGAAATTCATATTCCCTCCCACTGGCTATCATTTTGGGACAGTCCGTTTTTAGTTTTCTTTTTATTTCCCCTTTCCAGAAAATGGAATCTTCTTCAAAACATAAAAAATTACTTTATTTTAAGATTGTTAAAACATTCGTGAAATAAAATGTGATTCTGTTGATATTTTCTTTGCTATTTTCTAAAAAAGCCACACCAACTATCTTTTTGGGACAGACTGTATGTGCATGCTCGGCCAGATGAAAACCCCAGATTCGTAGCTCTCGACAATTGTCATGATGTGGATGTTGGATCGCCAGGAATAATAGTGGGCATGGTCTTCCAATCGTGGCTGTACAGTCGCTTTTGTACATTATATTATACGGTGAAACGGGGCACGTATAATATTGCAGAAATTTCATAAATAGATATTTCAAAAGGACAACACTTGACCATACAATGACGTCTGTACATTTGATCATACATTGTGCTTTTGTGGTTCAAGAAATTCTAAAGCTCACCAGTATTAAACTATAATGTTCGTTTAACTTGCATCTAATTTTCTTCTTTTAATGAATTTAATTATAGTACTCTAAATATACACTACTGTGGGTCAATTAAGAGATTTCGTAACGGCATATAATACGCGCGATTTTATGGTCATGGGTGATATTATATCTAATTCTATAATATCAACATAGATAGAAAGTTGAAACAAAATATTTCAAAATTCACGATAGCTATTCCGTTTTCTAAACAAAACATGCTGTCCATATCTGAGCTCAATTCTCATCTCTAAAATTAAATTCCTTCCTATCAACATAATTAAGGCATTTTCTGTCACAAAACAAAGGAGACGTATACTTAATGTAGGGAGATAAGAACAAAAACTATTTCGAAAAATGAGAAGTGTAACAGCTTTTATTTTCTTGATAATTTAAGGATGAAAATGCAACCCAGTGCGGCAGCCGAGGGCTAAATGGCATATTCTGGAAAGCTCGTATTTTCTCCGAAGCATTGACATGTCGACCATGATGACCTCCGTCCTACCTTCAACAGAAAGGCAAAATTAACTATAGTGAAATCATTATTTTTGAGGATTGTTCACGATCTGTGGATGCGAAAAATTTTGCAAAGGCAACTTTGTTCCCGAGAGGTTCTATTAGGCCAACAGATGAATTACGGTAATACAAACAAGAAAATTACTGTCAAAAACTGACCAAAAAATAATATGTGCGCTTCAGGATGACGAAATGTGAATTTACTGCTATATAAATGCAAAATTGCATTCAAGGAAACCCGTTCTTTCATATTTCATCCTACTTGTCAGTTGGTATTACGAGGAAAACACGCACAATCGCTTTACTAGAATTGTATTTAAAATGATCACGTCACTTTTTTGCCATTTTCATATGAACGGGTAAAATTGAATATTTAAATGAAATAAATTCTGCATTTACCAATATAATAAATGAAAACATACCTGGTAAGATTTATTTATTTAATGGTAGCTATATTCAATTTATTAATTAATATAATGATTTATTTAATGAGTGATAATTCATTTGGTTTTTTTTATTTACTGTTTCACTCCTTTTGCATTTCTCATATTCCCAGTTTGAATGCTTAATCAACTACGAAATATTACTTTTTTCAAATTACCGCCAACTCTAAAATGGAGATAATAACGCTTTCTTATTGGATGCTTTAATATTTGGACTCTTGAATCTTTATTATTAATACACCTTTAAAAAATCCTAAAAATTTATTTTATATTAAAATAATGATCAGGGGCGCATTAGCAGCTGCGGGTCAACTGGAAGCAGCATAACAAACACTAAGATCTCTTTTAAAGATTTAGATGTTTTAAAGATATTTTTAAAAATTTAGATATGGTATTACGTATATGTTGCAATGTGTTTGTTGTAAGAATTTGACAAGATTAGAGAAGATTGCCCTGACCGCGGGGCCCGGCTCTAATTAAAAGCTAATGGCTCAACTGCCTTAACACCGGTCCTGATACTGATTATTAAGTACGGAAGGATGCTACTTATTGTTTTCACACTGTCCGTCTGTCTGTCCGCCCGTCCGTCCCCTTCATAATTTCCGCATTTTTTGAGGTAGAAGGTTGAAATTCAGAATGTAGCTTACTATGGGCATGTGCATTTTCACTATTTAATTTGGTTTTGATTGGCCCACTGCGGTCGGAGTTTCGGGGGCGGAAATTAGAGGGAACCAAAAGGTCCACGCGTATTTATGCATATAAAGGAATGAAATTTGGTATGCAGATTCCTCTAAGCAAGGTCAACATTACTGTAAAGTTTGGGCAAAATTGTCCCAATAGGGTCGGAGTTGTAGGGGTGGCAATCACTTGGTCTTAAGAAATTTATGGCAACATTTAGGGTGTGATATATCATTCGATCGAAAATGATGAGAAAGGAAAGAAGATAGGCTCCTTTTATATTTTCTAAATACAAGGTTCGAGAAAATCTATTTTTTGATTAAAAAAAATGGGGGGTTAAAAAGTGCAGATGAAGGAATAAAAACGAATAAACTCAGGGCTTCCGCTACTTTCCTATACCTTCCTCGGGAGGCTTAATTTCTTGTTATTCATAGATGCTGTTAAGAGAATTGCGAAGCTCTGCCTGAAAACAATAAAATTAGCTTCATAGCAAAGCGAGTAAAGGGGTTTATTATCGTATAACCACATGAAAGTAGTAGCTACATGAACTTACCATTTGACTATTTCCTAATGACATAGCTGGGTAAATGGACAAACAACTATTAGTCTAAAAAGCACTTGGCTTTTAATAAAAATTACTTTCTCTATAAATTAAAGCTTTTAATTAATTTTACAAGTTTATAAAATACAAGGTGATTATAATTAAAGTCCCTTTGTAAAAATGCTATAAAAAAACAACCATGAGTCCGAATGACTTCAAATTTGGACTGAGCATTCTTGAAGAAGGGGCATTTGATATGGATAAGAAAAAAAATAGTTCCAAAATTTATCACTAGATGGCGCTGTGTACTGTACTGTATAATAAAAAAAAAATCATGTTTAACTTGTTTTAGTGTCAATTGCATTCCTTGACCAACTTTAATGTAAAAACATCATGCCATAAACAACTCATGCCAAAGCCGTCGTATTTCAATTCAAAATGTCACTTCTAGCTGAATCCGCTTCCGTTATGCCGCTTACAGCGCCATCTAGTGATAAATTTTGGAACTATTTTTTTCTTATCCCATATCAAATGCCCCTTCTTCAAGAATGCTCAGTCCAAATTTGAAGTCATTCGGACTCATGGTTGTTTTTTTATAGCATTTTTACAAAGGGACTTTAATTATAATCACCTTGTACTTTAAAATATTTTCCTTGAAACATAAAAATCTAAATCTTGAAACAAATTAATATTTAATATAGGAAAATTTACGGAGTAGATAAGAGTCTTTGTTAGTAAAAATGGCAATAACTGAATAACACCTATGTGCATTTTCCCAATGGGTTTTTTAGCTTTAATTTTGTTTAATTTCTATTGTTGGCTTTAGTCTACCAATCCTCTTAGCTTCAAAGAGAATTCAGACTGTTTTACAATAGCCATGTTGTTAAAGTAAGCGTTCACTCAGTGGCTTTGACGAATTGGCCCGCTCTAAACGAATCGTCATTGGCTTTTGGAAATGCCGCTCATTCCAAAATCCAATGACGAACGCTTTTGGAGAGAATGTCCTCAGAACCATTCATTGAACGGTCTGTAATGCGAATGTCCGGTAAGGTGCCTGTCTTCCTGTTCACTGTTATCATTTTCAGCGCATGGTCACAGCGGCCGACACTGACTGTGGACGCCGAATTATGTGAAACAGGCCTCACTTTAACATGTCTAACAAGCGCGTAATTGAAAGCGCTCCGATAGACAGAAGTGTAAAATCATTATAATAAATACAATTCGTATCTACATGTCCTAACAACGATCACAGGATGAATCAAAAAGAATGTTACACCTTTAAATATCTATTATCGTAAAAATACTTATGAAAGAGAAATGTGCAAGGCAGCAATAAAACAAGAAGAGCTCAGTTTTATTTCCATTACAGCGATTCATTATGAGAGCCTATTCAATAACGCGGCAAACGTTCAAACGATAATCCAATTCTCGGCAACTTGTCGGCGACTGTGATGCGTTTTCGTAGTTCCGCCAGAACTTTCGGCAGGGATGCTATATAGATAGTATCCTTCACATAATCCCAAAGAAAAAAAAAGGATGGCCACTTGCAAGCTACCAGATAATCGACAGCGGAACGGCCAATCCAGCAGTTAGGCAGATATAAGCTCATTCAGATAATGCCATATGTTTGTGAAATGAGGTGCATGCTTGTTTTTTTTTTTGTTTTTTTTAGTAGCCATAAAATATCGACTGCCAATTGATTATTTCACACAAACTGAAAAAAATTATTGTAAATACGAGCGATCAAAAATTTACTTTTTATTAATTTATCGGACTGTTATAATGAAGTAAATGGAAGCAATTTCTACTTCCTTCATTACTCTAAAATGCACAAAAAAATCAAACAATGCCCACTGAAGCGATACATGTGAAGAAAATTCATCAAGTTTTTCCTTTTATATGAGAAATACGTAATTCTGACTGTCAGATTGTACAAATATTAAGCACTGTTGAGTATAGTACTGTATAAAGCATATGCTTAAAATATACATGTAATGTAATATAAAACATATGCATATGAGAAATTCAATATTCTAGTCTACACAAATGCATATGAATTTTTTTTGAAAAGTAAATTTAGAAGTCGCTTCGTCATTTAAATTTCTCTTGCTGTAATGTTTTAACCTATTCAACACGTTTAAGAGCTGACGGCAAAAATCGCGAAATTAAAGTTTAAAGTTCACGCCTGAAGGACCAGGTAAACGCTTTTACGCGCACGTCAAACTTTTCCCTTGGAAATGGCTTGTAAAAATTAATAAGATGTCAATTTGTCTTTGACGTCTACGCCGCTTTTCAGTGTGTTCGCTAACGATAGAAATGAGAGAGACTAGAGAGTTGAACCAACGTGTTCGTAAAGGGATAAAACATGTTCCAATGCACACAATTTAAAGTTTTACAGCTTCCACACGCTCTCCATGGACAAAACTCTCGATTCAAGTAATTTATGAAAGGCCGATTTTACACAAACTCGAAGAACGTGATTCAAAAGGACTTTTATGTACAGGTACAGTAAAACCCCGGAAGTCCGAACTAACTGGAGATATACAAAAAAATTCGGATTTATCAAAAAAAAAAAAAAAATACGCAGTGAATCTATAACATCGTCTTTTAGCGCATTGTAATATGATAGCGTCTGTGTATGACAAACATGACGAGGTAACTTTCTTATGGTTTCCAAGGATGCTGGTGCAACATCGCATCAAAAGAAGATCACAGATTTTGTTCACACAATAGATTCTAAACTGTATCTACTGTAATCGTAAATAATAAATAAATAATTCTGTTTGTAAAAATAAACGTTCTGTTTGCTTTAAATCCTTAATTTTTATTTCTTTTTCCTCGATCAAGAAATTTAATTTCTCTCCCAATTCTGGAAATACATTTTCTTGACTCTATTTTGCACTGCGATTGCATCAGCCGATGACATCAGCAAAAGTCATTCAGTATCTAAAACATGCTTTGCTTAATATTCTGTCGAACACTATATTGTTCATTTTTCTATCATTAACAGTTTTCATGTTACTAAATTTTTCCTGATCAACACGTAATGTAATTTAAACACATCAATTATTTACTTCAATATAAGATACTAAGGTAAAACCGATTTTGAACCTTTCATCAAATGCGATTTTTTTTAAACTTTCCTTAGAATATTGTATAATACGTCACTGCCGGCTTTTTATTGCAAATAATTACATTGCTTCCGATAAGAGTGTCGAGTGGTTCGCCTAATACAACAATGTAAAATACACGAAAAGCATTCAGATATCGCTTAGAAATTTCATTTTTTTTAAAAATCGTATTGTGTTTTATACGTTACACCGCTGGAAAGATGAAACTAGCATTGCACTTGCAGTTTCATTAAATTTACTCCCGTCAAAATATTTCTTCAAGAATCTTTTAAAATAATCTTCCCGTACTTAAGAAAAGGGGAGTATGCACGACGACCGTCCGTGAAGGAGTTTTCTTAACGTACTTCATTTTTCTTTTGAAAACATACTTCAATGTTTTCTTGAAATAGTATCTCAACAAACCAAGTGTTTTTAAATGTTGGTATCGTTCGATTATACTCGGGAAAAAAACTAATAAGTAAAACTATGAGTTTGCATTCTTGCAAATTTAACGCATAATCCAACGAGAAATCACTATTTTTCTCAGATAAGGGTCTCAAAACAATCTAAAATTATTTTTTTTTAATTTACAAAAAATAATTTTTAGACTATCGTTATATATTATAGAAACTTCTAACGTAAGAGAATTTAAACCATGCTTTGCACTTATCTCCAACATTACAAAAACCTTTTCCAAGCGGTACACAGAACCAAGTCTTGTTCTGCAACATAATTCTCCAGAATATGAAACACTGAGGGTCGTTGCAACACATTGTTTTGATGGCTGTTGACAGGTTAGTTTGGTTTTGATTTTATGTTTATTTTAAGGACTCATTCACCCGCTAATGTTGTGCAGTTCAGTCATCGAGAGAATGAGGAGATATCGCTGAGACTTTGGTAATATACAGGTGCAAAATCATAAGAACACAATATAATAGTGAAATCAGCGAATCGGAACAAGTCCCCGTGTCTCGACCTACACCTTCGGTAGCACCTGGATGGAAATGTGGGGCAGAACTGAAAGCACTTTTAATATGCAACATGAAAGTGCCTTTCTTTCTTTTTTTAAACCTCCGCCTTGAAGAAAACGTGACACGGCAGTTTCTCCTGAAAAATATTTTCACCGACCTCTACAGGGTTATATTCGGCGATGTTGGGAGCAAAATGCAGTCAACTTTCTAAGGCAATGTGCCGGCGACACAATAAAGAGGAAGGCGACACATTAAGATATAAAAGCTCTTTCCAAAGTTCTTAACGGGTAATCATCCGAAGAACCAAGAAAACATTTATTAATATTACAAAATAAATAAGATAAATCAAAATTTAAAAAAATATATTAAAATTTTCAATTCTAAAAGTACTAATAAAACTTTGTACACTCTTTATTTTATCATATTTTGAGATTATAAGTACTTCGAGACTGATTATTAAATAATACCATATTCTTTGAAGAATGATACACAATTATTGATTTTTTTCCTATCAATTTCTATGCTTACTCAGTCATAGTTTAGGTTCATATGATTGTCATAAATGCGAACCAAATTGTTATTTTATAATATTGTGTATTTTATAATGTAATATTTTTATAATATAATATTGTGTATTTTATATTTAAGTAATTTATTTATTCTAAAAACTTATTTTATATAATAATTTTTATTACATAAAGTAACCAAAAGCGAGCCCCCTCGATTTCTGCTCTGTACGATGCTGTAGCATAGCAATGCAACTGCTACTGGAGTATCAGTGCCCAAGCTATTTACTCAATCTGTTTTATTTTTTTCAATGATGACATATTGCTTTTTGCGAATATCGGAACTTTTTATGCTTCTAAGTTTTACTTGTTTTGTGCCAGTATTTTGTAGGTAAGTGATTTAATTGTTATACCTACTTATTCATTATTATAATAGCTACATATTGGTGTAAGTTTGAAATACTTAAGAAAAAAAAAAATTATTCAAAAAAATACATGAGATGGTCCTAACCCGGGTTCCACGCTGCTCCTAAAGCAAGCCCCCGTATTTTACGATTCTTATCCTCAAATTGTTGGAATTCTGTTGTAGAATCCAAGGTTTATACTACAAAAAGTTTCTAAAGAAAAGTAAGCCTTTATTTATTTTTTTTTATCTAAGATGACTTGAAAATAATTGAACACCTGATAATTCATTATGAAATTGCTATTTATGATCGTTTTTATAGGAAACTAGTTGTTACCCACGGCTTCGCTCGCCCGCGCCATCTGTTGAGGGGAATTACAAAACAAAAGCAGGGAATTTCAAAAGGACTTAGGAAAGCAACGTTTTCCCGTGGGAAAGAGATAGTTTCCCGCGGAAAAAAGTACCTATGTCACACTCGAGCTCTTCGTCTATCACCATGCAAAAAAACCACATCAATCCGTCGCTCCGTTTTGACGTCAAAGAAGGACAAACAAACAAACACGCTTTCACATTTATAATATTAGTATAAATGTTTCTCCTTTAAATACCTAGTTTCCTAAATGGCCAGGTTTAGGAGGTCTGGTTAGGAGCACTTTCTTGAATTTTTTTTTAAAGTTGAATTATTTTATGGTTTTTAATAGTTAGTCATATAAAGTAACTAAAGTAGGCATGTGTTTCACATTTTTTTCAATGTTTTTTACTGCATAGTTTGGCCTGTAAATGTGGGCCCGCTTTTGGTCACTTTCCTCTATATTTTTCATCTATCGAGTTCAGACAAACTTAATAAATAATGTTTTATAAAAGTATTATAAATAAGTAATGTTATTTAAAAGTATTATAAATACCGAATTTCATATCAAATTATTTCGGAGAATTTATCTCTTTTGATTGGATTAATTAATTGCCTTTAAACATAACTTTAACTAAATATCTAATGATCTCGGTTTGTAATACAATGTTATTCCTAAGTCACTCCAAAATTTTCGAACGCTGTTCTACAAAAACAAAACACGCACAGAAGAATGTCATATATCATCTCATACAGAAATGTTAGAAGTTTTTCTGAAGCAAGAATGTAGTAGCATATTTCGTTGTTTGACCTCCTGATATGTTTCACATGCAACAATTACAGGCCGACATGGAGGACTTCCTATTGCCGTAAGCCACACTTTCTTTGCGAGGTTCGTGCATTCCTCAATGAGCAGGTTTGGGTCATTGTAAGTAGTCACGCGGCTAATAAGGTCCTGCATTTACTTGATCACCAGATCTGATCCCTTATGATTACGTTCTGTGGGGTTACGTCAAGATCCTTGTGCTCTTGCCCCCTATGCCACAGGATTTACAAGAGCTTCGATAACGAATCGTGTAGGCATTGGATCTATCGATGGTTACATGTTACGTCTATGGTAAGAGCTAGATTATAGGAGTAAGATATCGAGCACTTGTAAAAACAAATACTTTGGAAGAACCTCCAATTAAAAAACCTCCAGAATCTGTGTAGTCGATGATATATTACATTTTGCTGTGAGTTTGTAGTTTTTGTAGAACAGCGTTCGGAAATCTCGCCGTGACTTATGAATTAATTACATCCGGAAATCTTTACAATTGAAATAATTTTTAACAATCATTCACCGATAAAATGCAACGCACTATAAATTACTACGAAAGAAACGTTACGTTTAAGGTATAACATTGAATGTATTTAAAAAATGCAATTACACAATTAAATTTTCTGTTTTAATTAAATTTGAAGTTTATCCTACTGCTTAAGAAGGTTTAAAAAGATATTATCCTAAAATATATGCTGTTTGTGCGGGAATTCGTAAATGCGAATTTGGTCTTTCGTAAAATGTTTCTCTTCCATTCCAATGTTGTTCTCATCTGTACAGATGGACAAAGGAAAATCGGCATTCGTAAGGGAGGAGGCGATGGGAAGAGGAGTGACGGGGGAGAGGAGAAACTTCATTAGCAGCGTGAACTAATCGATAGTCTACATTGATTAGGTTTTCACGTTAAAGAAAGGAGTTGAAGGAAAGAAAAGAAAGACGCTACCAAACTTTTCGAAGTAGTAATGTTTCCAACTCAAATCAATCATGTGAACTTCGGAGTGAACTCAATATTAGTGAAGACGGGGACGAATAACGGACGACCTCAGCAAATGGAACTTCCCTGCTTACAGCGGGGACCGCTCAAGACGGAGAGGAACCATGAAGCACCAACGTGAAAACGAAAGGACCTTAAAAGACTTTGTGCAACCACTTTTTTTTAAAGAAAAAAATAAATCTACTCTTCTTCTCTCTTCCCTTTTAACCTCTGAAAAGTTGGAGGCGATCTCATCAGCCAGCAATTTCAACCATGCGAAACAAGCAAACAAAATTAATTTTAAATTTCACACCGGGTTCCCTGCCCTTCTCAGGTCTTCAAATATTGACTTTTCTACACGCATGCGTGCATGAAAAAGGAGAAAAAAGATAACATGAGCTTCGTGAAGAAAGGGAGATAATGGACAAAGACTAATGTCTTCGCCACAGTACCATTTACATTACTTAAGCTGGTCTTAGGAGAGGTTCGATGCAATCTTTTAGAGGTGTTTTTCGTCGACGTTTGGCGAATCCCTTTCAGAATAGTCTTAAGAGCAGGAAGCAACGACCATTAACATCGCTAACCCCTTTTAGGTGTCTTTCAAAAAGGAATTTCTTCTCCCCTTTAATAAATTCAAAATTTAGCACCAAATATTAAAACATCTTCGCAAAAATCAATTTATGCAAACACTCGTATGAGGAGGAGGATGCTTTTTATTTCGAAGAATGTTTTCGGATGAGATGGTGAATGAAGCGGGGAAATGCTTTAGGACATGATTCTAATAAGCAAAAACCGGGCTCCTTCATTACGATACAACCTCTTTCCTAACAACGAATGTTGATATTAGTGTGTATAAAAGAAAATTTCCTCACCATTTAAAAGGGATCATAAAGACTGTACTTTATTTTCAAGCAACAATATGCGCACGTTTGCACTAGTTTTTTCACCACCTTAATGATATTATTGATTTAAATAAAAAAATTATGTGGAGCGTGGTTCTGCTTCAAAGCAGTGACTCGTTTTTTTTTAAAGAAGAGGGCATAGCCTTGCACTGCAGCTCAATTGGGAGCAACCTCATGTGGGTATTTCGCAATTTTGCAATTTGAAAAGATATGTTAGTGTGCTACCATGTAATTAATTAACATAAAACAGAGCCCAAGGACTTAGCAGCAATTTACGAGAAGCTTCCAGTAACTAATTATTAAAATGAAAGCATGCACAAATGGGGTGTGCTTGAACGTAATCGTGAAAAAATGTTCAGATTAAATAATGGGTTTATGTCATAAAAATTATAACTATTCGTTTTTACAAGAAGAAGATAAAACTCTAACATATATAATTTATAGGAGTTTAAGTTAAATTTGCTTCACAGTTCTTTCCTTTCCCGCGATATCTCAACATTTGCTAACCATTGCGAAGACCTAATTGAAAAAAAATTGGCTGGGGCCGACAACTTAAAACTTAGCTTCCTTTAATGTATAAAGGGAAAGGAATTATCCTTATAAGAAAGGTTCTGGCTTTATCAACTTTTATGAATTTTATATCTCTTTGCAAAGTAAGGCCAGTTCAGACCTAAGTCGGCCTCATAAATTTACTGAATTTTACATTTTAAAAAAAGCTGAGGCTTTATAAAGAGTGAAGTCCATTAAACATGACGGGGCCACGCTCGTTCTGGGCCTATAAAGTTTTCTCATTTGAGCCCCCTTTCGAGGACCAGATTTTTATGTATGTGCTGTAATGGTCTGTATCAAAAAACTGAACTAATGTACCATTTGTTGTAATTTTTAAGGATTCCGTTGCAAAAAAGATTCTAATGAAGGGTTAATGCAAAAGATTCATTTTGTACTGGTCTCTGTTGAAACTAAGCTAAAGGGAATGCCACTCAGGAGTTGGGCAGTAATTAAAATGATGGCGTTAACCTGCTGAAAACAAAGAAAATTGATTGGCCGATTACTATATAATTAAAAAAAAATACATAAAATTTTATACTAAAAATGTTATTGGATATATGAAGACTAAATCCCAGGAATGGGATCAAAATGTGAAAGAGAAATGTTGCCGATGATGAACGACCACTGTTTAAACCATACACGGACGCTATGTCCCCTTCATTAGATTTGTTTTAACATTATGTTCCTTTTTAAATATGATTAGAAATAATTTGCACTAATTAACGTACCTCTTTTCCTCCTCAAGTGGTTTCTCACACGTTCTTTCTTTTTCCCGAGTTATCATCTCTAAACGGTGATGCTTTTATTTCAGCATTCTCATATCTAATGGCTTTTCAATATTATAATAAAAATTAACATTTATGATTACTTTTCAAAGCTCGTTGGATGTACTTTTAAATTCATTCAGATCTATTTTCACACAATTCATTTACAAATTATCTTGACCTCCTCCCTAAATATCCTCAACGATAATTCTGAATAGCCTGATTCAGCTTTCAAAGAGCTCTTTTGCCTCGTATATTATTATTTATCATTTATTTCAATCGTTTAACTTGATTAAACACTTCATTGATTACAAATTTAGCCCGATGATTTGAAGCCAATCAAAGCCTTCACTATTAGTGCTCATTCATATGAGTATGAACTTAATTTACTGCTTTTACGCTATGATTTTTCTACAAATAAAATTTACGATATTGCTTATAATCGGTCGAATCTTTAGAATTAATGAAAATTTGAGTAGAAAATGAAATTAATCAAAATTTGAGTACAAAAACCAAAATAACTACATTATATTTTTCAACATAGCCTCCCACCCCCTTAGTTCAATGCACCTACTCCGGCGATTGACAAGGGCGCTTAAACCACAGCAAAAAAATCTTTAGCACGCGTGCGCATAATGAATATAATTGTGTCTAAAATGTCTGACACCAACCACAAATGTCAAGTCACATTGATAAATTAATAATTATGTTGATATTGTTCGTTTTATGTACATCCTTGTGGAAATTAATTGAAACAAACAAATGCATGTTTTCGGAGATATTTTTTCATATATATGACATTTACTGTTTTCGAATGAATGACGATGCAGCCAGTAGAAGGAATGATGTGCTCGCCACTGTATATCGAGGCTCTACGAAAGAAAGTTGATCCAGAGTTGGAATAAAGGTATCCTGACGTTACCGGGATATTGCAGCAGGACCTAGCCCCCTGTCATACACCGAAAGTGGTGAGGAAATTCATGACATAGCGGCAAATACAGGTACTTAATTGGCCAGGGAATTCTCAGAACGTAAATCCCATTGAGAATTTGTGGGCTATATGCAAAAGTTGCCTCCGTGATGTGGACTGTACTACTTTAGAGAAGATCATTCAGGCGCTGATTTTCAAATGTTGCTTGAAAATAGAGGTCATATCCGTTACAAATGAACGTATATGTAGTTTTATACTTGTATATGTGAGTTTTGTAGAATAAACTAAATCCATTGTTTATTTCAATTAATTTACACAAGAGTGTACTACAGAAAGCAAGCGGTTTTATACATGAACAAAAAAAAATTGAAATTTAAAAAGATGCGGTACGAAGATCTGCTGCCACCTTTTTACCCACACACACTCAGACACACACACACAGCCTTTTCAAAACAATTTTTATCGCGGAACCACTTTTTAAATTCCATCCTTTAAAAAAGGGCCTAAGAATGTATTAAATACTGAAAACCACTTAATAGAGGTTAATCGTTCTGTGTTTTGTTTGTAACAAACTTACCCGATTATTGAAAAGTCTGAACATCTGTTGGCAAAATATTGTGATATTCAACGTTTATATTCAATCCGTTTCATTTCAAATAGAAATGAAGTGAAGATATTTTACTGTACCTCCCTGGCTCCCGAATTCCCCGGAATTACAGCCAATCGACCATCCATGGAACCACTCGGTCTGGGTTATTCCGACATGAAAACTCCACCTCGCAGACTCCAACAGCTGTCAACTGAACTGCAGTCAGCATGAATCAATATCCCTGTAATACTTTCCAGCATCTCATTGATTGTCTCCCAGCCCATCAAGCCTCTGTCCGAGCTGCACATGGTGGTTATTCCGGATATTAACAGGTGGTCATATTATTAATGTGACTCGACTTTAGATCTCGCCTAGAAGAATCTACACATTAAATTTCAGGTCCGAACTCCATAACACCAACTCCAAGAGCCAATCCGGCCCAACTTTCCTAGAGCAATGTACATACTAAATTTCAACCATATACGTCAAACATTATCGCATATCAGGGGTGTTTGGCAAATAGAACTCCAAGTGTTAAGTCACGTTTCAAAATGAGACAAGTAGCCCTATTTACAGTTTAGCAACTGCAGGTTCGAGTGAGTTTCAATTTTATTTAATTGGTTTTGCGAAATAAAAATTGGGACGAAAAGAGAATGAGGGATTCGCCAATCAAGTAGTGCACTTTTACAAAGCTTCAGCACAAGGGGTCTTAAAATCTACCCGCTATCCATTTTGTAGCGGAGGAAAAATCAAGAAAGACTGTTGGAAAAAATATTTAAGAGGCATAAAGAAATAGCAAATATTGCGCAAAAAAATTACTGGGTTGCCCAGTTGTCAAAAGCAAGCTTAGGAAATGTGAAGAGGCTGGGGAGGGAATTTCGTTAAAACCTAAGTGCATCTGTGTGGTTTGTGGCGGAAAAGCTGAATCTGTCGAGATCAACGGTTCTTGACATCAAAGACCACATCTTGGGGATTAAGACCTACGTGAAGAGCCCAGAATATTTGAAAATATTCTGGCAACCAAGAAAGGCGCGCAATTTCCTGGGCACCTGTATAAAGAGTACTCATAAACGGATATAGTAAACCCAAATAAGCAAGTCATTGCTTTCGCCACTTAATAATGAGTAACACTAGACATGACAGCCAATTGTTATATCATGACATCGTTCCAGTGAAGAGGCTTCTTAATTTTGGCAATTTTTAGGCTTTTATTACGATCAAGCTAATGCACTTATCATAACGAATCCATTTATCGATACGTTTAGGCGATATTCAATCCTTCGTTATGGATGACAAGTGAGGAGCAAATTACAAATTCTGTATTCTGTGCTTATTCTGTATTCTAGTGACGAAAATACTGGTAAAATATCGAGTAAAGGAAGATTTCTTTAAAGTTCACGGTTGGTTTGAAAGTTTTACGATTGAAATAGAGACTAATTTATTATCACAATATTTAATTTGTCACTAAGAGAAATCTTGCTAATCAATTTTGGGTTGTTATCACATTATATAGATCTTAGTCTTGATTATGTTTCCAACATGAACCATCGCCATGCTGAGGCCTAATCCGGACTCGTGCAATGACAATATTCAAATATGTAATTTTTCATGGATTTACAATAATAAATTTTCGGAATAAAGAAGTCTTTCATTTTCTATGATTGAGCATATTCCGATATTTCATAACATGTAATTTTTATCAATTTTACGGTGAAAATTGCTTTAAACATGGTTTTATGTCACAGAATAATAAATCTTGAACGCAAATTCGTAATGCATTATGCAAAAAAAAGTGTTCTTAAGCATGTTTTGATAGATCGCATAAGTTTTTATTATACAATGGTTTAATTTATAATTATAAATTCCAGGATTTATTAAATGATATTTATGGGTTATTCTTAAATGCATCTCAAAAATAATGAATTCGAAAAATTAATATTTTAAATATTTTGTAAACATTCTCATTTTCGTACAAAAATTATTCAGTTTTGTTTTTCTCCTTGCCTATTTATCTTGGGTGTTATCAAAATAAATGTTTATGGTGCTTGTAAGGTTAATCACGTTTTTATTAAAAAATAAAAATTTAATAAAAAACATTTTTCAATTTTCTCCTCCAGATATATTTGTTCATGCCATCTATTTGGCTGGCGCCATCTATTTTGTTGACTTACACAAATGCTAATAGTCGGCCTATCACCAAGGGGAAAATTTCCCCCTTCTTTTTCAGAATTTTTTAACCTTCATTTTTCGCCTTGACACCTCGGAACTGTCGCTTCATGCAAATGGCATATTCCGTACTCTCGATTGCTCATCTTTTACCCTTTCGGTACCGTTGCGAAATAAATTGCCAGGGGAAAAAAATCCATCTCAGCAAACAGTCTCTTTTTTAAAAATACAAAAGGCGATTAAAAAGAAACACATTATTAAAAATACTTAAAGGCATTTTTATTATATAAAAAATCATCTCTTTAAAAAAAATTTTTTTGAACAGTCAAAATGATGAATTATAACCCAACTGTTTCCATGGCTGGTCTACCGGATGGTGAAACGAACAGATGGTGGAGTCACGAAGTTTGGCGAATATTGGTATGCGCAGGCGAGGAAATTTATGCTGTTAAATAAAGTTTGCGAAATTGGATTGTAAAACGTTCCAGATGCAGTGTTTGCATAGATTGGAGGCAATTTATGCTGTGGCTTTTTCATGGCCTGCGAAAACAAACAAGACTTTACTATATTACATGTTGAAGAATGTCGTCCATTCGGATTTTACTTGAGGACAGTTTCATGGCCATCATATACAAAGATTATAATAGAAAAGACATGCTCTACTCGCTTGCGGCGCTTCTTATTTTTTTATGACCAGATGCTATATTACACAAGTTACATGTTCAGCAGAGATTATCAAGTATTAAAAAAAAGATAAAATGTGCATGCAGATGTTATGAATAAATATTGCAAACTTTTTTTATTCGCGAAATCGGAGAGAAATTTTTAACGACAAAAAACTGGAGGAATTTAATCTGATCCAGTGGAGCTTAACTATTGCATGAACATTCAAATCCTTTTCTAAGAGTATTAAAGCGGATTTTAAAGTTCAATTTGAAAAAAAATTATAGATAACATTTTGAATTTCCACTCTGAATTAAAAACCTAATAATCTAAAATCTAGTTAGTTTATTTCATTCAAAAAAACCATTACGCTGATGTATACATTATGTGAAAAATTAAAAAGAATCAAAACGTTATGGAAAAAAATAAAAATTTAACAAGACAAACGTGAAATTTAATACAATGAATGAATAAATACAAACGCTTCTAAAAATTATTCAAGCAGCAACACTTAACAAAATTTGATTTAATATGATTTAATCATAAAACAATTATGCGAAAAAAATTCCTTCATGCATGATATTAAAAAAATTAACTTTTAAAGTTAATAAATGAATAAAGTACTATTAAAATTAAAGTTTCTAAAAAGCACATTACTCCGCTGACTATATAATTTGTAATTTACGATGAAATCTTCATGAAAGTCAATAAAAACACTTCATACACTTGAATAAAAATTTAACAAGGGAAACACCATGTCCAAAAATTCCAGCACTGTTTCAATCATGTTCTTCTAGTTCTCACCAAAATCCACTTTTGCCATTTTTCCTTTTAACATTTATATTCGTAATGTATAAATTTCTCAAGTATCACTCGGAAATGAGAACAAAATACTGGGTAAGCACAAAGTCTTTCCCTGATAAAAGACTATTTTTGTATTATGATCTCCATCTCAAAACGTTTTTAAACTCCTGGTACGGTAGGAGCCAAAACGATGTAGTGACGCTAACATCGGTCATATTGAAAATGGCGCCCATGAGAGAAAAGGGAAAGCTCTTGGATCTTTCATAGAGAGAAAGCGTCTATGAGAGAGAAAGTCCACTACAGGACCGGTTTATTTGAACATCTGCAGTGCCTCAATTAGAAGAGTACCAATCATGGGTAATTTATCAACAGGACGGGCGCCACATTGGGCATTTATCAGTTCGTGAATTCCTCTATTCAACGTTTTCCAACCGATGGTTTGGAAGAGATGGTCCTATACCATGGCTCCCATGTTCTCCGGACATAACACCCTTAGACTTTTTCCTGTAAGGATATGTTAAGGATAAATTGTTTGCTACACCGATCCTCAATGTGAACACATTAAAGGCAAGAATAACGGATGCGATATTGACGATAACAGAAGACATGTTGGCGAATACGTGGCGAGAAACAACATCGTGTAGATGTTCTCAGAGCTACGGAAGGCGCACATCTTGAAGTGTGATGTAAAGGAAAACTTTTTGAAATGAAGATCATAATAGAAAATAAGTATGTATGTACCTGACATATTTATTTTTTAATTTTCTTTATCAAAGAATGACTTTGTGCTCAGCCTGTACAAATTAAATATATCAAACTTGCTTACGTGAATAAGAAACGCTAATCGTTTGTTAAAATAGTCAGTTCTACGCAACCGCAATAGCGACAACTCTCCTGTAAGTTCATATAAAAACCGATTTTTTAACCTGTAAAATGACAATTTTTTTCCATTAAAATTAACGAACTTCTTTCTCAGAATGTCTAAAATCAATGCTATACTTTCAATAGTGGTGTCGGGCTGTTCGCTATAGAGGAAAATGCTGTGCAATATATATAGTGCATAAAAGCTGTCCAGACGCCAGTTATAAATTCGAATTTCAAAAGTATGGTTGTTAAAATTTCACTACTGGAAATTAGAAACACCAGTGTTATTCCGTTTTCTTAAATTTGAAGGTTTACTTAAATTTCTGAGCACACTTTCCTCCAAAGAAGCCGTCAGAAAAAAGTGGTAAACGGGGGACATATCATATTAAATTACACAAGTTTTTCTACACAAACTAGACACTTATAGCTCAGTAGATAAGTCCATTTTCTAAATATCGTCTCCCTTCAGCTGTATGTACTTGGGCTACCGCTATGACAGTTATCCAGGTCTTCTTGGAACCACTGTTTCAGAGTGCGTCGAACCCAGCCTAGACAGCTGTATGCAGAAAAATTCTAAGTTTATTGATTAAATAATTCTGTAACTCAACTATGAAAAGTTCAAAACTGAAAATTAGTGGCATGGTACCGACAGAAAAGAGCACTGTTTACGGTCTTGCTGCTATAAGTGTATAAAAAAATCCCCACCGAAATATCCAGAATTGCAGTGATCTCTGGATAATCAAGGAAAAAAAAAAGTCGATCCATTAAGCTTTTCGAGTACTATTGGATTCATCATCAGGCATCAATTTGAAAAAAAAAATAGCTGGTATTTATTCACAGAAGCAATTTAATGGCGTAAAATGAATTTGCTTAATGATTTTGAAATTTTTACATAAATCTTCTGAAAAGCTTAATTAAACTCTGAAGAGGGGCCTAAAATGTGGAAATTGAAGTTACTATTGAAAAACTGTAATCAATAAATTTCAAGATGAAACGCAACGCTCTTCAATATCTTTTCTAAGTTTTTGTTTTTAAATTAAAGTTTAATTTTTTTAATATCATGCATGAAAGTAACCATTTTTAATACTTAGTTGTTTTTGTGTTATTGTTTACATTTCTTGTTACCATTTGACAGGTGATGGCTTGCGTTTATTCATTTCATTAAATTTCAAGTTTGTCTTGTTTTTAATTTTTCATTTTTGTTTAGATTTGATTTCTTTGTATTTTTTGACTTTATTATCTCAAAAAAAAAAAAAAATCTAAGCACAAAATTTTATTTATCGAAGGCCATTATGCTAATTTTTGAAGAAAAAACGTATAAAAATAGAAGAAAGAATATTTTGATAAGGTATCTAAAGCACCAAAACAATATTGAAATAAGAAATTTCTTTGTTCATAATATAAAACTTCAAATGAAAACAATGCAATCATATTTCTTCAAGTACAGGGAGGTTTTAATTTAAGTTACCTTCTAGAGCCCGTTCTGCTGATCGGATTTTGGAATATACGTTATCTAAATCACGGGAAAGATATTATCAATTAAAAAAATGAGTTCAAATTTCGACCACTTGGTGGCGCTTATCATGCAAGAAATGGCACTAAGCCAATTAGGAAGGCTTTAAAACGCTTAAAAACTTTAAAGCTTTAAAACGCTTTAAAAATGCCATTAATCAGCTGTAAAATCATTCTTCACCATGTTTTTACAGAAGAAAGATCGAGCGTTACCTCTTAAGTTGTTTTATCAAAACAGCAGTAATGATTCTGCTGCACTGCGAGAATTTCGACGGTTGAAAAACTTGCGAAAAGGATCTATGTCGGGCACCTATGGGGTGTTGCACTTATTGAAAAAGATGATTACTAAATTTGAAGAGATTGGGGAGTTGGGTGTGCTGAGAGAAAGGGGACGGAAACGGGTTTCAAATTATAGAGTGGAAGAGGTCGCTGTTGCTGTGGTTATAAAAGCGTCTGGTTCCCAGTATTCTTCAATAAGTGCTCGAGCAGTGTCACGCGAATTGTCTCTCCCTTGGTCTACGGTACGAAAGTTCTGCGATACATTGTAAATTGGTATGCATACAAGATCCATGTGATGCAAAAGCTACTCACTCAAAACCCGGATCACGGGTGCCCGTTCTGCGGACTTCTGCAGCAGCAAGTCATTCCTGCCTTAGAAGAACGAGAATTAAAGAAATCGCCAGAACGCTTAACGTTTCTTATGGGAGTGTGCGCTCGACGAGTGGGCGGATTTTTACGGTAGCAGCATGGAAAAGTTAATATCACGTCCAGACAAGTGTTTACAATTGTTGGGTGATTATGTAGAAAAGTGAAATAAATGGTGCACGTTTCTTCAGAATGTGTGTATGGAATCTTAACTTACATCTGTTTTTACTTTTCAGAGTGTAACTTGCTTTTGATTCACCCTTGTATAAATGAAAACACACAGCTAATCAGGCACATGCACTCTAGCAGTGTGCATAAAATAATTAGACATACGGAACTATACCGTGGCCTTCATAATGGTTCTAAATAAATACAGGATGCCCACAAAGGAATGTCCGTTTTTAATTAGCTATATCTCTGGGATAGTTGAGTACAGATTGTCACTATTCTTATATTCACTATTGTATCAAAGAATGCCAAAAGGAAGAGAGGTTTGCCAATGTCTGAACGAAAGCTACCCCAAGGTTAGATAGGCAGATATAATGCTAAGTGATTTTTTCCTATGGGGTTATTCAAATATACCGTTTTTAAGGTATCACTGCCGGTAAACTTGGACGAGTCAAAAACAGCAATGAGAACTGTAACGATTGACATGCTGGAAAGCCATGTTCAGCTATTGAAAGAGTTTGAATATCGTATGGATGTTGGTGGCAGCCACATAGAGCATTTGTAATATTCATGAGTTAAATAAATATGGAATATTGATGAAAAAATAGTCAAAGGCTGTGAAATTTACTTTCCTATTTTTCATCAATAATTTAACATCTGAGGTAAGGCGTATCATTAAAAACCTCACTGATCCATCTTGAGCTATTCTTTCAATATACATGTAGAATAGCTCATGAATGTTCGATGAAGATTTATTACACGCCATAATTCAGATGTTTAAGTTATTGATGGAAATAGGAAAGATAGTCCCAACATGAGGGGGTTATCTACTAATAAATCCATTTCGAACTATGAGCTATTCTTTAATGCATATTACGCCATTAGGAAAGATAGTCCCAACCTGCGAGCTAGATAACTGCCCTAACTAGCTCAAAGGACATGTAGATAGATTAATGCTTCCATGTCGAATATTGGCTCATTTGGTTAGGACATTAACGCGATTAGGTGAAGGTTCCTGGTTCGAGTTTAGGCTGTGGAATTTTCTTTCCCATTTTCATCAACAAAAAATATGCTTACTTTTTTCATTATTTTTTATAATAAATACTTATAGCACACTAAAATAGGGACAGTCTTTTGTAAGTACCTATAAAAATAATAAAAGCTTTCATTAATAACGTAGCATCCCAAAATTGTTGACTAAATTACATTGCTCAGTTTGTTTTTAAAACACGAATTAAGAATAAACTTAAGAAGGATGAATAAAAACTGTCCTAAGCTTAAATTTTAATACCGTTTTATCGCTTTCACTACTTTCTCAAATTATTATTATTAATAATAATAATAATAATAATAATAATAATAATAATAATAATAATAAACCATTAAGGAATGACATAACCAAGTAGCGAAAGGCTAAAGTAAACCATTCGCGGAACCATATTTTTCAACCGCCCTATGTTAACATTGTAAGTTTCTAATGGACCATAATGATACCATTAAACCACGTACCTTTGAACCAATTTGGATTATCATTAATTTTACCTTGTATTCATTTATGAAACATCATTCCAAATTGTTTGATATACGAGGGTTGGGGCATAAGTCATGGCAACTATTTTTTTTGAGAATTCAAGCATGAGTGGAAAATGTGAAATATACAGATGAAAGGACAAGGAATGGACGAAATGTACGGACATTTAACAACACGCCAACACTTTGCTTCTCATGTTTATTAAGGTAGTTGACAACATTACAGATTTCATGTTCTGGAATCATGAAGCCTGTAATGTTTCATACGTTTCATGCTTCTGGAAAATTTATTCTGGAACATGATTACAGATTTCATTTTCCAGAATAAGTAACAGAAATTAAAATAAAGAACGGCTGTTTTGATATACGAGCGTTGTTCAACTCGGGTTACATCCACCTTGCACGGTGGTTGACTGAGAACTGATTTAACATTGCTCTCTGCACAACATTAGGAACTCACGGAGCATCTAATGTTGTGGAAATATACTACCAGTCACAGCTTCCTTGAGACATATGACATTTTATGATACCATCCCTTAGCTCTGAGGAAAAAAAATAGTTGCCATGACTTATGCCCCAACCCTCGTATTACATGCCATATTTTAGCATTGAAAGTTTCAATGAACTATAATGGTTTCACTAAACCTGGTGCCTTTGAACCAATTTCGACTATCAATAATTTTACGCCATATTCATTCATGATACATCATTCCAATTTGTTTGATATATTACATGCCATGTCTTATCATTGAAAATTTTTGAGGGTGTCATAAGGGTACCATTAGAGCACGTGCCATTGTTTCGATTACAACCATATTCAAAATGGTTCATTCCCGGAACCATATTTATCAATTGGCGAAAATAGTAATTAATATCCGCTTCTATCTCGCCATTACGATTTGTTTGATATATTACTTAATATATCTTCTCATTGAAAATTGCTAGCTGGGGTCGTGAAGGTACCATTTGTGCACGTGCTATTGAACCGATTTAGATAATATTTGCGAAGGGTTCGTGCCATGGACCATATTCAATGACTGACGAAAACAGATTTTGAAAATCTATCATAGCCTTAGAGGAGTTACAGTTATTGACAGAAGACAGACAGACAGACACGTTTCCCCACACTGATAGCATAAAGCACCTTTCGGTACTTAATAATGGTAATCTCTTCGATAAATAAGCCTATGCCTGTGCTAGAGTTTAACAGGATTTGTGATATTTCGATTTGTGGGTCTTTGGATATAGGCAACAGTGTGGAAAGAAAATCAAAATCTTATAATTTGGTTGGCCCAATATATCGATGGTTTTTAAGCTTAAAAGATGAAACATTTCGCTCCATTTGAAATCCATTCTATGCTTTGAATTTCATGTTTTTCATGATCCATCTTAATGCTGTGTAAACATCTAAAATCAATATAAGAATTGTGAAATAAGAGTTTTCGTTAATATTCAAAAACACTTCTTTCACAATTCGTTCCGTTAACAGAATAGTTCTTTTTATTATCAATACACACTTTCTTACAACTCGATTCCGAATTAGAATGGCGAAGACTAAAATTGATCAACCGTTTTAAAAAGTCTTAAAAATATGAATGAAAAAAAAGACGTTAAACGTTTAGTAGATCTCGTTTTGATTCAAGCGCTATCCAAGGATTTGAGACCCGACAATTATCGTTTGTTTCCAAAATACCACCGCCGATTGTAAACTAGCTCGAGTCATCTCATTGCAGCCGCACTCTCCTCGCGCAGTGACCCGCAGGGAATCATAAGTTCCTCCTTTTTCTTTTGTATAGGACCTTTACAGAATCGTCAACAATCAAGGCTGGTCACGGCCTCAACCACAACAGCTTCAGAGTTGTGCGCGAGTGAGTGGAAAGGACGAAGATGATGAGGAGGCGGGGCTCGACCGGGGAGTGGTTTAGTCGATAAGACCAGACGAGACGGGGAGATGCTGGCACAGCAGTCGCCATGGCAACGACAGCTTTATCACTGCGGTAGAAAAGTTCAAAAGCAAGCAAGGGACTAGAGGAGAAGGGTGGGGGAGGGAATAAAAAAAAAGGACGAAAACTGGAAGAGACAGAGATCGAAAGCGTGGAGATGGGCGACACGAGAGCTAAAAAAGAAGGGGACAGCCTTCACTTCCGTTAGAGATTCGACGATGGTAAATGGGTTGGAGAGTTCAGTGAAGGATCGCAAGCGGAGCTATAAGCAAAAATTTCAATGTTAAACGAACAGGAAAGAGGGGAGGTCTCTTCCCCCTACCTATCCCTTCAAACTCCTCAGTGTTATTTGTTTAACTCTTTTCTCTATTTGTACCAACAGAAACCCCTTGTAATTGAGTGCAACAGTCACTCCGCAAGAGAGAGCAAAAGAACACTTCTTTTCGTTCCCAATGAGATTTCCTTTTTTTCTTTCCTCCTCCTATTTTATTTAGCCGCTCCTTGGAGAAACCGTCAAATCGTTTTTTATGTTAGAAGGATGAAACCATCAGCCTCGACACAAAAGAAAGAGCTTACGAAGATCAAAACGGGATTTATAAATTGTCTCGTTATTAAATCACTCTACCCTATGGGGATCGATCACTGCTTAAGAATCTGGAAAAAGCACTTTCCATAACCAATAAACAAGGCGATCAAAGTTCTTAGAACTAACTTTGTTGAAAAAATTCCTTCTTGTAAAATATCTAATTTGATGTTCGTTTCTAAAGCGGAATGAAGTAATAATGATAACGATTACATAGACCGAAATTAATTTAAATAAACAGAATTTTGATAAAGTAAAATTTTAAGATACTGTCTTTAGAAGTGATTGCTGACGACTATTTGCAATCGCAAGTTTGACTCTTTCACAAATCCGGGGACAGACATTCGAATCGGAAGTAGAAAGCCTATACCAAAGTTCTCTAACTAAAATTTTAAGGCAGTTTTTAGAGTATTTAAAAAGTAATAAAATAAACGATCTATTAATTCACAATACACAGATAATTGTAATTTTGAAGTGATACAGGGTGTTTCTAAAGGTAGTTACCAAACGTTACACCTTTAGAAACGTGAGAAGTGGTGCCACGTGCAAATGAAAAAACACAACGTAATATCAATTAGTTTATTGAGACGTGAAAACAACACTTACAAAAGTTGCTCAAAGTGTCCACCAACCATTTCGATACATGCATTGCATCGCCGCAATATTGACCCCCGTATATTCCCTAAGAGTCCTGGCAGTTAGGGAGAGGATAGGTGGAGTTTCACAAAAACGTGATCATGGAGAGATACGCATCAGAAGTCTTGTTAATGATTGCAATTAATGTGGTTTGAATATCCATTTTATCAGGAACTTTTGATGTATGGGCATCTTTTTGTCATGTGCATCCATTATCACAAATATACCTGTGTGATCACATCTCTCCCCCATAGCCGGACAATGGTACGGTTCCGACCCCTCATGCTATGGTAAAAACTGTTTGTTTTGGTGTCCCCTAACTGTGTAACGTTTGGTAACTACCTTTAGAAACCCTCTGTATAGCTGTCAAGTTTAATTAACTAAAAAAAACGATTTATTTAAGCAGGACTAATTAAATTATAAAGAATTATTCTTATATGCAAAAGAAGTTTACATGACCAAGGAATAACCATTCTATCTATTGGCCTAATCTTCCGGATGAGATTAAGAGTGAAATCTCATTTTCATTTTAAATATTTCTGAACATTTACACATATTAAGTAGATAAATTCTTACATATTATTCAACATAGTCTCATTTTCTGTTGAGGGACTCGTCAATAGGATCCTCTTCACAAGGAGCCATTTTTGCAATATTTATCCAAATCATTCGCCACGATTGCTGTTTTTCAGTTTTGAAACGAGGTGGAATCTGAAGATGCTAAATCAGAGATATAGGTAGATGTTAGAGAATTTCCCAGTATCAGATATAGCTTTCCAGAGATTTGAGCTGAGATCGGGCATTCATTGGATAGTAGAATTTGATATTGCTACACTTAGCTAGCAAAATCGGAAATATTAGCCTAGCTAAGAAACTTTTGATTTGTATGTTTTTAGTAATTAAACAGTGAACATTACTTTCTGTTTTACTCGTTCTGCTATAAAATACACATTCTGAAGAGGTTATAAATTATTCTCTAAAATAAGCAGCTTTAGAGAAACCCGGTAAGGAAAAGTGTATATAGGTTTTTGAAATTAGAAGGGTTGTTCAACTGGGATACAGCTGAAAAAATATGATCAGTTGGAAATAACAATACTCTTGCGAGAAAATACCAGCTGTGGTTGACGGTTATGCCTACACGTAGTCACCTAATTGCTCAGGGAGTGGTCTCAATGGTCGACAAATTTTTGTTAATGACAAGACGATACACCATTTGTCCACAAGAGTATTTTGGACAAGTACCAGAAATGTCCACAAGTTCCCAGAATATCCACAAATGTCCATTTGTCCACCACATGGAAGAATAAATTACTCTTCTACACAAGTGGCGTGTCGTCTCTTTCCCTTCTTCTGGTTAGTGAGTATCAACAGTTTTATTGGTTATTTATCTCCTATAAGTTTTTGTTAATCATCCGCAAAGAAGCTGATGGGCTGTAACAGACACCGTTAGTGCACCATAGTATAGCCCTACTGGAGGTGAAAGAACTGATTTTTTTTCTATCTGAATAAGAAAAGTCATAAGGGAAAATGTCTAGATTGTATGGACCTGACCTCAATCTCGGACGATTCTCCGCGTGTTCTCTTCTGTCCCGAAACTCCGCACACAATTTTAAAACCACGTTACGTTTCAAACAGGCTTTCTCGGAAAGATTTTCATTGGTTGTGTGTCTTTTTTACAGACTGTTAGGCATGCTTAGACGTATACACATGATCGATGGAAAAGCGTTCCCCATTCATTACTGCCATCAACCTCCACTGCATCAAAAATTCGGGCAGCACGCAGTCAGTTTCATTTGAATGATCTTTATATATAGAGTTTTTACGAATCCTGTGTACAAATTTTTAGGGTGGCAGAGACCTTATTTTGAATACATTTTGCCAATAACTAGGGGTCGCAAATGAATTCTTGATGTTTAAAAAAGTGTCAAACATTATACATTCAACGACTGTCTGACACTTCCTCATAATACTGTCTCTCTCGTTAATGTATTTCCAGAAAACGGAGAAAGTAGAAAACTTGAGACAGATGATCACAACGTTTTCAATAACCAAATACTACATGTTTGTAAAATAACAAAACATAAAGTTCGTAAACATCCTGCAAAATAATGTAATGGAATATCCAGTTAAATTAATTTAAAAAATATCTAAAATTAAAAATAAAAATTAAAAAAATACTTTTGTTTTCGAATAATATTTGTCCACTACATAGTCATAAAACATACCTATGCCTTAGATGCTGTCCCTAATGGACTTAAGCATTTTTATAATGAATGACTATCCGAGCTTTACAAAAAAAATGGACTTCGTAAATAGGTTATTAATCACAAATTTTTATTTTTCCGGTTTTAAAACGTGCTTTAACATTAGTATTTAACAATTGCTCGGTATGTAAATGCAATTTAAAATGACCACAAGGGATACCAAGAAATATAATTCTGTAAACTAGTCTCTTATCATCTAACTTTAGGATCAGATAGTTCAGTCATAATGGAGTTTAAGCATTATCATTTTACTTTATAATAATGTTAGAAAAATATCATTTTAAACCAATTAACGCCAACTAAATAGTAAATTTTATTGCGGATAACTCTAAAACTCTATTTTTTACACTGGTTTTTAAATGTTCTGGCGGTATACAAATTTGCATACTTCAGCTGAAGAAACACATTGATTAAATCCATAATCTCTATCCCCGACCATGATTGTTATAATTAACCACATAATTGTACGCAAACATAGAAACAGCTGTTTGGATAAAATAAAAATAAAAAGCTGTCTGAAGTAAAAATAAATAGAGAGGTAAAAAACGAATTATTTTAGATCAAAGACTGTAGGAAGTTTTCACATTTAAACATATCCATGGCGTAGACGTGCAAACAACTTAAGCTGTAATTAATTATTTAAACATCCGAAGAATAAATAGTTCGTAGAGACCTGGCTTACTATACCATTACATTTTGGCTGATGTTCAAATTCTTCCCTGCGTATATTTTAATAAAACCCGATAATTTGTCATCTGTTAATGACATAAATAAGGCTCTTTAAGGCTATTGATCAATGGTCTCAGACACGTAGTGGGTGGGTAGGGGAGTGGGGGAGTGGAAATGGGTACTACGAGGGAAGCAGTGGGTGGGGGCTGTGTGAAGTGAAGCGGCAGACGGCGACCTAGTTGGCACCGAGGCGGGTTTGATCTGCGACGCTAATCTTCTCAATTGTATCCGTCAAGAGCGATACCGACACGCCAAAGGCGAATCGTTAAAGCATCGAACGACATTTAAACACAGAGACCTTAAAGACAATAATTTTCAATCGCATAGCTTTAAAACTGAACTGGCATTTATTCTTGTGATGTATTATAATACTTGCTTCTGTAAATGCAGCTGGCGTATAATATGGTTTGATACTCGTATTGTAAAATGAACTACTAAATAAAGAAATGAAATTTTTTATATTAAACTTGTAGGAAGTTAAATTGCTTGTTATTTGTTTATAACGGGACTCGGTAAGACGTGAATAAAATCTTCTCAAAATTTTAAATCTGCACGACTAACCCTTATGAGGGAGCTCGTGAACTTTCGTTTTGAAATATATGTTGTGATCAAACTTTACCGTATCTATTGCAATGTCGTTCAAATTCAAAATGACACACCACTATCTCAAGTGATGATCTCATAAAGAGAATCTTACCGCTGATAAGGTTCTGGAAGGGGCGAAGTTGCCATTTCCATTTCCAAGGCATCCCAGAAATGGTCTGTAAGATTTAAGTACGGAGATCAGGCGGATCATTTAATCGCCGAATATCTTCATTTTTCGAGAAATCCATTGAGCAGAGTAGCTGTATGTGGACGAGCATTGCCGTCCATAAAAATGAACAGTGAACCCAAAGGATTATCTGAAAACCTAATACAGAGCTCTAAGATATTGTTCTTATAATGCTGACCAGTTACAATCCCTCGTTGAAACACACACGGAATGCGTTTGTCTAACACTTAAGTCCACTATCACGATAATGATCAGCCTCCCATCCACAAGTGAATACGTCGAAAGTCTCGTGGTATTTAAACTGAATGTGGACTCGTCATTGAAGATAACACAAGCCCATTGAGCTTGGGTCCAGAGCTGAAGCTGTCTGCACCACGAAAGACGATCACTTACAGACTGTTGGCTCTAAAAGGGCTCTCTAATGTAGCCTTCCCTGCAGAGTCCGCATCAATATTGTGCTTCTCGTATCAGTAGTAACTCCAGGAAGCCTTGCCTCGCCATTGACTCTCTACGGCGGCAGGTTATTAGACCCAAATACTGGATTTTCTGGTGTGCTTTGCTCAACGGCATCCTTGCCTCGTTTTCTGATAATTGATCCAGTTTTTGGGAATAATAACATAAGAAAGAACTGCGGTATAGAATTAACATGTAAAGGAAAGGGAAAACCTCTAATGACAAAGACATTCGAAATATGAAATGCTGGTATAGATTATGCATTCATTCACAACGGACAATGTGAGCCTTACTCTTAGGACAAATACGTGAACTCCTGAATGTATCTATGATACCCGTTATCATATGCGAACAGAAACTATTTCTAATTTGTAAATAATTGCAAGTATTCACACTGATCACTAGTCGATTATAAGAGTCGTTAAAGACCACAAAATTTAGTTTGTAATTAATATCATGCTTACACGCCTCACCTTTTTTTTCTCCGTGTGTGCTAGCTTCCTCCTTTGGCTCGTGGAGATCCTTTCTCCCCCTCCAACTGAATCGCTTCTTCTCGTTCTGAAGTTTTTATAGCGAACTCCGTTCCTTTACTTGATTCTATCTCTTCCCTGGTTCGCTTTTGTGCAAATCTACTGTAAATTCTTGTCCGGCAAAATTTACCACGTGACAAATTAGCTTTTCTATTCCCCGTAAGAACCCTCTTCTACTTTTTGATTTTACCATTTAACGGCTTCTATTCGTAATAGACAAATTTCTCAAGTATCACTCAGGAATGAGTACAGATTAATTCCAATTTTAAAACGTTTGAATATTCCAAATTAACACGCTCCCTGTGCTTCTCAAAATACGTGAATTCAGAATGCAAAAAAACTTGATTACATAAATAAGGAGGGCTAATCTTTTGCTAAATGCTTCGGTTCTATGCAACCGCAATAGCGATAAATCTATTGAGAACTTAGATATAAAATAATTTTAGCATGTCAAAAAATTTTACACTTTTATTTGTGCTGTACTCATTGCATCGTCTCCGAAAAGCCTTCTATCGGAATAATTTCCGTGGAGGAATGTTCAAGTTTAACGCAAAATTTGATGCAAATTCGTTGCTTCTCGCTCGCCCATTTTGAGTGTGACGGCCACAAAGTTCCTGGCTCATTCAATGAAGACTACGCCCCCTCCCCCACTGAATAGTACAGTCACAGATTAACGATTGTAATCGTCAATCTGTGGTACAGTGAAGCCATCATTACTAAGAATACCGACATTTCGTTACAAGACAATTCGCGACGGGCAATTCGTTCCTGCGACAAGCCGTATTAAGATTCTAAAATGTTTAAATGATATAACATTTGCTTTTTTGAATGTATAGTTGAAGTTGATATTTTCATTAATTTAACAAAAAAATGCATGATTTTAGGATTTCTTCTGTTTTAATCATGAGTGACGCTTTACAAATAGACTAATAATAGAATAAAATGACCTTACACTCGCGTTTTTTATATTAAAATATGCAAGGTTTACTGTAAAAATTTATGATTAAATTAGTGGCAAATTCTTTTAATTTTAAGCTGTGAGCCTCGCAAATTCTCCGGAACGAGCTGTGTTTGTCGCGAATTGTCCTGTAACTAAATGTCGGTATCCCACTCTAGTCCGGTCTCCTTAGCTGCCACGTTATACGATGTCACGCAAAACATTCACTACGTTTACATGCACGTTTCGATCCGGATCGACTTGAGTTAATCCAAAATTGCCTCGCGTTTACATGCATCTAACTCGATCCGGATCGAGTCCGATAAGATGCCCTGTGGGTAAAGCTCTAGATTAGGAAAGTACGCCCGACTTTGTCATCTGCTACAAAATCCGCCATTGTTGGCTCAGTCGGCCTTTTCACTTGAATTACGCTTCCTCTAAAATACGGCTGAAATTCAATTTTTTAAAATTTTCTCATTATTATCGCCTGGAAATATAATTGACAATCAATAAATTTTGTAATTATTGTTTTTTTTCTTTAAATTTTGTTTTCAATTAAAATTTTCTATATATTAATAATAAGGTTGAGGTTATTTATAATGTTAACTATAATGTTATTTATATGTCAAGTTTTTGATTTATTTACCTCAATATAATAATCCTTAATCACTTTTAAAATGCATTTGCATGTTTAAGTTTTTTATACTTATTTTTATCAAAATATAATTTTATACATTCTTATCAAAACATAATTTTAATAGATTTTATCAAATTAATTTTTAGATTTATATCAAAAACTTCAATTTAATTGTTAATTTAATTGTATTAAATAAGAAAAATTATAAAATTACAATTATAATAATTATAAATAATTATCAAATTATAATTTAATAAAATAGAAATTGTTAAATTGAAATTTTTGATGTAAATATAATATTTAATTTGATAATTATAATTTGATAAAAAAATTATTAAATTAAATTTTGATAAAAATATATATATAAAACTCCAATTTGATTGACAATTAGAAAATTTTTAATTAGGAAAAATGACATTTTGATAAATAAGTTTTCAAAAAAGAAATTTAAACATGCAATGTATTTTAAAATTTATTCATTTATTTATTTATAGATATTTATTGTGTTGAGGTATAAATCAACCAAGAACTTATTTTAGCTAAAATTTTCTATATTTTTTCTTTCAACCAAACAGCAAATTTAAACTCGATCCGGATATTAATATTGGGTTGACCTCTTTCCTCAGGCATACTTCCCTGGTTTCAAACCACCTCTTTCGACGGGATTGAACTCGATCCGGATCGGGGTTTTGAAGCCTGTTTACATGCCACTTTTTGCAGGATTGACTTGAAACTTGTCTTTCGATCCGGATCGAAAGTGTGCATGTAAACGCAGTGATTCTCCTTATAAATAAATTGGAATGGCGGAATGAAACATTCGCACAGGCCTACCACGAGTTGATGATACGGATTCAAAAAATAATTTTTTTTTCAATAATGACGTTTTTATTATGTTTGGGTTGCCGAAATATCATTATTTTGAAAAATTACTCCCTTTTTTTTAATTTTTTTTTTTAAATTTCTCTAAAAAAGCTTAGCCCATTTCCATACAAAATACATCAATGCATAGTGAAAGAACCCCTCTAACATTGAAACAGATTTTAGAAAAAGAAAAAAAAAATTATAATCAGGAGGGGGGGAGATAGTAAATAACTCCAAAACGGCTAATCACAGCCAAACAAGTCATTTACAAAAAAAAAAATTCGCCAAACATGTCGAGTTTATTCAGTCCGGTTTGCTAGTTTCAACGCTACAGCTATTTTTTTAATTTTTAGAAAAATATTAATATCTCTGCAAAGGCTTACCCAATTGATATAAATACGAGGCACAATTTAAGATACCATCTAAAAATGTATAATTTTTATTTGGTTCTGCTGTTTGTCGTTTCAGAGGAGTTAGCTGCACAAAATTGGTCACATACGTGCATACAGATGGAAATTTTTTTTTTCAAAATTTCAACATATCTTCTCGAATCATGAGTTTTTAAATCGATTTCAGCAAAAAAAAAAATTGAGTTTCTGAAACGAACACATAGGCCTTCACTCTTAGAGGTGAAGGCCTTCACTCGACCGCATTTCCACAAGAGGTGTTTTAGGCATGAGTATCATATTTCGACTGCAAGGCAGTCTTCTTTCAGCACGACAAAGTAATTGTACAGAAGCAAGTCATGTACAGGATGTCACACTTAAAGTGAACCAATAGCCAACTTCTAAAATACAAATCTGACAGAGTACTTTCAATGGAAGAATTAATGTATTTTTATGTGAAGGGGTTAAATGTGTATTCTATTTCCAAAAAATACCGACATCGTTTTCGAATATGGAAGTCAACTTTGAAATGTGCAATGGAAACCCCTATTTTGAGAAATGTTTTATTCTTGGTGTATTTTTCAATTGATCCAACTGTTTAGGAGATAGAGGTAGTGAAAGTGTGGTGTATTTGGATTTAAATAAAAGGAAAAAAACAACAGAAATTGTTCCTAATCATAATGGATTATAAAATAGATAGCAATGTTTTTATTTAAATATAACCGTTTTACAGTAATTTTACAGTTTTCGTTAAATTGATGAACATAAAAACTTCTCACATAAAGGGGTACAATAATTCTTTCATTGAAAGTACTCTTTCAGATTTGTATTTTAAAAGTTAGCTATTGGTTCACTGTAGGTGAGATACCCTGTATACACAGGGAGACAGGAAATACAGAAAACCTTAAATTCAGGGGATTCAGAAAGGTAGGTCAAGAATGAAATATCATGTACAGTTTATAGCGGGGAACAAAATTTTTTCCTATAAACATGGGTCCGGAAATGCATCCTTACAGAGATAATGCAACTTGTACGAGGTAGGAATCAATTACAGTAGGTGTTCAAAATGCCGACCATGAGCCTCGATGCAGGTGTTTAGTAGTGTTTGAAACGCTCGGCGATGTGGGTGATCACGGTCTGGAAAACGCTTTTGGTAAATCACTTTCCGCTTCAGTAGCATTACCCTTTGCCTCGCCGTAGACGAGATGCATGTCCGCCAGCTCCGCATTAGACCAGCGATCCATTGTACGACAATGGAGTTACATGTTTCGTTTTCTCTCTTTTAAAGGAGAGAACACGAACAATTTACATGTTTAGATCCTAATTTACATGGACCCTACCATTGCCGTCCGGGTAATATACATCCATTCCTACCTCGTACAAGTTGCATTATCTCTGTAAGGATGCATTTCCGGATCCATGTTTATAGGAAAAATATTGTTCCCCGCTACAAGCTGTGCATGGTATTTCATTCTTGACCTACCTTTCTGAATCACCCTGTATAGAAGAAGAGCGCCAATTATAACAATCAGAAATGAAAAAAACTCAATTAGATATGATAAATAAATCTTCGTCAATCAAAAAGATCCATAAGGTCTCCATCCGAATTCAAGAGGTCATTGGCTGGACTTTTGAAGGTTTCTAATGTTGTTCACGCGATGTAGCATTTTAAAATTATCAGCATTAGTAGCGTGTCCAGTTCGAGAATATGCTGCTTATAACCCCGCACATTCTGGCTTGAAGTTTTTAACACACAGAAAGTGCTCCTTGATACTAGTGGCTATTCTTCTCCGTGTTTGACCTACATAGTTGAGGAGGTACGAACCATATTTTAGTTCGCAAATGCCAGAACCTGCGTCAATAGGATTCGTATCCTTAGTACTTCCCAAGACTCTTCTTAGGGTATCGCCACTTTTATATGCAATGTCATCCGACCCTTGAAGTCTAAATATGCATATCCATGCCTATTAAACCTTTTGTGGAAAAGCGGTCAACTTTTTATTCATGGATTCTCCTTATATTAACAATGGCTGGATACTTTGTGGACAGAGAAATGCTCACTCTTTATAAATTCCACTGTTGGAAAGAGAAATGCCCAATATTGTTACATTTTTTAATTCAGTTTTTTGATATCTGTTAAAAGGAAACGTTTTAAGATCATCTTAACATGTTAATGAGTCACGCTCGGCTAAATTCTGAGTATTTTTTTTTGCGCACCTATTCCTAAAAGTCATAAATTTAATCTTTATCTTTTTAAGTTTTTTCATGTACAAATTTACCAAACCGCTGGGTTAAGAGGGGGAAACTTTCTGAGTTTCTTAGTAAACTTTTCTCTTAATACAATTTAAACACAGTTTAGAGAATTTTTCCCCCTCGTGTTTCCATCATGCAAACATTTAAGTGCGTGCAATTGTGGCCTTCTAAATTAACACAAGGAACTTAAGAGAAAGCTTGACAGTGATCTCAATAATCATCGTGCGCTTTCACTCTTTGAAAAGCGCTTAACGGACGGTCTCAGAAGACGTCTTAAAAGCATCGCAAATGCAGACATAAATCATAAAAGTAAATAAGCGTAAGCAATAAAAAATCCATATTACAAAAACTTTCCCTGGGATTTTTCCATTTGGAAAACAATTTTTTCTTTTCTAATTTTAAAAGCAAAACTTAAGATAAGAATTGAATATTATTTAGGAAAGATTATTGATATAAATGATTTCTTTCTGCCAAACATGATGTGCAGTAATGAAGAAAACCACGTGAACTTTCATCTGCAAGTTATTTTAATTTGCCTATTTGAATTTCATAAATATAAAATTTCTCTTCATTTTGCCCTTGAATTGAAGCATTTCACGTCGATAAAAGACATTAAGTATTTGGTGAAGACTTGACAGCTCATGAAAAATCAACTAGGTTCCATGAATCACAGTTTCCATAACCTTTCTAAAAAAAAACACAAACCTCGATTCTGCCTTGATCGCACATGATAAATGTATGTAGCTCGACCGTTATCCCTAGCATTTTCCTCCTACATGAAACAATTTGATTAGTTTTGTTTTACTCTTTTATCGTGAGCTGAAGATCTAATTGACACGCATTGAAACACGCTGGACTTAGTGCTTGGGGACATATTAGCCTGTAATAACATTCAATCACGACATGTATTAATTATGGAGGCAATGAAGCAGGAATTTATCAAAGATTAACGGAATGGAAATAGAAAGCGAGAGAGCGAGCAAACGAGATTATCGTTGCCTACAGTGCAGTCAAATAGTTCAGGAGGGGGCGACCGATAAAGCCCTAACTACACTCCTCCGCCTCCATTGTCTATTGCGTGAATGGTGTTCTCAACTTCAGTTACATAACTTCTAATTCCCATACTTGCATTTCAACGTGTCTAGCGTTAGGGTTTGTTTCAAAGTTTAAATCGTTGCCGTTGTCACTGTTCATATTTCCAGAAATTTCAATAAAGTGCCGCCTACGGGCAATTACAAAAGATTCTTTGAAATGCGCTATCACGATTGCTAGCAAATTTGCACGGCAATCCGAAGAGAAACAATATTAATATTTTAAATATTTACATGCAACGAGGGAAAAATGCATTTTCTAATATAATTCCACAGATTTGAAAGTTATCTGGAAAGAAAGTTAATAAGCGTCCAACAATACCTTTTGCCATTGTTTAAATGGTTATTTCTACAGAAAGGCGAACTGCATTATTCGCAGCCGAAATGCATGCATTTCATTAGATTTCTAAACCATATTTTATTTACAGATAATTATGTTAACAGACAATTCTGACGATATAATTATGTAAAAAAAACTAAGTTTTCTGATCCTATTTTGTTGTTTAAAACAATTTTTTTGAGAATTTGGAAGATGAATGATGTTGAAAATCTGCACTCAAGAGCCGTTTTAAAATTGCTGCCAGATGACACCTCATCACAGGGCATTTCTCTTTTCGTCCCTGCTTTAAATTCATTGTCAGTTACATTGGTGTGGAATTGTTGACCTGGTCACGACATTTGTTCCACCTTACAGAGCTGTGAAATAAATTTGGTGCAAGCTCACTTAACGAGAAAATAATAAATTTTATGATTAAAGCTCCGTTCTTGTTTACTCTGAAATATTTAATTCAGGATTTACTCCAAAGACAGCTTGAATTCCTGACGACGTATCAACGTAGAATATATTAGTCTATCTACTGCAGTTGGCAGCAGCATTTAAACGAACACAGGAGAACAAAAATTAAATAGTTAGTGCAGGTCCATTTGTAGATGTAATTCAACAAATATAAATCGTTCCTTAGAAAACTTCCACTGCTTCAAATTTTTTCTGACAACATAAGATTACTTCATAAAAATATTTAAAAATAAACTTTTTAATGCAGGTATGCATATAACAAAACACATCGCTTCCTGGATAGTAGTAAAAACGAGGTCTGTCCAAAAATAATGCAGTGTGCTCTCCATACAAAAAAAAGTATGCATTCATCTGTAACCATTATTTTATACCATTATTCTGTAATAGAGGATACAAAAGATTATCCAAGAAGAAGCCAAGAGAACACAGAAGACAGAAAACAAAACTATTGGAGTGACAAAATCAGGGAAAGTAAAATAATAGGAGATACAATGCAGTATAGTAAGAAGATAGGACGTTATAGAACGTTTCGTTCTTCGATTAGAAAACTGCCAATTAATTTTCAGCAACGACGAATTAGTTGTTATTGAGCGATGGGTAATCTGATATCAAAAAATTATCAAATTCCAAGGATTGATGGCATTTATAGGGGAATTTGATCGACAGAAATGAGAAACTACTTTGTTCATTTTGAAGAGGTAGCGGCGAGCGGATCTGATGTTGGTAGCATTCACAAACTACTGACTAATAAAATGGATTGGATGAGTGAGTCAAGGAGCGTAAACCGCCTTTCGCAAATTTATTAACAAGTTTGGCTACTTGTAAGTCCTGTAAATCTTTTAGGAAGAAGCTGCTAGTTTTCCGCCTAATTTTCACCTGTTAAACCTAGCTTCATGCGTGCGAGTGACATTCGCATAGAAAAAAAAACTAGCTTAATATTTGATGGCCTGCCTCTGTGTAATATATGCACTCGGATAATGGTTAGAATTTGAGGAAGGAGTGCCCCTTTGGGAAAGGAGAAGTACAGTCAACCAAAGGAAATAATCCACACGAGTTTAATACTTAATATTATATTTCATGCTAATGTGTTTTAATAGCCTTTTTAGTTATAATTATTTAAATTTAATAATCTTAATAACGTTAACTCTAAATGTAATATTAAATTATTAAAAATAAATTAATATTGAAACGGTAAAACTTAGAGTAAAATTCAAGTATGGATTATTTCCCTTTGATGGTGTCATTCATTAAGGTTTATTAAAGCATAAAAAGTTCCGAAGTTTAATTTTAAAAAAGGCAAAGCCCTCACTGATTCATGACTAATTCTCCCACTTTCTATATAGGCAGGAAGCTGAAATTTCGTATGTTCATTCCGTGCAATACTTATAAAAGTTAGATATGTTTCATATCCTATTGCAATGTCTAAGGGGGGGGGGGGTGTACTCACTAAATCAGAGGTGGGCAAACTATATTATTAAAGGGCCTCGTGAACGCTGGCATTAAATGAGATGGGCCGTACATACAGAATGTCAAAAAGATTTTAATTAAGATACAGCATCTGCTAGTTGAGATCTGAATTTCGATTTTTTGAAGTTCATACAGTAGTTCAAAAACTGGCGAATGTAGGAGAGAAGGACGAGACACAAGAACCCTGGAATACAATAATTAAGAGATATTTAATAAAAAATAAAATATCTATCAATTACTACACTACTGTTTATAAAAATCGCAACACCCTGATGGAATGGTCTAATCCATATGCAATTTGCAATATTTGCATACAATGGGTCAGAGTATAAATGATTAGATTTTCAGAGTAATTGCTTGAAAGAACACCATGCCTCGACGACGACGAAGGGTACCATATCAACAGCTGACAGACTTTGAAAGAGGACGCATAATTGGTCTGCGTGAAGCGGGATGGTCGTATCGTGACATTGCTGCTCGTGTAGGACGTAATGCAATGACAATTATGCGTGCATGGAGGCAGTGGAGCGAAGAGAACAGGGCACACCGAAGACCAGGCTCAGGAAGAACCAGCACGACGACACCGCGAGATGACAGACACCTCTATCGCATGTGTGTAGCAGATCGTACAGCCACTTCCACAGTGTTAGCACAACAGTGGGGTGCTACAGTAGGCAGGACAATGTCTGCTAGCACTGTACGACGCCGTTTGATTTCCAGAGGATTGATGGCACGAGTACCATTGTTGCGGATTCCTTTGACTCAAAACCACCGGCGCCTCAGGTTGCAATGGGCCCATCAACACCAACAGTGGCAAGCTGAATGGCAACAAGTTGTGTTTTCGGATGAGTCAAGGTTTAACTTGCAGCACCATGACGGCAGGATACGAGTCAGAAGACATCGTGGCGAGCGCGACCTTCCAGAATGCATCCTGCAGCGTCATTCAGGACAAACGCCAGGGGTGATGGTGTGGGGGTGCAATCAGTTACCATGGCCGTTCCCGTCTGATCAGAATCCATGGCAATCTGAACAGTGACCGATACATCAGGGAAGTTGTGCAACCCGAGGTCATCCCCTTCCTGCAGAACCTTCCAGGCGCTGTATTCCAACAGGACAATGCCCGACCGCATGTGGCCAGAAATGTCCTCGCCTTTTTCCAAGCACATCAGACGCCCTTGTTCCCCTGGCCTGCTCGTTCACCAGACATGGCCCCAATCGAACATGTGTGGGACAGGGTTGCTCATCGATTGGCTCGTCAGACTCCTGCAGCAGCAACTGTGGATGAACTGTATACCCGTGTAGACAGAGCATTGCAGGACATTCCCCAGGCCCTTATTCAGAGCTTGTTTGACTCAATGCCACGACGTTTAGAGGCTGTAATTGCATCCCACGGTGGTTTCACCCGATACTAATGTGACAATAAAACGCATTGTATTGACCTGAAAATCTAATGGTTTCTTTTCTGACCCATGATATGCAAATGCTCCAAATTTAATGCAGATTGGGCTATTCCATCAGGGTGTTGCGATTTTTATAAACAGTAGTGTAGTTCAAAAACGAATAGTTTACGGGAAACTTATCTTGTGGCAATGACGAATAATTTCCATTTTTCCCATTTCTTGCCGCTCTTGCGCACATTTCTAAATAATTTCGCGGGCCACATGAAATCCGGTGGCGGGCTGTAGTTTATCCACCCCTGCCCTAAAATGTATATACAGGGTGATTCAGAAAGGCAGGTCAAGAATGAAATACCATGTACAGTTTGTAGCGGGAAACAATATTTTTCCTATAAACATGGGTCCGGAAATGGATCCTTACAGAGATAATACAAGTTGTACGAGGTAAGAATGGATGTGTGTGACCCGGACGGCAATGGTAGGGTCCATGTAAATTAGGATCTAAACATGTAAATTGTTCGTGTTCTCTCCTTTAAAAGAGAGGAAACGAAACATGTAACTCTGTTGTCGTACAGTGGATCGTTTGACGAATGCGGAGCTGGCGGACATGCATCTCGTCTACGGCGAGGCACAGGGTAATGCTACTGAAGCGGAAAGGACTTACCAACAGCGTGTGGAGAAGTCAGTGGTTCTCCGGACATCTTCACCAGCGTTCGCGAGAATATCGTCCGCAGACTAAACACCTGCATCGAGGCTCAGGGTCGGCATTTTGAATACCTACTGTAATGTCATTCCTACCTCGTACAAGTTGCATTATCTCTGTAAGGATGCATTTCCGGACCCATGTTTATAGGAAAAATTTTGTTCCCTGCTACAAACTATACATGGTATTTCATTCTTGACCTACCTTTCTGAATCACCCTGTATAGTGAGGAGGGAAAGAGTTGCCATACCATTCCGGCGTTTGCTTAATGAATCGGAACAACGGGTTGGTCAGGTACTCTAGTTATACAGAGCAAGTCAAAATGATGGACAGTATTTCAGACATTTATTCTGTGGTGTCTAATGAACGTATCGTAATATGAGACATGTGCTTTCACAGTTTAGTTTCCACGCAGTGTGTTCATTTTCTACTGCTAAGGGTCAGCAGTGAGCGTTTAAAGAAAATGGCGTTGACAAACAACTCTGTGATTAGTGTTTAACGGTATTAGTGATGTTATGTAATGTGATGTGATGTGTTCGAAGTAAACTTTGAACGTTTACCTTTCGTAGCACATGTTTCACAATACCATATGTCATTAGATTTCACAGAGTAAACTTCTGAAATCGGGTCCATCATTTCGAATTACCCTGTATAATAAAAGCAAATTATTCGCTGGAACAAATATTAAAATTTTCAATCTCGCCGTTGAGAATGAAATCATGCCTTCGAAATACCTATCCGGCGTTCCATATTTCGAATCTTCCTTTGTGGTAAGACGTTCCTCCTTTATATACGCCGCTGTTCTTTCGTATTTTTTCATCCATAGGCAGATTATTTCAATTACCGTTTAAAAGAAAATATCAACAAAAATATCAACTACCATTAAAATAAAACTGATATAATCAAACTAAAGAATTTGTTGAAAGTTTTCGGTTGACATCTTCCTTCTCTCTCTCTCTCTCTCTCTCTCTCTCTCTCTCTCTCTCTCTCTTTCTTTCTTTCTTTCTCTCTCTCTCTCTCTCTCTCTTTCTTTCTCCCTCTCACATTCATATTAGAGACCGTATATAGAGAGAGACTGGTAAACTTGTTACCAGTCACGTGATACATGGTAGCTATGTTTATGGCATTTCTTGCATGGTAGAGTTGCCTGGGATTTCTTATTGTTTTTCTTGTAAAAATTTAGGATGATTTTGCTAAAATCCATTGCATGATTTGATTTAGATTCATCCTTAAATTACATTTAACGTTGAAGTGATTAAGGTTTTAATAAATACAGTTGAACAACAAAAATGAAAATGTACGTAAAATGTATTGTGTAAACTTAACCTGAGAGTAATTTTTTAAAATAAATTCAAAAATAGTGACAATTAAATTTTAAACAAAATTCACTTTAATGTTCAAGGAATTTGATTTGAAATAATAATCTATACACCGCCGTATTGGCATAAATATGGCGGTAGTAAGTTAGTTTGCCAGTCTCTCTCTCTTTGCCAGAATTTCTAAGCTGTATTTGAAATCACAAATACACACACACACACACACATATTCTCACAGACACACACACTCACACCTGCTTCTCTCTTGTGGCCGAATCCATAATTATAGAGTCGGATGCCACAATATCTACAATCCATTAGCGAGCGGCTTATGTTAATATTTTTTCTTTAAAAAGACAGCCAATCAAGGCACAATCACTCTTAGCAACCTGCAAGGTAATAGCGATTGATTTAATAAATTAATTTCAAATTCTTAATTATTAACACATAAGCAAAAAATTGGAATTTTGATTATACAATAAATAAAATAGTCGAATCTCATCTTTGTGAAGAAGAGCATTTTACCTGCTCAGTAAAATACCTCTAGCCATGATATTTTTTGTGCCCATTTGTCTAACTATTATAAAATCGATGACATCTTCCGCATACATTTTCTGTCACTCCTGTGAATTTCTTATTGTCTCCTTCTTACACGAAGAGTTCTTTTACAGGATGTTGTTTCTGCATCAAAAGTACAGCAAGCATTTTGAACTAATGGCGCTGTTGATCCCCCGCCGGGAATATAATGAAATTAATTTAGAAAAAAAATGCAATTCACACTGTGTAAGTAGAGAAATAGCGAATAAAAATGTTGAAAGTGTATTTATGAAGTGACCCTCGTATATGTACACAATGCGTATGTTGGAAGAAGTTGCCGATTCTATGGGTTTAAATGAAAGGCATCAAATTTTTATTTGACAAGGAAAAGCAATTATGGTTTCAAAGCTTTGTGATCCGTATTCAGTGAACACGAACTCCGAGCTGTGGACAAAATAAATTTTAAAAGCGAAAACTGTTGCCAGTAAAATTTGCACATAACTACCTAGTATATTTAGCTCACACGGAGTGGAAAATGTAATAAATTTGTCTTCACCGATTTCACCACTGTTAATGGAAACTGAAAGCATTTTGAATATCACTGCAGTGAATATTTTATAACTTTAAGGCCTTTTAAATTTAATTTTATTATAAAGAGACAAAAATTATGGATGATATTTATCTTTTCATAAGAAATCCTGAGCATGCTTAGGGGAAGGAGGATCGTCTATTTTTAATTCCGTGTGTCAACATCCATCTTAAAATTCCAGTTTCAGGTTTCAGTACTGGAAAAAAAGAATTTTAATTGAGTCTCTCACCCGTTTCGTTGAAGTTCGTCTAGTCTTACATCTTTCTAGACTGACTAAGTTAAGGTTGGAAGATGTAATCTCTTTTATAACGCTACATGATCCAGCAGTTGGAAAAACATTGAATTACCTCAAGAGTAAAAGAAGGATTGTTTTTAACGAAACGCGACAGCTTGAGAAGTGGGAAATTTCCTCGGAGCGTTCTCAGGAGATCCTTGCACTCCACTCAAGTTACCCATTGGAACTGAGTAGCCTCGAAGATTTGGGCGCATTCCATTTCTTCTCTCCATTCCAATTCAAACCAAGTAGAAGTAAATGCTCGGCATTTTATTATTTTTTTAAATTTTATTTTAAATCCTCAATTTATGTATGGTATGCCTAAGTATAATCGATTTTGGTTTTATGGAAACCAATAATTAAAAAAATGATAAGGTCCTTTATTAAATAAAGTTTAAATATTAAAATATGTCATGCTCTGTCTCTTTTCTTCAAAATGTACTTCAACATTTTCATGTTTTCTAATTTATAAAAAAATAAGAAATTTTGACATTAACTAAACTTAAAACATACATTTGCTTCTCAACTTTAGTGTAAACTTTTTAAATAAGGAAATTTATTTATAATAAAGTGCAATTTGGGTGAAACAATTTTTAATTATAATTTTTCCTTTGGAAATATTGACTGATAGAACAAACACGATTTTGATAACATCAGGACTAAAAAAATTCTTCAAGATATCAATCTGTAACTATTTTGTTTGAAATCAGTTATGTGTTGAAATCAGTGATAGTTTCTTGTTCATGGGTTATTGAAACAGTTTTTTAGAAGGCTACCTTTGTGAAAATTAACAGTTCATGGCTTACTCGGTGGGAGACAGTCATGATGCAGTATTGCCAACACCACCTAGACAGAAGGCCTGCGCATAAAAACGTCATACATTGTTACATCACACTGAAGCGGCTATTGTTACTCGTATTCCTATCAATAATAAGCCCTAAATTTGGCCGTTTGATGATGATGTAACTAGGGCGGACTGCGACTCGCGGATCGCTTTCTTGACCAATAATTTAGAGCGAACCGTTATTGATTGTTAAGAAAATGACTAACTAAATTCTTTAAATTGATATTAATTTTTATTGTTGAAACAATTTCATTTTAAACTGCGTAATTTGGCAAGTTCTTCACGCCTAACCTTCCACGATGCATGGTTGTTGATATTAATCAACCACGGCTTTGCAAATGCCGGTTCGATCAATAAACCGTTGATGGTCTTCACTCGTGAGAATGCCACGTACGATAAGCCAAGTCCAAATTCTGAATCACCAACGTCTATGACTACTTTATCAACAGTGATTCCTTGTGCTTTGTGTACGGTGATTGCATAGGCTAACTTAAGCGGAAATTGCTTACGCGTACAAGATACTCCTCCTTTTTTGAAGCCAACGGCGATCGGTAAAATGGGAACTGCTTCATTGGTTAATGTTGATCCAGTATAGGTTGCGAATTTGACGAGAATGCACATCGGCAGTTCATTCAAGTGGTTGCGAGTTTCAGTTGGCGAGTAGATAATGTCGACAACCACACCAAAAAGATATTGTGATTACGCTGTGATTACAGCACTTAGAATTACAATATATACCTCAAAATGTAGATTCAATATTCAAGAATGCAATGAAATCGAAAAAATATCGTTAAAAGTTCTAAGAACTTCGAAATTTGGCCTTAAAAATCGAATGTGCAGAGCAAAATTTGCGAAGGGCTTCGCCGTATTTTGTATGTCAAAAATTCTATTTGCACGCGCAATGTTTGTTTACGTGCATTCCTATGGGAACAAATTTTTCTCAATGCATTCCTATGGGAACAAGTGAAGGGTGATTATTCCTCGATGGTAGGTCGGATTTGAAAATTTTTTTTTCTTGAGCATCACCATGGTCATGCGCATGCACGTGCAAATTTTCATTGTTGTGACTATTACGTGTCAAAAGTTTTATGCGGTCATCGAATTACACTTGTCGACTGTTAACAGAGCTTCGCTCTAACAATGTATACAGTTTCTGTACGCAGGCCTTCTGTCTAGGTGGTGTTGGTGTTGCTCGATGGATGGATGTATCACTTGTGCTGGGCATTTGTATATGATTTATTTTGCCCATAGAATCAACTGGTTGCGTATGGTGGTATCAATTCACACTACGCGATCCACCTTGCCCGCACGGGACATGCCCCAAAAGAGCAAAGTGAAATTATGACTATTCTCCATCTATGCAACGACCCATTCAAGACCGCCACTCTCGAAGCTATTGAGATCTTTAAAGCTAAGATCTCTCCAGATCACCTCCTCAATTGTCAAACCGTTTTTGATATTTATTCAATTTTAAATTCTTTATCCGATATCTTGTAATTTTTCAAATTTGTATATTTACTTTCATTTCCATTTCTTATTGATACCTTAGTTTATGTTAATTCTGAACGAGTCTTCTACTAGGTCCGCGTTTTCAATTTTGTTTGTGTTATGACATCAATTTTTCCTTTATATTTCAATTAATTTTCCTCTCAAGGTTTCTTTATAATTTCATTGTTATTTGTTCCTTATCCAACCATTCTCCTTTCAATGTCGCCACCGTATAATTTATATTATTTACGATTTGTTATTTCTTCATCCAATCATGTTCTCATTCTGTACCATATTTCTGTATATAAAGGCTTATGTCCTCTTGTGTGTATCCTTGATAAAGCCGGGAATAAATGGCGAAACTAGTCGGAAACTCTGTTCTCCCTTTGTTGTGCTGTAAAGTCTCTACCAATTTTACCAAACAAAATACTTAATGATTGATATCTTGAGTCTTTTTAGTCCTGATGTTATCAAAACTGCATTTGTTCTAGCAGTCAATATTTCCAAAGAAAAAATTATGATTAAAAATTGTTTCACCCAAATTCCACTTTATTATAAATTAATTTCCTTATTTAAAAAGTTTACACTAAAGTTGAGAAGCAAATGTATGTTTTAAATTTAGTTATCATTCATATACCTCAACTGTATCGTATATTAATTTTGACTTTACATGGATAGGGGCTTTCCTGAAAGGAAGTCACTAGGAAAACGAGTTCGCCATAACTGTAGGGCATTCTCTTATTTAATTGCTTATTTTTAACGTCTGCATAATTTCCCAGACAAGTCGTCTTGTTTACCAACAGATTTTCATCTCGACACGAGATTGGGCTTGTCCTGGTGAAAAATCACACCTTTTCCAGTGGCCAAAAGCTGCCGCTATAACCTATCAAGTCTCATTTCATTAACTTGCGCTTCACGAGTCGAAAATAAACATATATTTTATGAAATGCATTTAAAACACTTTGGTTATCTAAAAAACTCATTAAAAATTAAATAGATGTTACACAACTCTTTTTTGAAAATGCTTCGAAAAAATAACGAAAATCAGGTCACAGATTTATAGGTTATAATTTTTATTCCTAATTTTTAAGTATAAGCAAATAATTTATGACTATGTCTTATTTAAAGACAAATGCAATTTACACATCTAATCGCGTGACGCATCAAATGGTGACAAAATTTTAATTAATCTTGAAAATTATCTCTCTGATAGCTTCCTAAATAAGGACAATGAAAATGATCTTCGTTGCAAACATGGACAATCATTGACTGACTTTTTCGGAAAAACAAGTTTCCCCCCTCAGAATTCTCATAAAAAAATGATTCCACAAAATTGAATCTGAACATTTTTAGCTCTGTTCGATCGCAGAGGACTGCCATTTCGCCGGTGGATGTGTGACAATATGCGGCTTTCCTCTGTAATGATATCTAGTAGAATTTCGATAAATCAGACAAAATTGGAATGAAACAGAAAGAACGTTCTTTCAATGCATCAATTAATCGTTCATCACTGTACTGTTCGGTGCGGGCAGTAGATAAAATGTAGAATAGTTTTTTTTTATTAGAAACAAAGAAAAACAAATGAACTTAAGTGAAATAAAAGGGGGTTTCGTCCGTACCCCCCAAACCCCCTCCCTAGTTATGTCCTGCACAGTCCAACTTAATTTGGCAGTTGCTTCCTGGGGTGTAATGTATATATGAGAGCTTGCATTGTCGTGACAGAAATGATCCCCGGAGGTCGATGAGGCCTCCTAACTCGCCGGAAGTGAGTCCGCCAGGCTTCTTTCTGAGGGGTCATATCAAAGGCATTGTCTACGACCACAAACGACGGACTGCATGACGTAAAGAAGAAAATCAACGCATCCATTCAAATCATCACGTTGGAAAAATTAGAAAACACGTGTTAAGCAATATCCGCCAGGTATGAACTTTATGTTGAAGTTAACGAAAAGTAACGAGTCTGGGAATGTATCTGAAGAATGATGAAAAAAATACGGTGAATCAATTAAAGCTCTATATATACAAGTATGGACAACTGACACCATTTTTGCCATTTTTGGTCTTTTCGTAGGCTCAATTGACCTTTATCATAAACTCTCGTTCTCACACACTTTCTTAGCATTCATAGCCTTGACTACCCATGTGACCACATAAAAAATGGCGTCCCTTGGTCGTGTTGTAAGCATTTGTAATTTGAGTAAAATTCACTTTTTTTACATTTTTCATAGGTTTTTACTACTTTAAAGATTTTTATTATTATCTTTATTAATTTAACATACATTATTAACCTGAAGTTTGCAAAATATAATGGTTTAAATGCTTAATGATAACCTTTCATAATTTTAGTTTCATAGTCATTTCCAAATTACCTATAAAATTATTTTCTAATGATGTTTATTTCTTTCTCCTCACTCTGACAATTGGGAATACAACAATAATTAACCATAGCAATAAAAATTTTGAACAACAACAATTAAAACTTTCACTTAAGATACAGTCAACAAATGCCGTTAACACGTCCAGTGTCCGCCATTTGCATTTTGTAAAAAAATCAGTGACGTTTAGTGGCAACCAATCACAATACAGGGGATAAAGGTCAATTGCTTATTAAAATTCTCGAAAATCACTCGATCGCTCATCGTAAGTATACATAAATTACATAAAAAACGAGTGATTTTCGAATTTTAATAAGCACTCTATAGTGAGTGAGCCTACGAAAAGGCCAAAAATGGCGTCAGTTGTCCATACTTGTATATATAGAGTTTAGAATTAATATCTCCAGAGAGCCACCTAGCGGAAATAGAGGGAAATTGAGCACATATCGTGGCACAACGATACTTCCCGTTGGTGTGTGGCATGTTTCAACTTGTTCGGTGTATTCAGTCGCTGTGAGTTACAGAAGAGAGAAGGTCTGTCTCGTAGTGCTATTATAATCGTGGATCACGAGCAACGAATCAATATGAAATTTTGTTTCAAACTGCAAAATACTGCTAAAGAGACACACGCAATGTTGACGGCAGTTAATGGTGATTCAGCAATGACCCTAAAGACTATTTACAAGTGGTTTGACCGATTGCGGAGCGGCTTTGAAAGTGTTGAAGATGAAGAGAGACCAGGACGCCCACGAACGCCAAAAACCGAAGAGAACGTCGAAAAAGATACCTGTTCTTTCAATTAAAAAAAAAAACGGTATCAAGATGTGAAATTTTAAAACTTATTAAGACTATAATGATCCCTAAAGTTGAATTTGGCATATTATTTTGGTCCACCGCCACAAAAATGGCAATTGCTCGAGTCACAGTAACGTACAATAATATGATACGCGTGGCGTTATCTCTATCGAAACACTGTTCAATGTCTGAGGTCTTTCAAAAATATATCATTCTCTCGTTACATCACATAATTAAGAGAGCTTGCCTCAAAAAACTCTATAAAGCGCTCACTGAAATCAATCATCCCCTACAGTATGTAAAAGATTGGCTTGTTGTTTTCTATGCTACGCGCATCACTCAAAAATACAAGCTTAGAACAAAAACCATGGTTTCCAAATTTTTAGACAATTTTTTCCATATGATACAATTTCCTGTTAGAACTTATTTTTTAATGTTAGAGACCAAATTTTAAATTGTAAGAAAGAAGGCATGTCGCAATCACAAAAATGTTAGTGTCACGGAATTCAAACTCCAACGTGAATTCCGATGACGTGATCGCCCGCTTTCGCTCTCGCATTTTCTATCACTCAGAGAGAAAAGCGGGACGACGTCAACATCGTCATCTGAAACATCAACACGCCCGGACCAATCATCGAGCACCGGGGGAATTAAGCGCGGAGTTCGAGAAAAGAGAAGGAGAGAGGAAAATTGGGTCTCGAGTTCCGAACAAGGAAGGTCGATCATCAGAGGATCCTCCGACGAGAACTCGTAGCAGCCACCGTATGTGTTTCACAATCCGGAAACTGACCGAAAAAGAAGAGTCTTCAGCCGCAGCAGCAGCGAGCTCTTCGAAACCGCAATTTGCGCAGTTGGAAAGAACTACGCAGTGCAGTGAAGCCAGGAGAGCGGAGATTTCGTCGGGGACGTCACAGGAAAGCCAGCCGGGCGATTCAACGTCGCAGCTTTCGTTTCCCGAGCCTCCGAAAGCGTTCCGGAGAACGGTGGTGGACTGCAGCTATAACTTAGTAAGTGCCTATTTATTTGTGGGCAATAATGTCCGTTTGGTTAAGGCGGCTTTTACAGAGCTCTCATGTAGAGAACTCCGATACGGCACGACAGTGAAGGGTTTATGGCCTTTCAGCATGCTTGCTTACCTCCGCCATGAGCTAGAGTTTACTCTGATATGAATTCAAGGTGTTTTTATGTGTGAAGTGCTTCTTATCACTCTCCGTCTTTCTTAATGCTAATTATGTGTGGGCGGAATTAATTATCATATGAATGTTATTGTGTGTTATGTATTTATGTTAAAGTTTGCATTCCCAAGTGTCACTATTATAACGAATGCGTTGTTTATCATCTCTTATTATAGTGCTCAAGTTTGAATAAGAAATTGCATAATTTCTAAGGACTTATTGAACTCAATTTAGTTCCTTTAAGTATCCCTACAGTTGAAATATTTGTGCAATTTGTATCCTGATAAGTGTTTATATTTAAGCGTCTAGTTAACGCTACACGAATTTGTGACTGGACTCAGACTCTTTCAATTTACTGACTCAAATTGGGAATTAATTGAACAAGACTTTCTTTGTGTTTTGTGAATACCGAGCTATTTACATTTCAGCACGCGGGACTTTATTTATGATTACAATTAGCTGTTATGGTTGATATTATCTTTGACGATAAATTCCCTGTGTTTGATATTTTCTGAATGCATTTTTTAAGGATAGTAATTGTGATATTAAGCAAATATCTGTGTTGCCATATGTATCTGCCCTATTAATGCATTGTGTCATTTATGTTTGATTGAATTATGATTACAGGTTAGCTAAGTATTGCTATTGGTCAAATAAACATTCTTTTATTTTTATTTAATTCCGTGCACTGTTACATGACCTTAATTTTCCACTGCGTTCCACTCAACTCATTTAGCCTTTCTACATGTGACAGTTAGTAATCTAATACAAAGAATTACCATAATAAGTGATGAATGAGATCTTGCTGTGCTTCTACTTTCAATTTTACATTGTACTAGCAGAGGACCCGGCGTTGCCCGGGATAATTACACATGTAGATAAACAGAACAATCTCAAAAAATTAAATTATAACTCCCAATTGGTTAAATAATAACTCAATGAATACAACACAGAGCAAAGGGACTCTCCATTCTATGAAAAATTCGAAAAACAGGAATTCTAGGTGATATACCGGGACTTTATCTAAACTCTTCTTGACTTTCCTCACCACTGCGGAGCATCACCAGATATTTTAGACTCAAGTTTTTCTTGCCCTTGACGTAGAAGCTCTTATACCCTCTTGCTCTATTCGAAACTCCCGTTGTTCAGATGTTTCCAATGCCCGTATAGCTTTTAGCTCTGTTTTAGCTGCAGAGTTTCTCTGACCAATACTCGTTCTTTCTCTTTCCTTTCCAGATACATAAATTTTTGCCGGTCGTCTGGACGTTTGATAGGGAGCTCAAGGGAGACACGCATGACTCCTTTGCCTCATTAATATACGCTGCGTTATTTATGTTCTGTCACTGCGTCATCATTTTATGCTCATTATTAATAATTCTTGGAAACGAACGGTCAATCATCGCATTATCAGCATCTGTTTCCAAAATATTCACATTCCCACAGAATATAGTCAAACTGTCAGATCATTTGTTTCGAGCGGGAAGGAGAACGATCGAGGGAAATGATCAGACAAAGACAGAGCCTGAAGTCAAGACACGGAAAGCGGGGCCAGTAAAAGGTTGGGCGAAAAAATCGTCGAATGCCTTCCCTCCTCCTAGGAGAACGTTTCGAAGAGGCCGAATATTCGAGAAGCCAAGTACTCGTTGCCCGACAAAACTGTATGCAAATTAGAAGGGCGAATAAAAAGGGCGAACCGAGGGACAATCGAGAGAGAGAGAGAGACTCCCGAGGCCATAGGAAGACGAATAGGAAGCAAAGGTTCAACCAAGTCCGGTCCGATGGAAGAGCTGTCCCCGCTCGAAGTGAACATAGGACGCCGAGAACCAGTAAGATACCTTCCTTATTCAGAACTTTTAATAATCCTAATTGTGGAGCTCTCGAGTATACTCCGACAGATAGATGAAAGAAGCGAAGGAGGGTCCGAACGCCGAGAGAGGAACTCTGAAATCCGAAGAGTAGCCGTACTCATCGAGTCACGAAGTCCCTGTTACAAAGAGCGACGGGCGCCGGCCAGCCGAAGCCAGAAGGCTCGGGCAATCTGAACGAAGAAGGGGAAAAAGCGTCTACAGAGAGACGTCGCCCTCAAGATTACAGATCCAGCCAAGCCGCCCATGCAGATCGCAGTAAGAGACGAAGGGCTCACGGACTTTCCAATCCACAAGCGATTCATTTACGACCAGAGCGGTATCATAAGGCAAGTGCTCGAATTTGTGACTCTGTTAATATTGATACGGAACTCATTCATACAGATACGAACTCTTTAAGAAAGCCTTGTGTGACGCCCACGAAATCCCTCATCGTGAAACCCAGCCCTGAGTGTGAGGAGGACCAGGCAAAGCGGAGAGAGAACCCTTCCGAACCGGTTAGCGAACCGAGAGAGGAGGCGACCAAGCTTGCGGGAAATAGCGACCTAGAAGGCCGACTGAAGGACCACCCACACGCCGCCGGGCCGTTCAAGGGGACGGACGGACCACAAGGAAATTGGAGGCCGCCAGGCAGCCAAGACGCTCTACCCTCCATCGTCACTGCACATCGTGCTCAACCAGTCACATTACACGAAAAAAGTCAACCAGCCAAACTCTGCATCTTCGCGGACAACCACTAGGCCGAGAGCGGAACGTTTAGGAACCACTGTCCCGTTTCACTTAGCAAGTCGCGACCGCGCTGAGTACTCAAGTCGCGCTTGGCTCCAGCAGTTAACCTGACGTGTAAGTCCGCTTTAGTGGTTAAGTTTATATTTTATGCAATAGTTTTGTGCTATCTTAATGTATCTTCATGACTGTTAAGTTCATCTAATATTCAAAGCCTTATAGTAGTAATTAAAAGGAATAGCACGAGGCCCGCTAGTGTACATCGAACTCGCTCTCGTAACGATTTAAGTGATATCTTATTCATACTGCTATTTCGTTATTTCAGATACCGCCCTCGAGCTCCAAAACCCGATTGGGTCGACGTGCTCCGTAATAGCTACGTCCAAGATTTATTCCCAGTCGTCCATCATTCCACCCAGCTTCCGAGACCCATTCGCCCGGGAAATATTTGCGAATCAGCGTGGGACAGGTTTCAAGTACCCAGCGGAATTGTAACGCAGCCCGGGTAGGGCCAGAAGCCTACCATTGTAAGGTCTTATTGAGGACCATTGGAATTTCCTTATTCAATTTTATTAAATTGCATTTGAATATTAAAATTCAAATCCCTCGCCTTTTCCTTCTCTGTACACGATATATGCTAGCCTCTGGGGAGATAGGTGTGACAGGTCATTAACCTATCTCAGCATATCGATAGTCGTGACACAAACTGTATTTTTATGAAATGTTTGATGTGCAACCAAATAAGCTAGGTGATAACACCGGCGTGGCACGGGCTTTTTTTTTTTTGATTAAATTTTGCAATATCTTAAAAATAAACACATGAAAACTCAGAGAATTAATACAATAAAAATTCATAATGAAAATTCAAAAAAAAAACTTTTTAAATGCTCACAATGGATGGATCTCTCGAAGTATGCCATTGCTAGCCTAAATAATTTCTTAGTCACGTAATCTTACTTAAATGTGTACTTGATGATGCAATTCCCACTCTGCTCTCGATGTCTTGAAGTAAAACTTGGCCATTCATCACTTTGTAATCTAGCGGTCGCCGATTCTTCTATTGACATGCTTACCATTTACTCCATACAGCACGGAGCTAATGGACTGCTTCCTCTGTCTTCTTTCCACTCTTTCTCAATAGTCTGCTAACTCTCCATTATCTCCAGTTACTGATCATATTTAAAGATTTTCAAGAAAGTGTTAAGTATTAAGAACTCTCTTTTCTAAGACAAGCCTGAATAACAGGAATTCTATGCATTGTTACAAATTGAAACTTATCTATATTGCACAAACTTTGCCTTGCATTGTTGGGAATGAGATATATATTGTTGATCCGTGCAGAGTGTCTGTGAATTGCGTGTTTATTCCATTGTTGATAAGCATTGTTGCACAAACTTTTCCTTGCATTGTTGATCATGAGATATATATTGTCGGTCTGTGCAGAGTGTTTGAGAATTGCGTGTTGATACCATTGTTGATAACTATTATTGCATAAACTTTGCCTTGCATTGTTGGTAATGAGATTTTTCTTATTAATATGCCCTGCCATCATTATGAATATCGATTTATTATCGATAATTATTATTTTTTCGAAATCTGAGGTAGACAGTGACCTTTCTAGTGCTTTGAAGGTCAAGTGTGCCAAATTTCATCAAGATCGGATTAAAACTGTGATATTTGTATAAAAAACAAACCCACAAACAAACATCCTTATATGCAGGGTGATTCTGGAAGGTAGGTCAAAAATAAAATACCATGTACAGTTTGTAGCGGGAAACAATATTTTTCCTATAAACATGGGTCCGGAAATGCAACTTGTACGAGGTAGGAATGGATGTGCGTTACCCGGATGGCATTGGTAGGGTCCATGTAAATTAGGATCTAAACATGTAAATTGTTCGTGTTCTCTCCTTTAATAGAGAGGAAACGAAACATGTAACTCCATTGTCGTACAATGGATCGCTTGACTAATGCGGAGCTGGCGGACATGCATCTCGTCTACGGCGAGGCACAGGGTAATGCTACTGAAGCGGAAAGGATTTACCAACAACGTTTTCCAGGCCGTGATCACCCACATCGCCGGGCGTTTCAACAACATAGACTAAACACCTGCATCGAGACTCAGGGTCGGCATTTTGATCACCTGCTGTAATGTCATTCCTACCTCGTACAAGTTGCATTATCTCTGTAAGGATGCATTTCCAGACCCATGTTTATAGGAAACATTTTGTTCCCCACTACAAACTGTACATGGTATTTCATTCTTGACCTACCTTTCTGAATCACCCTGTATATACAGGTGTAAATGGACGACGTTTCACAAATTTAAGGATATGTAGAGGATGATGTGGTGAACATTTTTTATTAATAAACCCATAGTCCCAAACGAAAAGCGACGGAGCCACAGCATGTTTGATGCTCTGTTTTGCGTCAAGCCGTGGAATGGCTGTCTGAATTACTGTGTTGACACTGCATTGGAATTTCGAGCGTGAAACCTAACGCGCGAACGTATTTCCAATGGAACCGTCCAGCGACCGTTGTATGATTGGTCAGGTCAGCACTTTTGCTGAAAGGTAGGGTAAAGGCGGGTAAGTTTGCCAGTCATGTAAATTGGCCGCGTTATGTTTTTTTTTTAATTTTAATTTTTAAAGCTTTCGAAAAAACAATAAAGGAAAAGGAACAATAAATTACAATAATGAATTTAATAATCAATTTTAGCCTATAATATGTACTTATCTGGCCTCTTTAGGAATGAAGTCCATTTTAGGACGGAAACTTTTAAATAAATAATAAAAGTGAATGAAATGATTCGACCAGATAGGCGATTGACGATGTTCGAAGAAAACGACCCAAAAAATGGGTGTACAGTTTTTGTGACAACGCTCCCCGCCACACATCGCTTCTGACTCGGCAGTTTTTATGAAATAAAAACATTACCATGTGTTCCCAATGTCCGCATTCTCCTGATTTGGCTCTTGCAACTTCTGGCTTTTCGCAAAATGAAAAAGACCATGAAAAGAAAACGTTTTGTCACAATTGAGAACCTCCAGAGTGCCGCGACAGCACAACTAAAATCACTCAAGAAAGAAGACTTCCACAACTGCTTCAGAAAGTGGCAAGAACGTTGGGATAAGTGCATTCGTAGATAGGGGAGACTAGTAAAGTCCCCAATTGGTAGAGGCGTCGGCCATGATAGTCGAGGTTCCTGGTTCGAATCCGGGTCGCAGAATTTTTCCTTCCATTTTTCAATTGAAAAATCATTAGGGGAGATTAGTTTTAAGGAAACTATGCAAATATACACACTCAGGTGATATCATATAAAATTCACCAAAATTTTTGATCACATCTCGTCTAAGCAAGAAAAATACCATCATACATTTGTACACAGCCTATAAAATCCTCCGATAAATTTAGCAACAGTAAGATGGATATAAATGGGAAGTAGTTAGAAATATCCGAGATATCTTCGGATTTATAATTTGGAACAATTAAAGAAGCCTTATTTTGAAGAATAGCTTGAAGTAAATGAAACAAAAGTAAATGACCAAACGGGCCCCACTTCTAGAAAACAATTTCGGCGAGAGGGCCATCAGTTTCAGTGTATTTAAATTTCATTTGTTTCATTAATGGTAACATTAATCTGAGAAAACTAATTGATCGATCGAATCTAATTTATTATATCTTTAAAAGAAAAAAAATATTAACAAAACTGGAAAAGAAGATATCTACATATAATTGGATTTGAAATGAATCTCCGCAATTTATTTCAGCTGGAATAGGTTAAAAAAAAAGAGAGCACCTTACCAACGAAGCATAAAGGAGTAACGGGCAAAACAGCGGCTGGGCTGCACAGACTGCTCTCCCGCGGGTATTGTTTCTACCGGTTCTAAGACGTCTCGCACATAAAAGAATTTAAAGAGGACCGTCTTATTACAAAATAATTTCTACTCTTAGGACTCTCTGTGATTTCTCTTGATATTTATCATAAACACAAGAGTGCGTTTTGGAGAGAGCGGCTATTAATTCGAAGGGAGGAATATTCCATTAAAATTTTTTAAGGGATTCCATTCCATTTAATTCTAGCCTCAGAGGGGATGACGTGCTGAAATCATTTTTTCTTCCTCCTTTTCCAAGGCAACGACGCCCTGTGAGCCCTGTTCACTTTCATAGGCTCCTGTAATTACTTCTTTATGTCATCTTGTCACCGCCAAAAAATTTTACGCGTTCTTGTTGGCCTGCTTGCTTTTAGCTAAAAACGCTTTCTCACCATTAAATATTTTAGTTGGCGTGAATTTTATTATTTTTTTAATTATTAGAATTTTTCGCGCGTCATTTAACAAATGGAACTGTGTGTCGACATTAAAGCTTACTAAAGCTTTTATGTAATTGTATAAGATGCGAGAATTCTTCATTACCTTCGCGTAATCAGGAAACTAAAAAAAATCTGATATAGACTCTTTATCATAAGAAATACGGTAGAAAATTAATATGAAAAAAACTCTTATTTATTTCCCTTATTGAAATCGTACTCGTTTTACAAAGCGTTTCAGAGCATCCGTGGCGGCCATTTTTTTTGGAAAGATATTGATTCTAGATGTTTGGAAAAAGAATTTTATGGACAAAACCCATGATAGAGAATTCATTTTTGGAATTTCAGTTTTCAGAACAGACAGGAAGTATGGGGAACTGGAAGCAACTTTGAAAATTCAAATGAGATCATAAGTCATGTTAAGTATCTTTGGATAGTACAAGGGGCTATTGTTTTTCAACCTCCGATGGGGCATAAACTGAATAACAAAATGATTTTTTTTACCTGGAAGCACAATCAAAGTTACTTTTCGACATAGTCACCGTAAAATTTGAGACATTTGTCATACATGTGGACGAGTTTTCCAATACCCTTTTCAGAGAAGCTTGCGTCTCCACGGGGTCTTAAAGCTCTCCGTTGGCGCGGAAGCGCTGTCCTCCCAGACCTTTTTCAGCTCTGGAAAAAAGATGAAAGTTACTCGGTGCCAGGTTTAGTCTGTATGCCAGGTGATCGAACACTTCCCTCTTTAAACTGCTCAAGTAGCTGTTGGGTATAAAATCATTATGAATCGTTATTGAATCAAAATGATGTATGCGGTCGTGCGTTATCATGAATCAAAACAATTCCATAAGACAGCATGCTTCTTCTTTTGTCGTAATGAAGCGAGAGCCACTAAGAGCAGAAATCGTGACTCATACGAGAAGTCAACCCTTTGCCAATCACGAGAGGCTTAATTCTTGCACTGCAATGCAGCCGTTTTTGCTGATGCATTTTTTACAGCATAGGTGCATTGACCAAATAGGGTTCGCTGTACTGTCCTTATCAACAGTTCCTGGCAAACTCCTGGGCGGTCTGCCCACACACCTTCTTAATATACGTTCATTTCTCGCATTAATGACGTTGTTTCCTCGCCATCTGTTCGCAATGGTGGTGTTTGTTCAATCACGATACACGTTAAACAGCAGCATGCTATTAGATCACAAACTTTGCAGTTTCGGTAATGCCGAAAGCCAATGATTATCACTTTTTGCAGATCTGACAAATCGCCCATGACAGCAATGATTGATATATGTGTGCAGAGTACAGACATCTCACACTTTATACCAGCCAAGCGAACTCGCGCCAAGTGCTTTTTTTTTCATTGGCTATACGATGTTTATGGTAAAACTGGAGTTATTCCTAATAATGTAGCTCGATTGGGTATAATCCAACAAACTGAAGGTTGTACCACAAAGAAACATAAATCCAACAAAATAAAAATTTGGCTTGAGGAAAAAATTTCACCCTACCTTTCTAAATTGCTGTGGTTGTGATTTTTGTGTGTGCTATGTGTAAACATAAAAATTACTTCATAAACCTGGATGAAAATTATTTCTTGGCAATAATTTAAAATTTTCCCTAAGCTTTATAAGCCAGTCTGTCAGTTTCTTTCTCATCATAAGAGTTTTTTTGGGGTTTTTTCAAAAGTCGACTCGTTCCTCCAACATACGAATTCATGCATTCGAAACCGTTGACTCCACACACAACCTGGAATCTATCAATGTAATGCATTTATTCTTATGCTTCTATTTTGCTTGAAGGATTTTATATTTAGAGTTGTTTGTTACATAATAATATTAAGATTATTAGTGAAATCATTAAATGTTGTATTGTCATATACACTTCAGTTTACAGAGCGTTTTTCGGAAGCAGGCGAATCAGACGATTAGTTCTTGGTGCACGACAACGAATCGGTGCGACAAGTAGTTTCTCAAACGGAAGGGGCGCTACAAATCTTCTACAATCCTTCTTACTCGCTGGATTAGGTGTCTCGAAGTAAAATCCTACTGTTTGGAAGCTTTATTTGATCGAGAACAGATGATGACTGAGCTAAAGAGAGGTCGACACCTTCAGCTCTAGAGGCACCCGGAAGCTATACGACCGAGAAAGCATGTGTACAGAATTAATTAAGGGAGCAGATGGAACGATAACGCAGTAAATAATTTTCACTTGAGGATTTTCATTTTATTTTACAATTCCAGGGCTAAAGCTTTTCAGACGTTCCGTGTATGCCTTTAAAATATTGCAGATTTTTAAATTCTGTAATATCAGAATATCTTTAGGATCTTATCTTGTTTGAGAAATGCTGAGAGCAGCATTACAGTGTTTTACCGATTTTATGAAATATACAAAACAATCCTCCAAGATTAAATCAAGAAAATAAAACTTATACTCTAATCTTTTAGCGTAGTCTTATACTCACGTAATAATAAGCGATATAAACTTTGTCTTTCTGCAAATTAGTAAAGTATACGCTGAACATGGTGTAATTTTGAAATACAAGATGAACATAATGTTACATCTCCACCAAACCATAAAATACAAATGTTGCAAATTCTGCAGCAGAAAACAAATTCTGCAGCATTGGACACAAAATCATTACACAGATTTTTCGAAATGTACACGAAAAATGCGAAGACGATAGTTCCCGGTTCGCTCCCACGCTTGTTTGTCGTCTATGTTGGGCTCTGTGACAAAAGTGATTAGCTTTGAGAAAGATCGTGGCAGAGTCAAAAGGTCAAACACTTCGTCCCTCATGAAGCTCAACACAATCTAGGCAAATTAAGTCTGACGATATAATTTACTTAAACCTCACCGTTTCGTTACTTTTGCACGTTCAAATTATTTACATATGATGAAGATGCCAGTCTCGAATGGTTTCTTTGAATCAAACTTTTACGCCTTCTTTACCTATTAAAGTAGGTGGGCAGTTCTAAATAAACTGCAACTGAATTTTAATATTCTTATATAGGGCGACCGAAAAATCCAGTCTCATAGGGAATTTTGAAATGTTGCAGATTGAGAATATACATAGTTGAATATGTATAATATGGCTACATTATAGCCTTTGTTTCAGATAGGAAAGTTGGAATAACTGAACAAGTAACTAAGTTTGTTTGTTGTTCATGTAACTTATCAATACCTGCAAGGCTCGTATCGCCAATTTGAAAATGTTTTGTAGTAATGCTTTTCCTATCTGAAACAAAGACTATAATACTGCTATATTATACTTATTCAGCTATGTGTTCTTTTCGCACTTCTTGACTATATCAAAAAGTTCGAATCCATTATGGTTCATTTTTTTAGTGTTTAATTGTAGTAAAAAATGACAATTTATTAAAATTAAACAGCTATGCTTTAAATGTAATTAGTAAATGAATTGAGATTTTAAGCCAAAGGCGACATTTGATTTACTAAGTACCCAGGAAAGACTTAACTTGTGAAATTGGTACAACACCTCCATTTCGTTCTTTGATTAAATTTAACTTTGGAAATCCTTTCCATTAGAAAGTGTCTTCAAATTAAATCTTCAACATCGCGAAAGAATGAAAGCAAAAGTATGTTTTCAATTATATATTGATAAGTGCAATAGAAAAGGACTCAACTACCGTACACTTAGAGCCTATTTTTGTAGGAACCTAGACAACGTTTTTCCATTTCCAAGAGATTTGTCATCCGATGACGGGAAAAAATTTCATGAGAAATGTTCTGTGAGGTTGGAAAATGATCTCTTCTCCCTCTCCGTCTTATTAATTTATTTTCCTTACAAAAGAAACAAAAGAAGAAGAATTTCCTCTCATAACGATAAAAATAGATTTGCTCTTCAGATGAATCTCACGGAGAGCGTGGCATAAGGCTCACGGACCCGTAAATAAATGAAACCCAGACAATATGACGTCAAATAATGCGAGTTATGAAATAAACGAGGAAAAACCTGCGGGGAAATGATACGGCCACGTTCCATTCATCAACCAATCGGGTCGAAAGAGTGGCGCGACACTAACCCCGACTACCCTCCCTGTCCCTCCTCCCTCTTGTTCCGACGATTCTATTGCCGAATTAGCGTGAAATATCGCCACCCAAAAGAGGCTCGACGCCTTCGAGACGATTGAATCTTGTCACCCAAGGTATATAAACATGTGCAGATAAGCTTCCAGTGACGTCCGCTTGCGAAGTCAAGACAGAAACACAAATAAAGCTCGCCTCCCCACCCCGCTCTCACTCTCAAACACACACATCCACGAAGAAAAAAAGCCAAGCAATTCCGTTTTTCTCCCGTCCGCCTTCTATTTAGCGATCTCCAAAGCATTTTCATAGGGGAGGGAAAGGAAGAATCACACGATTGTTTACTACAACAACTGATTCGTTATCAAATAAGATATCATGTTACGATCTTATTTTATCACCCAAGACAAAATAATCTCTTATAGTGAAGTAAAAGTTACGTGGGGAATAAAGGACATGAGAAAAAAATAAAACCGAAGGGAATGAACTCCAGGAGTATAAACAAGAATAAACGTGAACAAACATTGTATTCTTATCTTCCAAAACAGATAACTCTTGCTCGGAAACTTTTATAAGGTTTAGAAATGAAAAGAAGATAAGAAAGCAACATAAATCTTTTTACTACTAGAATATCTCTAAGGTTTTGGCATTGAAGGTGAAAGAGAATCCCATAACCTAGAGGAAATCTTTATTACCAAACCTAAAAATCTAATTGAATGCATTTCTAATTGAATGCATTACCAAACCTAAAAATTCTTAGGATTTTATGACTTTTTTTTTATTCATTAATTCTACAAGCAAATGCCCATGTTGCTTTCTTCTCCCTCTGCTTCTGAAGTAATCAACTATTCCAATCAATGATTACGGCACTGCATTGCCGAAAAGTCACCGCTGTCGGCTCTTAACGGAGTTTTTGTAGTTTCTCTTTCAAAATGCAGGCATTGCATTAAAAAAATAAATGAAAGCAAATGGCATTTTCTCATAATATTGAAAAAAAATAAATAAACTTTTTTAAATGCAAGAAGGGACAAAACATTTACGAATCACTCGTCTGTTTAAGTGAAATTTGTTTATTGTTTTTAACTCTTTAGAGCAGGGCAGAGAATGTGGACATAATGAAACTCAGAATTTTTTTTTTAAATAACAACATAGCTCAAAACAGAATCAAGCTCCAGAGGCGATTGTGTAAAGCCCAAAAAAATTCTATCCCTAAATGAAATGAAATAAATTTAAGATATGTGAAAACTCTAATAAAAATTTATCATGATTTTTCCTTCTAAATTCCTTAATATTGTAAAAATACTGTAAACGAGGGCAACTCCAATTTTTTAAGACCAAACTAAAGCGGAAACACCTATCTAACTATATAACCCTTTGAATAAAGTTAATGGAAGGATACTTCTTGGGACACCCTATATCTAAAATAACTCTTAATTTCATAAAATCCTATGATTATTACATTTCGAGCTTGAAGAACAGGCTATAAGAAAAATTTCCTTACCCTTCCGGACATTGTAAAAGTGACTCACGCAATTATTAAAATTTATATGCTCTAATATTTATGGCTTTTCCTTTGAGTGCATGCTAATGTGTGTGTGTGCGTGGAGAACGTAAGCAAACCGCATAATATTCGTATTAATCTGAAATATTCTTAGCGCATTATCTCCTTATATGCGGTTTCCAGATATATATCCCCGCAGTTTACATTTTAGCGCATGGGAAAAAAGCCAAAACCCGAAATGTTCCGCGAAATCTACACTGCGGTAAGAAACCAATTGCCTGGCCATTATGAACGATCCCTTCAAATGCAATGTGACATTAAGTCCGTTGAAACGTGCCCGGTTGGACGATTTTACTGCGAACATTAAAAGTTGCGAGGTTGCGAGGTACTGATACAGGTGACTTTTCAGATTAAGCAGCTAAGCAAGCGTAATCAGAAAGCTCAAGACACAACTCTGTGCTTATATCAGCTCTAATTTACATTTTTAAAAACATTGCCTTAATATTGGAAACAAGTTTTAAGTGAAATATAAAATACACGAATTGTTGAAAATTCTAAAGCAAAAAAGGAGCTGTAGGGAAATAACCGATTAAGCTCTTATCAAAAGTTTTGCGAATGTTTTGAAAAAATCTGAAAATTCTAATAGCCGGGGCATGACAATCAAAAGCTCTTATCAATTAAATATTAACTGCCATGAAAGATTGACAGACGCTTACATAAGAGACGGCAATAGAAACATCCCAAATGAGAAGATTGAAGATAACTGTTCTCTTCAGTTTCCTCTCAAGACAGAAAGGTTGAATTAGTTCGTACCCAGTTCGCAAAGGCTGAAGAGAGTTCTCAAAATCTGCCTGTTAGCCGATTCTCAAAATCTACATAAGTTTTTGAGTTAGTGATTAGAATTACAGAGTGATCCGAAATTCTTCAACTCTGCAGGGTTGAAATGCACTCTGGTTAGGAATTCTCAATGAAATGGCATCTTCAAGAAAAGCACTGAGCGTTATCCATCATTTTGTAAAGCAGTTTAAATCAAATTTAAAATATCTGAAATATTCTTAGCGCATTATCTCCTTATATGCGGCTGCCCAGATATATCCTTATAATGTACATTTTATCCCATGGAAAAAACCAAACCCGAAATGTTCCACTGATTCTTTTTATTTTACTGTCTTTTTAATTTAATTTTTTTTCAAAATGGGCTTAATAAAAATATCCTAAATTTTCGGTTCGGATAACTAACCGTTTATGAGATTTCCGCAGTTAAAAGTGAAGTTTCAGCAGATGGTTTTGTACTCTGTGGAATGCAGGTGACATGTGTTTTGAGGTGTACTTTTGTGTTCATCTCACTGTGAGAAATCACCACCAGAAGTTTGTGACAGGGGTTTAGATACACCCTGCATTCCAGGATCAAAACAAGCAGAAAATGTCATATGAACATAGAAGCTTCTAGACTTAAACGGTTTAAAGGTGTCCTGTAATAGAAGAAGAGTTACGACAATTCAAAGAACCGCCTGAAGAAAATAGTGCTGTCTTCAACACAGATTCGAAACGTTTCTTGGAGCACCATCGTTGGCTGTTATCGGCCTGAAATGCCCAATTGTTGATAAGCCATCGTACATTCTGAGCGTTTGATGGTTTGCAATTCGACAGCTTCGAGTTTCCTGCTATATTCGAGCGTTGCTTTGCTGTTTTGTTCCATTTTGAAGTTAGACTAATTGGCAAAGAAGGTGGTTTATGCATGATGGTGCACCACCCCATTTCAGTCGACTCTCCAGAGACTTTTTAAATTCCACCTATCTTGGTCGAGGAAAGCCAATATCGGGCCCAGTTCGCTCATCTGACATGAATCCATTGGACTTCTTCTTCTGGAAGTATTTGAAAACGCTTGTTTATTCTGCCCCAGTACCAGATATTGCAACATTTCGTCAGCGGACCCTAGAAAAAATGCGACGTCATCCTTCACGCACCAGATATTTTCAAATGGGTTTGCTAATCCATGCGGCGACGTGCACAGGCTTCCTTGGAATCTAACGGAGGACATTTTGAATACTTGCTATAGCAATGTATCGTCTTGCTATACCGTAAAATAAATTACAGTTTGAAACTCCTACACGCTTTAACGTTAATTTCGTCTACTGCAGAACATCTTCAAATCGTTATAACATGGTTTTCGACATATGTTCATATGACATTTTCGACCCTGGAACATATCCTTAAAATTTGTACAGACCGTTCAGAAACACCCTGTATTCACAAATGTCAACCTGAGAGGATTTTCATACTCTTGTTGCAAACTGAGTGGGCTTATGGTTCCTTTAGATTTTATGTCATGGAATGATCATTACATGACCAAAAAAATATGCAATAACTGCCGCGGCAGAGAGGTTAGTAGTTATAGCATTTTCTATGTTGATTCTTTATACTCGGTAATTTTCTGACTATAATTCCCAGCTTCATTACGGCAAGTGAACGTAATTAGATGTATTTATTATCGCATTAAGAAATTAAAACTACCGTCAATCCCATTTTATAAAACGATTCCCATTTTTAGCAAAAATTACATTTTCTTTTTTGAATTTTTGAATAACTGCAAGTAATGTTCAAAAACTTCCTATTCAAATTTCTCATAACGCCCTTAAAAATTTCCGAGGAATTGAAATTTTATTTTATTAACTTTTCAAAGTCCCAATGAAATAACGTCTTAAGACAATAAAAGTCTTATCTACATAACACAGCAATGTTTAAAGAACTTTGCAGAACCGATGCCGATAACGAAAACGAATGAGCGAAAACAACTTCGTTGAGTTTATCTAGTGCCAAGAGAGCTTTTACGTAAATTTAATGCAAAAATATCTCAAAAGTTAAGTTTAAATTATGATCTTAAGGTTTGAGATCTGTTTATTGATCAGAACATCCTTTTGTAGCGTTCTTATTAATAAAAAAAGAAGAAAAAATGTTGAAAACAAACAGTACATTAATTTACATTACTTAACTCATTTTGATAAAGAGTTGCTATCTAAGAAAAATCTAAACAATCTAATCACTGTCGCATATTTTAATGAAACCAACTTTTCTGGAAGACTTTGTACAGTAAATATTTTCCTGCTAATTAAAGAATTGCTTTTCTCAGCGGCGACGTGCAACGGCCGCCGATGGAATCGCCAATCGATTATCCACGTCAGGGGGGAAAAGCAAAATCGATAAAGAAAATAAACAAAGATGGTGGAACTTCCATCGGAAATAAAATAGAATGACAGAGGGAAAAAAGACCCTATCAACCTACACTACACGTAAAACCTGCAGAGAATTAGAGAGAAGTTTTGGTTTCCAAATATAATTGAATCCGCGCACGAAAAGACAAAAATGAAGAATCGCAGCCATTTCACTCGACGATGATTGTGCTTGTTTCGAATCCAATTTATTTCTTTAAACTGAACTTCTCATAGAGATCTAAAAAATGCCATGTTCAAACATTAAAGTCGACACCGTTTAAAATTAATTAACAAATTCCTTACAGAAAGGAAAAATGTAAAGCAATAAATTAAACCCGATCATTTGACGTGCTAAGTAATTTTAAATAAGGACAAGTTACCTTGTTCTTATTTGAATTTTTCATGAGTTAAAATGACCTGAAAAATACTAGTTTCTTGAAATTTCATTATTGAATCCGAAACAAATGTACCAAGCAAGTGAAACGCGATTAATCTTTTTCTCGTGACTCAGGGATTCATAACTTTTTCTAGTTCGCAAGAAAACGGATACATATAGCTTTAAAGTGAAACCGTTTAACTCTGTTTATTGCTATCAAAGATAATAAATCTAATTCTTTCCTTTCAAAAGCTATTTTGATATTTATATTTAAAAATGTTAATGATGAAATTAAAAATATATATGTAAATAAAAAATAAAAAGGCTTAGCCGCCAATAATTTTTTTTACCGCAAAATTTTATAAAAGGTTAATTAATACTAAGCAGATTAACATAAGTAGATTAAAATAAAATAAGCAGATTACGCCTCACAAAAACCACATTCATGCAAAGCGCTTCAAATATAAGCTTAAAAATTAAAAGCGTGGCTATTTCCACAAATAATCAAATGCATGCTTTTAAAATTTATATGCCATAAACCACGCTCTGATCAGCTACAGACAATGTTAATTTGTTTAATTGGGTTTTAACTACCAAAATCAATAGATGCAAAGGTTAAGTGGACTCTCTTCAGAGCGGACATAAAGGAACGAGGCACAAATTTAATTTGTCACCCTTTGAGAATACTGACGCGTTCCGTTTTCTCCATCTTCTGGAGATTGCCCTTATGCTGATCTATTATTCATAGATGTTCATTTAGATATTATGAACTGACTTCAATTATCGTGGTTTGCTCGCGTATATTTGATATTAATTTCAAATTTACTCGAAATCATAATCGGAGTATATTATTTAGTATCGTAAGATTACACGTGAAAACGATCTTTAGATTTTGAAGTGAATTTTATTGAGACATTCATAGTCTACTTTTTGATGATTTTCAAGAATCCGGTCAGAATTTCACAAATTCAAAATTTTCAGCAGACTTATCGACGCAGACTTCTAGATTTTTCAAAATAACTTGAGGAAACAACACTGCACAAGAGTTTAACATTGTTGAATATCATTACGACGCAGCAATGTCACAGCCGTTTCTACGTAATTTATTCTATGGGTCTCTTAAAAAAAATTATCTCTATACTGTATTGCTGTATATCCCAGAAGAAATAAATAAAACAAAAGAACTATACATCAAAGATATTCATCAAAAACAAAAGATATATAAAACTCACTTGATATATAAAATAATAAAGTTCAATCTAAATAATAGCCAGGCCCAACGCTTAAACTATATAAGCCAGAAAAAAAAAACAAATAACATCTATAAGTAAGACAATGATTTTTCTTAATAAAAATCATACATGTACTTTAATTCCACAAATTAATTTTTTCATAAACTAATTCAATAGAAATGATGCTGAATAATGCACAGGTGGCCAAAATGTGCATCTGATATATTAAAATCATTACTGCGGTTAAGAGATCTACGTTTCCTTTCCTTTTATAGTCTTTATTGGAATTTACATTCAGATACCTCCGTAAATCAAAAAAAAAAAAAAAATCAAACTTTAAAAGCATATGTTAATTATGTTACTAAAATTTGGAAATTATAATACTGTATTAGGTTTACATTCTTTATTGTATTTAACTTTTTTAAGAATGTTAGAAGAAGGAATGATTTTGATAATTTTTTTTACGTTTTTCTGTACGTGAAGGAAGAGCCAGGCCCAACGCTTAAACTATATAAGCCAGAAAAAAAAAACAAATAACATCTATAAGTAAGACAATGATTTTTCTTAATAAAAATCATACAAAAATCATAAAAGCGTTTATCAATACTTTACGTCTAGTGTTGATTTCGGTTTCTACGTACATTATTAAGAACCTTTTAAAGGTGTTTAACCCTAGATAGGTAAGCCTTCTTCAACATTACGTTAGGTTAGGTTAGGCTAAATTCATATCTCAGCTTTCGTTTACAATTCAAAAAACTTATTAAAATTAACATAAATCTGAATACAAGTTCTCATTTTCCAATCTGAGTACATTCATGGCTCTTTGCAAACTGGCTTTGCAGATTTGATACAATAATTCTCTGTCATGCGTTTCTTTTTCGAAGGACATAGTTCTCTTTCCAGCGGTGATACCAACTTACTAAAAATAAATAATACAGCCATCGAAAATAAATAACAAACACTGAATAATAAAAGTTAAAGGGTGAATCTGCGTCGTAATATTCACGATTAAACACCTTGGAACACAAGAAGCACTTTGTCTACACCTGTGAAACTTTACTGATTACAAGTTGGCTGCACATTGGTACGAACCGAAATTAGAAAGTTGTGACATTAGAATCAAACTAGTCTCGTGATTTTTACGAGGCTTACCTGTCTAGGTTTAATCACGAAATTGCGTGTGGAACGTTATTTTTCACAATTTATTCATAAAATACTTATTCATAAAATTCTATTTGCAATGAGGGATTTGTTTATGTAAAGCGGAAAAACGACTTAGAGAAGACATTCTATTCGAGATAAAGATGAGCTACTGAGAATTTTCCGCCAACCAAGAAGTCTCCTTATCAACGGTCGGGCAACGAACTCCCATAGACATCATTATAGGAAAATAATCATTGTAACCTATTTCCTTTCTCAGGGGTTTATTTTGTAAGAGCCCTTAATATTCTTCATTTCATTGCACTGTTAACTCATTGTATCCAGAATATTTGTCACCTCTATTTATGAAGCAAATGCAATGTTGTTTTCAAGAGTTTACATTTTAATGTAATTCCCGTTTCCACTGCTGACTCTCCAATGGTAAAGGTTATACGTTACATATTAAAGACAAGATTTAAACAGAGGGAAAGAAAGATGTCACGTTATGAATTTCTCATGTGAAGTTTTACGTGGCGGAAACGGAGGGACATGTGCGGCGGCAATTCGTCTCGCACGTCATGCTGTCGCGGGAGCACATTTCCGCTCCTTCCCGCCGCCTCCATCGCCAAAGTTTAATTAAATAAATACCTACCCGCAGAAGGTCTGGCATTTTACCAAAGATTGCTAATGTAGGAAGCTCTAAAGGGTTTAATTTTTTAATAACTTACCAATTTTAATCTTTAAAGATTTTTCTTTCAACTACTACAAATTTAAACTGTAATGTTCCAATCCTTTTAATTTCGTACAATTCTTGAAGCAATAAATTGGACTTCAGATTTGTAGATACAATGTAATAGTAAAACAACATCAATCTACATACAATGCTGTCATTCAGAATTATTTCTATTTTTTGAGATGGGCTTTAAGATCACTTTAAACAACCTGGTTTTAAAATGGCTTAAAGCTTCGTTTCTTGATTTAACATCTTCGAAAATAAGAAAGTATGAATCATGCATTGAAATTTTGTTATAAAAGAGGTGCTGACGCGGTTATTGGGAACGAGCTGATCAATTTGACTCTAGGTCACGTCAATCGTCGTATGATTTACGTGATAGGATTGGAACGTCGAGGATCAGTATTAAATTTCAGGTTTCAACTTCCAGGAGCAGTGAGGGTTTAAGAAAGTGCTGGCTGCATGTTCTTATGAGTCAAATGTAAAAGATAGTTTCAAAATTTTAAATTATCAATATTTTTTGTACTACTTAATTAATGTTAAAATGTTAAGAATCCATTTTGTACCAGTTTGTGTGCATGCATTTTAAACTCTGGAGACCCAATTTTATTGAAAGCTCCGTTGCCAAGCAACAACGATGCAGGAGAATTTTTTTTTTCTCCTGAAAGAGATGCAAAGATGTTTACTGTATAGTAGGGTGAAGGTTCGGTAGTTCTTTTACCACATTCATTTCGTTCATTCATGAGTAAAATATTTTAAAAGCTTGAATGTCATTCACGAATATTTTTTATGCATAAAATATTTAAAAGCTTGAACTTAAATATATCGATAAAAGAAAGTTTCCTTTTGTCTGTTTTATCAGGATTTATTAAGTGCAATAACTCAACCAATGAATGATAGATTTTCAGAGAAAACATGCTCAGATATTTAGAAGCGCCTCTCGTATGGGAAGACAATTTTAAAGGGTCCTTTGTGACAGATGCCAGCAAAATGAATGAAAGCGGATCAATTTTGTGATTTTCTTTTTTCCATCTAACTTATATATCCGTATGATTAAAATACGATTTTATAACTTTTGTCTGAATGTTTTTCGTATAATTCACTGCTGCTAGTTTTGTCGTTTATGGCAAATTGCTCAACACTCACATTAGAATCAATCTATCTCTCTTCAACAAAACTACAATACTAAAACCCGTAGGCGGCCACGCGTTATAAACATTCTAAGGAAAAGTTAAATTTTTCAATAAAAAATGTTATTTGCTGATCTAAAATAGGTTAATATCGGAGGAGCGCCTAGTTAAGCAAAGGACTTAATACTCCTTATCCATGTAGACAATCTGATGAATTAGATTTTAAGAAGTACACAGGGAGCGTATTAATTTAGAGCATAGAGCAAACAAGCATTTAAAATTAAAATTAACTTGTACTCATTCGTGAAGGATTTTTGAGAAATTTGTTGATTACAAATAGCAACTGCTAAATGGTAAAAGCAGCGGACTCTGTCAAGGACTTGAAGAACTACATGAAACAATGCCAGAATTTCAATTCTTTGATATACAGGGTGGATACAAAAATGAGCCTCCCCCCTTTTTTATTTTCGTAACCGAAGCAGATATGTCAATTTTGATGAATCCAATGAATAGGAAGTTGTGGGTGACCTATCCCATGGTGCACTTTTCATCATCCCAAATATGCAAATTAGAACACATTCAAATCCTATCTTAAAAACCGTAACAGATACACGAACAATTCCAATTGAAGATTTGTTCAGAATGTAATTCCGAACAAAACAAAACAAAAATTTCCAAAATCCGATGAGCAGGTTGCGTGATCGCCTCTGATGCCCGAGTACGCGGGTTCGATCCCGGCCGAGGACGACGAGGATTTTTCAGGGGTAAATCCTGAGATCACGCACTTCCTTCGGAAGGGAAGTAAAGCCGTTGGCCGTGTAGTCGTTTTCCGGCTGCACGTTAAAGAACCCTTGCGAGGCAAAATTTGCGGCCCCTATAACGCCGTCCTGAAATGACCATAGCAGTTGAAAAAGGACGTTAATACCAAACAAACCAAACCAAACCAAACCAAAATCCGATGAACGTTTTGGAAGATCATGTTGACCATTTCAGAAACAGTGTAGCTTGCCATCCTGGAATTGTTCTGTCTTTTGTATGCTGACACATGCTTTTTATTTGCTTTTCCTCATGAAAGTAAATGTTATCTTGGTAATTTTTGGTAATTTGTTGATTTGCATGTTTAACTAATAAATTCAACATGTGATTGTTGGTGATCCGTTCATCGGATTTTGAAAATTTATTTTTCCATGTCTGCTGTGATTGAATAGTTGCAATAATTCGATGTCGCAATTCAGGCATTTCGGTAATTTAGGCACGTAAACGAAGTCTTAAGAAATGCCCAAAGGAAGTCGGGAAATCACGTGAGTTGATATCGGGAGAACGTGTCCGCCACGGTAGAAGAAGCGGGCCCCGCGGCCGATCCATCCTTGCGCATGGTAGTGAGTGGAAGAATAAGTTCGGCGGGTATATAAAGGGTGTTTAAAAATTCGTTCGACAAACTCCGTATATAGATTCTATACATAAATATAAGATAGAAATGTAAAATTAAAATGTGTCAAACTTGAGTTGTGTAAGTTATGTCACTTTAAAGTAAGAACTTTGCTAGTGTAATTACGCAATGACGTCTTTCTTTTGAAGCGTTGTAATTGGCTGAACTTTGATCGGCGGCGGCTGGCAATCTCACTTCAAGTAACGCTTGTCACATGTTTTCGAGTTATTTGTAGCAATGGCGGGTTTAACAAATGCTGAGATGGCCGATTTGCACATGGTATTTGGAGCTGCTAATGGAAACGCAAGAGAAGCAACAAGGCTATACAGACATGTCCCAAACCTCCAAGCATTTACAAGTTTAGACTGAGGTTTCCATTTTAATAGCACATTAATACAAAGTTGCTTCATTATAAAAACCTGTATTTACTCAAAACTGCTTCGAATTTGGACACATGTTTATTAGACACTGCTATTTTATAGTTATGTATAGAATGTGCATGCGAAGTTTGCCCAACGAATTTTTAAGCAGCTTGTATACTTAAAATCATGCCATGCTATATCGCTCGCAGAAATAAAACATATAAAAATGCTAGATCTGTACTTTTTCTTTTAAACGTTACAAAGACCGTCTATAAAATGAAACAAACTAAAAAAAGCTGATTAATTATATACACTGCCCTACACTGATTATATAGATAAAAATAATTTTTTTTTTTTTTCTAAAGCTGTTGTCGCTTATGACGAGGCTGGATCTTCACAGCATATTCTCCATTAGATTTTTATGACTAGTATCAGAGGATGTGTTCCTCCATTCGACCTTGCAATATAGGCGGTCTTGATGTGTACCTATCCGACGATCCAATTTACCTCAAAATCTCATACGTCGTTATAGGGCTCAAATCAAGCAATTCAACTTTTTCACACCTTTATCTTCAAATCGTTCGGTCACGACTGAAAATGAGTGGCATGGAACTTTGTTTTAAAGATGCAGATACAGACTGCTTTCTAAGAACTGCTATTTTTTGGAAGCTCATAATTGTCCAAACTGTTCTGGTATAATAAAGTTTTTTTTTCGTTCTGTCGATTATGAATAATGATTAATGGGTCAAGCCAAATCATGGCAATGTCTCTACCAATTTTAATTATCGGGAATTTGCAATCTGTTCCGCAGGCAGTCGATGTAAACAACAACGGCCATTGGACTGGTAGATGCCAACGTCTGCTCACATCCCCATAGGGAATTCCCCCCCTCCCCCATTCATTTACATTATCCTGTTCTCTAAGGCGCCTCAGAACATCGCAGTAGAAAAGCCGTGGGACAAGTTCCCTGTTGATATGTTCTTTGATGTCAAAAAAAACCCCCAAAAAAACCGGATTAACATTTTCGTGTTCCTACGGGTGTGATGCGCTTTTTTAGTTCTTGGTGCATTAGGAGACTTCCACTAAGATGCCAAGCTGCAACCATGTGCCCAAATGTACTTCCTTGAAGTCACAAATTAGACTCGAAGGTTGAAAATCCTCCTTACCCTTAAACCATCAAATAATTGATGAAAATTCAATTCAAAAAGAAGATAATAATAAACTGAATATATTCTAAACTCCTTTTTATATACTTATGAATGTCACTCATTATACCATAGAGTCAACAAGTTCTAAGACTGAGTGTCTTTCGAGCACATTATAGATTCCTGTTATGCACAGCAATGTTCGAAATGTGCTGTCAGAGCCTGTAGAAGGACTACAGAAGGACCTACAGACGCTGGAAGGACTCCTGAAATTTATGGACCTACGACCATAGGGCTTCTGTCGACGAAACAGTTCAGGAATGTTGGATTCTCCCCATTACCAAAGAGGTTCCCGTAGACGGTCATACGCATTTCTCACCGGTATTTTGTTAAAGTGTTAGGAACGCTGGATATGATCGCCGCGGCACGTAATATGTGCAAGTTCTCTGTCAGAATGGGGTACAATTTTCTATGACTGATTTCTAATGCTTCTGCAACTTCATTAACTGTAACGGGTACAGATACAATTTTCACGGAGAATTTCAATTTGTTGCACTTCCCGATATTTCGTAGGTTCTGATGATACTCGAGTCCTACGTACATGCTATCTTCAACGTATTCCCTGGTAAACAGTTGCACGACTCACAGTCTAGAGTTGCTGTCGCGGAATGCCCTAGCGGATCAAAACTTCGACATATCTCACTTCTGGCTAGCATGTCACAACGCCATAGTGAATCAACAACGAATTACCGCTGCAATGAACCTTGTGAATCAACAGCGCGCTGTGTTTGATGCCTACAAGGATAGCGCTTTCCAGAGATTGCTTGATGCGTGGAAAACTCCGCACAACAGCATCACGCAATAACGAGTTTTAGAAGTTATTGACTTTAAATCAATATAAATTAAATTCTTAAAGACTGAGGAAATAAAAATAATATAAAAATACTGAACAATCTCAACATAAAAATAAAGAAGTAAAATTATTTTCATAACGTGAAAAACAATATAAAACATGCAATTAATTTCAAAATTATGCTCCAGTTGAAATAAAATTTAAAAATGATTAGCCAATTAACAATTGAAGTAATTATAAAATGATAGCATCTTCCGTCTCAATTCTTCCATTACCAACTTCAAGATTGTCGACCAACAGAAGGTTGATGCTGGGAACCTTTGGTATTAGTAATTAAACACCGACGCAGTCCAATTGTGGATATTGGCTAAATGAAGTAGAAACTTTTACAAATGGAAATAAAATAATTAAATTGCATGTTTGTACTGTTTCACGATATTAAAATAATTTTGGTTCTTTATTTTTATGTTCAGGTCGTCCAATATTTTTATATTAATATAAATTAAAGTTCGGTTAAATAAATAATTAAACGCATTTTATTTAAGTGAATCCCGTTTTTGTCGGATGGATGGATGAATGAACACAAATCTTTTTCTTACGTTGTAATCCCAAGCAGAAAAAGAAATTAAAGTTATTTGATTTCGAGTTTTTTTTGCTTTCAAAATAAAATATTCATTCCTCAATGTGGGCCTGAAATATTAATTCCACTTCAGTTCCGTTAACTCGATTGTATTGCTTCGAAAACTCAAATGTTTTCTGTTTTTGCAACCGGATGAAGGTACGACAATTCCATTCGACGAAGATCAAATCGGAGAACCCGCCTCAATAAATTCGTAATGATGCGACGCATTCGAAATTTTTACACGGATTCCACCTTTAACACTTTTCCTATTTTATTGAAATCACATTTAGTTATATTAATATTAAATGTTATTTATCTTGTTTTAGATATCATTGTCGTACTCTTACGAAAGCAAAGAGAAAAAACGATATAATCTAAAATTTAGAGTCACTATTGCACAGGAAAATTCTTGATTCGACAATCAACACGTACACACTTTACATTTATAAAAGGTTAAACTGCAGCTTACAGAAAAAAGCGACTTAAACAATCAACACATACATATGCCCACTCGTTTCAAAAAAAGATGATATGCGCTTTACAATCAAATTTATTAAGTAGCGGAAGAATGTCCGTCCGTCTATATGTCCGTCCGTCCCCTTCATATTTTCTACAGTTTTTGAAGCACAAGGTTAAAATTCGGAATGTAGCTTATCACTAGGCATATGCTATTTTAAGTTTGGTTGTGTTTGGTACACAGGGGTCGGAGTTACGGGAGTAGGAATTAGAAGGGACAAAGGATCTACGTGATCTCTAGGTATGTAAAGGAACGAAATTCGGAATGTGGATCCTTCTAGGCAAGATTTACATTATTATGAAGTTGGGCCAAATTGTTCCAGTGAAGTCAGAGCTGTGGGTGTGGCAGTCACTCTCTTTAGAACTATGGCAGCATATGTCATGTGATATTAATTCGATCGAAAATGATAAGATACGAAAGAAGATAGAGCTTTTTTACATTTTCTCAATACTATGTTCGAGGAAAAAAATGGAGGGGGATTAAAAAGTGCAGATAAAGAGGTAAAAATAAATGACCTCAAGGCTTCTGCTAATTTCCTATACCCTCCTCGGGGTATAGAATGAACTTAGGAATGGTCAATGAGGATTTTATTTATACGGCGTACGCGAGATGTCTTAAATTATAAATGAAAATAGGACAGAAAAATTCAGTTATAAATTCATTATCTTTTATACTGTTTTTTAAATACAGGATGTAATAAAAGGGAAGGTCAAACTTTCAGGAAACATTCCTCATATGTAGTGGAATAAAATATGTTATATAGCAAGGGTCCGGAAACGCTTTTATTTCCATGTTAGAACTCATTTTCTACAACTCTTTATTAATTATATTATTCAAGGGAAACACAGAGGAACAGAACGTACCAGCATATCATATGAAACTCTTTCTTACAGGAAATGTTCAAAATGCCTATGTTAGCATGAATACATGCATCAACCCGCCGTCGCATTTAATCCCGGATGCGCTAATGTATCTATCCCTGGAGAATTACGTATTGTTTCGCAGCCTTCTACAATGCAGGCACGGAGACTCTCAATGCGTTCGAACGGTTGTGCCCATGTTGTTCAGGCAGCGGTCCCATCAATCAACAAAGCAGTCGGAGAATCGAAACCATTTCTTTCTGTAGCACGAATCTCTTGAACGGAGGGGAAACGCTCTTTTTAGCTCTTTTTCAAGTCAGACGATGAAACGTCACATGAAAAGAGATCCGTACTGTGTAGAGAGTGGGTAAGGAATATCCAGCTGAACCGTCACAGAATGTTTGCTGTTGCAAGACCATTCCATTTACACACTACTGCGTTTCAAATAAGCGTCTCCGTGAATTCTTTGCATGCGCCGAAAAATTTCCACTGGAAGCGTGTCTTCTTTACACGATGGACAAGTTTCTGTACACTTTCCATAAAGATTGGTTTGTTGGTTTATTTGGTATTAACGTCCTTCTCAACTGCTATGGTCATTTCAGGACGGCGTTATAGGGGCCGCAAATTTTGCCTCGCAAGGGTTCTTTAACGTGCTTCCGGCAAACGACTATACGGGAACAACGGCTTTACTCCCCTTCCGAAGGAAGTGCGTGATCTCAGGATTTTCCCCCTGAAAAAATCCTCGTCGTCCTCGGCCGGGGTCGAACCCGCGTCCTCGGGCATCAGAGGCGATCACGCAACCACTGAGCCATCGAGGCCGATCTATCCATAAAGAAGCTGATGGTCGGAGTCGAAACCAGTCGTCGACCTCAACACGGACCTCTTGATTGGAGGTGAAACACCGCCCCTTTAAAACCTTTTTCAGCAGCCTTTTTCCTTTTAAAAAGTCAAGTCCGAGAAGTCAGACTCTATTGAACGTCGCAGAGGAACTCCCAGCAGAAACGTTGCAAGATGTGGACTGTTGCGAGTGCAAAGCGAGATTTGGCGGTGGTAAAGCAGGACAATGCCGTGGGAAACTCTTTGCATGCGCCGAAAGATTTCCACTAGTTGCGTGGAATTGAATCACTGCTGGTTGGGCACGCTTGGACGTATCAATGTGCTATTGGAAAGGCGGTCCCCTTTACCACAGCTGTTTCTACCCGTCTCAGCGTATACATTGCTGCCATATTCGATCCTCTGCGTCAAATATTCAGGCAGCACAGAGGGAAGTCTGTTTCATTTGAACGACCATTATATGTTAATATATAAATTAAGATAGATTTATAAATGATATAGAGGGTAAAATGCAAAAGTAATGGAGAAAATAATCGTAATAATGAGTTGACCCATATTTGAGTTTCTATACAATAAATCTATCTTCTAAAGATGAAATAATAAAGTCTTTGTTCTATTTGATGTTACTTTGCTGTTTGTTATTAATTAAGTTATTAATTAAGGCAGTTGAAAAAAAAAACTGTTAAAATTAGAAATCTGCCTTTTAAAAACCACGATAACGCAGATCACCTTTATTTGTCGCTAAAAATGATTTAATTATATTTAAAAAGTGTAAAATAAAAATAACAGAATTAGAATTTAAGCGCTGAAACCTTGTTACAACACCCTTTTTATTTAAACGGTAGATTTGCCAGAAACTGTGGACTATGAATGACCCAAAAAAACAAAGAGAGAACACAATTCCACATATGTTCTTTAAATTGGAATTGTGTTCTCTCTTTGATTTTTGGGTCGCCCTTTTTATTGCTATATAAATATTCCAACCGTTTAATTACCTAAACTTAAACAATTCTTATTGTTTTCATTTTGTTAATTTGAAATTCTTTTCTTCAATATCAATGAAGTGGCTCATCAAAATGAAAATGCATATACTGCATTGGTTAATAACAAAATCCACAGGGAAAGAGTGGTTGTAATCTTTCTATTAAGACTACTAAGGAAATAAATTACAATTTGATCCTTTCTCTTTCAGTAATGGTTTAGTCGCCAATTCACGGAGTGCATGTTTTGCGTCTTAGTCGTAGGGAAACGCATACAATTTTGAGAAAAACGTTGTGGAACATCAATGAAGAACCAACGTTCTTTGTCTCACTTACAAAATCACCCGCGAGATTTTGGCTAAAAAAAGAAGAAAAAAAAAGATTCTCGCTCCGCGCGCGACCGTCTAATTCCCTTACATGACACCATGCGAATTCTGACCGTTGTCCAGGATTAAAAAACGTGAAAGGAAAGCGTATGGGGAGAACAGAAAAGATCCAAGTGACCACGACAGAGCGTCTGGAGGCGATTTCACGAAATGAGATCCAGAAGAATGAGTCTTGGAATAACAGGGGTAGGTGGAGAACGAAGACGAAATTAGATTCACATTCGAAATGACTGTTTTCTTATTTTCCTTAAAACTACCTTATCATTTGACAAAACAGCTCCCATCCGCTCAGCTAAAAATGCTGTATTATAAGCAAAACATTACTTTTAATACCTTGAATAATAAATGTTCAGATATAAAAATTACTAAATTATTGGATATTTTGATCTCTCAATTTATAAATTTACACAAAACCTTCGGATACCCTAACCATGAATATAAAGTAGCCACTGAAGGGTTGTTGGAGATGTGTGATGAATAAATCATTTGTTACAAAACTCCAACAGTAGTTCGCTGCTGGCGATGTTATTTGAAAGACCAGGCAAGCAATAGGTTACTGACAGATCCGTCATGTTCTCTGGAGAAATCAAGAATGTCACCGTATAATCTAAGCGACCATCTGAAATATCTCTATAAATTCAAGAAATAGATTCAAGAAATAAAAATAAACAAACGAATAAAAAAGACACTATAAACGAATTTACATCCCTTTGTAACTTTTTTTTTCTGAAAAGCTTTAATAATATTGAGAAATTTATAGTAAACCATATACAATAGTTCACTTAAACACTTTATGCGATCTCTTTTGTTATGAATATACGAAGTAAATGTTTAATAAGACAAAAAGGAGACAAAAAGGTCCGGGTATGCAATATGCCATATTGAATATGGTAATCAAGCCGACACACCTGGATCATTATATCATGATTTTCATCACAAGCTAGGGAAAAAAGTGACAAAAACTAAGTCATGTTGTCCCACTTCTCCAACCAAGCTTTCATAAGACCTCTATTGTTCGTGGTCGCCTAGTTCCAACTGTCGTTTTTAGAAGACCAAGCGCATAGAAGTTCATGGGAAACAGAAAATGGTATTGCTCTAATTCTGGTTTCCTGCTCCATATTCTCAGGAATGCCGCGGTCGACCGAGAAGTATGAGCCGTACCATGTTCGTTTCGTTGCCATAAATGCAGACACTTCTTCCTTAAATACTATAATTACAGAAATTTGGCCTAATAAAATGCCGAATTAATTTTGACTTTTCGCCAAACATGAGAATCCAGTTACCACCATAAATCCTTTCCCAAAAGTTTCTTTGCATTAACATACCCATGTTAAAAACCCATAATAAATAACACAATACTAAATATTGTTGCAATAGGACAGATACAATATATTCATGCCGTAATATAAAATGACCGGAAACTTCCATCTGTCGGCTTTACTCGTCGACCAGCGCTCTTCCTCTCTGCTAAGTGAAGAGGACTTAGCTTGTGATGACGAGCTTTGTATTTCGTTTCAAACCTAAATCTTGGGAAATTGTACGATTTACCGTTGCAGGAGATGTTTCCACGCACTCACAAGTCATTTTTAGCCGGTAGATTGCCCTTTATAACAAGGGACTTTACTTCTTTAATGATCTCTGGCTTTCATTGTTTGACAGATTGGGGTTTTTCTAGATGTATAATCTCCAGCAGTTTCAGCGACGCGTAGTTTTTCCAGTGCCATTTAAAACAGTAAAAGGATAATGGGTCTTATTAGTTTTTATGCCGTGCAGATGGTGGAAAACTGAAACGCGTTGACATAGTATGAATAAATTTTACCATTTCGCTTAACTAAGACCCTCTTTCTTTTATTGTTTCCTTTAGCAATACTAGACAAGATGGAAACCATTAATCTCATTCAAGTTTACTTCTACAAAACAAGCCATCTAAAATTTTATAAATTTTCCCTTCGTCTTGCAGTTTTTTAAACTCTTCCTGTATTCTTCCTCGAAGAATAATTGCATATTCTTCTAGACAGGGGGTAATCCTTGGCGGCACGGAGCATATAGATTAGGATTCCTTTAAATGCCAATTAATTAGTTCACCTAATTGATCGAATTTGAATGTCTGGTATCATATGAATATCATTAAATATTGTCTAGCATATACTTCTTCAGTGCAATTAAATATCAACAAGATTAAATTAACAATAAATTAAATTCCAAAAAAGGCCAAAGTTATCTAAAATTTAATAAAATAATAAACTTCAATGTAAGATTTTATATTTGGAATTTCGAAAATAGAAATTTTTCATAAAAAAGTAATAAGAACTACAAAAGACAAGATGATCCATTATTGAAAGCTTTCCTTTAAACAGCATATCCTATGTTCTTCTAGCTGACCTTTGTCGCCTTAGTCGTAATCTGGGTAACATAGATATACGTATTCTCAAAGCATTATAATGGGGTTGTCCTTCCCGTCTTGAGTTATGCTTCAACAATCTGAACTCATTTCGCAGACTCATTTACAAACTCTTTTACGTGTCGTAGGAAGTTTTCTTCGGCAGGCATTTATATAATATTCTAAAACTGATTTGCAATGTCAAAAAGTTTACTCCTTTTCTGAAATGTCAAAAAGTTATTATACTTTGAGTTCATAAGGTCGTAGTATATCAAGATATTCTTTTTTGTTTTTAAACTTGTAATAGGTTTTACTCACTCTATACTTTTGTCCTTATTAATTTTAAGGTGCCTTCTTTTCGTCTTCGTAATGACCATTTTTCTCTAATTTGTGGATTTTATTATCATTCTTCGGCTCCGCGTTTGATTTGATTTTTAATATGTTTCTTAAGTTAAATAATGATTTTGATTTTTTCATTCTTCTTATAATGATTGTAAATGTCTTGTAAAAAATGTGGTTGGCAAAGTTTTGTATGATTTCTTTTGATGTAGCCGTATTCATATTGATTTGACATCTATATTGATTACGGTACGTAAAAAATAAATCTAAATAATAAATAGTGACATGGCTATCTCCATGGAGTAATGAATTCGTGATTCAATGATGAGAATCAAAGTTAAATGGTAGATAATAAACTTGTAAATTTTGCAGTTAAAAACTAAACAAAATTTGAGAAAATGATGATAAACATGGTTGCATTACGACTCAGCTTTCGGCAGCCGAGATGAACATAACGCATATTATAAAAAAAAAAAATTAAAAAAATCACATGATTACATAATAAGCCGTTCTTAATTACTGCATAATCTTAAAAAACATCTTGTTGTCACACGGCCTTCTTTATAGACATAGAAGTAATCCATGATTGCTTCTCAGAATAGGAGCAGCCAACACGGGAATCTGTAATATAGAGATAATCGCACTGGCTCCCGTGTCAAATAATACCTTATATTTCAAAGGAAAAAGAAATAGATTCGCTTTCCGAATAACACTTTTCTATTACATAAATTTATGCAACTGAATTCCCCTACGCCATCTACCGAAATCACCACAACTGCCATTGTTCGAGCGATCGGAATAACATTCAGTAACATCATCGCTCTTGGATTATGTTGTATTGGAATAAGATATTACATAAAAAAAAAAAACAAAACGGAAGAAAAAAAATTCCTTGACCTGGATTCGAACCACGAGTATCCAGCTGGTCGCCTTCACCAATTAGAACGTGTGTAGTGGCCTTACAGTATGAGAGATGGACAATAGAATTACCAACTAGTTTCGCCATTTATTCCCGGCTTTGTCAAGGTACACAACAAGAGGCTCGCAGACCTTATATACAGAAAAATGGTACAGATGGACCAATGAGCGTAAAAATATGATACATAGGAAATGGCCAATAAAAGAAACAAGCGATATAAGCATAAAATAATTAAAATATAAAACTATAGGAAAATGACAAAAGTGATGCGAAAAAACGCGGACCGTATAGAGAACATATCTGGTTGTCAACAGGGGAGACTGACAAAATAAATGGGCAAAATAAAATAGAAAAGGGAGATTGACAAAATAAAAATAAAACCAGTTTACAATAAATCAGAAAGAGGATTAAGCATGGTAAATATGTCGAAGTCGGTTTGGCAGTTGAGTAATCGGTCGGGGTTGGTCTTCTTGGCCTTGTAGATTTCGATAGCTTCGAGGGTGGTAGTTTTTGAAGGTTTATGGCATATGTGTAAGACGGACATCACTTCATCTTGCGTGCTAAGGGGGTGTCCGGTGCTCCTCAGGTGGTTAGCGTAGTGTGACCGATTGTCATTCTTGGTATATGACTTGGCATGTTCTTTAAAACGTACTGTGAAAGTACGGGTGGATAATCCGACGTAATATTTGTCGCACTACCTACATTCGAGGCGGTAGACGCCTGATTGTGCGAGTTTATCGTAAACGACGGCGGATGGGGGGTTCAGTGTGCGGGTGGACGAGAGGGGGGAGCGTAAGGATACTCGGAGTCCGAGGGAAGATAGAAAACGGGAGAGTTGGGAGAAATGGGGACCTAGGTATATCATGGAGACCCACTTCTTGGACTGGGGTGCATCAGGGGAGGTAGGATTGGAGATGGCGTGTTGCCGGCGGTGGAGGATACGGGAAAAGGAGGAGTTGGAATATCCATTCCTATGGGCAAGGGAGCGGATGATGCGTAGTTCAGACGAGCGGGAGTTGGTAATTCATCCGTAGTTGGTAATTCTATTGTCCATCTCTTATACTGTAAGGCCACTACACACGTTGTAAATAAGCACAGTAATATGAACCCTTCTGTATCCGATATTTCACCAATTAGACCACCACGGACGCAGGACAACGCGGAGTCTTCTTAATAATAGAGCAGGCACCCAGTTCGAAGATCGGGAATTCCAAACCATCAGAAAGCTGATGAAAACTCATAAGAAAGTACTAAATTAAAACTGGAGTCAATGCTCCAAACATAAGGCAAATATATTATATGAAAAAAACGGAAAGAAAAATTCCGCGACCTTGATTCCAACCAGGGATCACAAGTATCCACAAGTATAATTCAAGGTAAATACAATGCATTCAACATTGTTTTATTGACGGTTTTATTTAAACGACATGTACTATTTCATATTAACCTATCAAGACCTTTAATTTTCTGAGAATATTGCATGGAAGCGTTAACCTTTTGGTTTTATTAAAAATTTCACTTCAATTACAGCTTAGCTTAGAAAAAAAATAAAAAATATATACGGGAAAGCAACTCGAATGTTAAATTTTACTATGCAAAGAAATGATATACTACCGAAGCCAAATCAAATTTAGATTGTTGTTAAATATTTACAGCCTCGTTAAATGATTCAAGGAAAGGCCTTAAATTGCTTTGCAAGATTTTATACTAAGGAAATTTATGAATATGTAATCTCATTATGTTCTTTTGCAGTTCTTAATTCTAAGATTTCATAGTGATCCAATTGATATTAAAAAAACCAATTTTCGTAAGATTCTTACATTTGGGTTAAAGTGATTATGTCAAGAAAACCATCTTAGTTCATTATTATGTCGAAAAAAAATTATAAAGTCATTAAAACTTCAAAGCTAGAAGAAAATAGAAAAGTATATACGTTAAGATATTTCTTGAAGTTTTATCGCCCTTAAATTTCTTATAAAGAGACAATAAAAATAGGGAGAAGATTGCAGCGAATTCCTTCATCGAAGAAAATGCTGTGTTGGACTTGAAACGCGTACGAATCCCGAAAGAGGAAAGGAGATGCTAAGGGAATTACGCGACAAAGGAGGAAAAGGGAAAGGAGAGAGGCACGTGTGTGTGTGTGTGTGTGTGTGTGTGTGTGTGTGTGTGTGTGTGTGTGTGTGTGGTGTGACAGACACAGGAATGAAAGTCAATAAAGTTGTTCATGATTATCTCACTATACCCATATGAAAGGGAATGGGGCTGAGGAGGAGGGAAGTGGACGCGGTTTTACAGTTGCACAACTGCCGGGCGTGGAGATTTCCCGTTCGCCTTCGGAAAACTCCCAAGAAAACGGCGGAGGAGGGGGACATGGGAGACGACATGAAGAAGAAGGGATGAAGGCAGAGGGAGGGGAAGATGAGATGAGAAGCTCCGGAGAAACAGATAAAACATACAGATGCTGTTGAGAAAACGAGCAACGAGCGAGTCTCGAGGGCTGTGAGCGGCTGCGGCTCTAAATTAAGGACGAAACGGAGAAGAAAAGCAAACGAGAAGAAAAGCAAAAGAGGGAGGAGAGAGAAGGAAACACACACACACATACACACACACACACACACACACACACATACACACAGGCATATATACATACATGCCCACGTCTACCCCAACAAACCAACCCTCAAACCCAAGCCTTTCGAGAAGGCTGCCGCTGAGAGGAAAGAGCTTGGAGGATGACTTTAGGCAAAGGAGTCAAGGAGACCGAAAGGAGACTCTTCAAGAGGAAAGCAATTAAAAACATGACCGAACGAGATTAATTAATAAGAAACGAGGAGGGAGGGAGCACTAGAGGGAAGAAAGAACGAATAACGTTGTGACATGAAATCTATGACGTCGTCTCCCATGTTTCCATCATCTTGCAAAGTAAACAACTTTAAGACGTTTTTTGTTTTTGTTATTTTTCCTGAAGCTTTTTGTTATTTTTTACTCGTTCTTTCCGTTTATCACATGAAGAAACTCCAATATAAATAAAGTAAAACGAGCCAGCTAACATTGTTCGTAAATAGACAGAAAAATATAGGTTAATGTTTTAAGAAAGTTTTGAATTTTTTATTTGTAGACGAAAATTAAACTTTTAATTTTTTTTCCTGAAACATAAACAAATCCAAAAACAAAACACTTTAAAGAAAGAATTGCTATTAGCACATGGCATTATGCTTTAATATATATTTAACGCAGTTTTTGTTTCATTAATGATCAAATATTCTAGACTGACTTTATTTTCTTTTTGTGATTATTATTCTTATTATTTAAAAATAAATTTACCATTAAACAGGTTGTGTACTAAATATACGGCAAAAATTCAAGGTTTATTTTGATTCTTTTGCCCTTTGAGGATTTTCGGAATGCCGCTTTGTTTCGGCAATAAAGGTTTTTCGACAAAAACAATACTGATATCCTTAATAACATTCTGATTACTAAATACGGTTTTTTTTTTACACTCGCACTAGTTAATGCAGATATTTTTTCTATGGAGCCATCTGAGGTTGTTAGTTTACACAAGTTAAATGGAAAATGTAGAAAATTTGAAAAATCGGATAAGTTAATGGGTAAGTATATTGCAATAAGAAAAAACAACCCTGGCGTTTTTGAAAGAGTTTGGCAGTGAATGAGGAGAAGATTGGATTCATGCATCCTAGCTGGTGGTAGTCATTTTCAGCAGTTATTGTATATTAAGAAGCTTTACATGGAATATTAGGTAATACAAAATTGTTTTTGTGGAAAAAGCTTTATCGCCCAGTATCTTCGAAACAAAGTGGTATTTCGAAAATCATCAGATTCTTAAATTAAACCAAAGAATCTCCCCTTGAATTTTTGCCGTATGTTTAGCAAACGCCCTGCATACATGTATTTGCAAAGCATTTAAAGAAGGTGTTTAAAATTTCAAGAAATCTTAAGCTTTCATAATTTCCATTTCATTATAAATTTTCTAGAGCTTGAATATGGAACAAGGAAATATGGAGGAGAGAGACGAAGGAAAGAATTACAGCAGGATCAAACAGAGTACTTAAAGTTGTAGAGATTTGAATGTTTGAATAAATGGTGAGCCTGAGTGAAGAAAAAGTCGACAATTGATGAAACATGAATTGCGTCTTGCCCTTTTTATTAATGACATGTTTAAAAATGCCGGCCCGGTGGCCGAGATCATTGGAACGCAGGCGTCAGTGAATCTCGAGAACCTCGGGTCGTAGGTTAGAATTCCTCTGTGGCATGGAAGTTTGTGTTTGTCCCTTACTATCCCTGCATAAGGCAACGGAAAACTACACAGTATTATTCATTCCTAGTAATTTGCCAGTAAAATTTTCCTGCAAACCAACCTTAAGGTTGTTAAAGATAGAGAGAGGTTCTGAAATTTTTGACAACATTTATTTGATAAATAAGGTCTCCATGGCTGTAACTTTTTTATTTGTTAACCGATTTTCAAAATTCTTTTTGTATCTTATACTCATATTTGTCCTCTATGTAATGCACTATTCACTTTTCGACATAGTCCCCATCCCTTTCCACGCATTGCGCCAACGCGTGACTAATTCATTTTTATTAATAATGAATTTTATTTCATTTAGTAATCAGTTGAAATAATAAAAACTGTTTCATTTTGATTTTTAACATTTTTCAACGTATAGTTTTATTATTTAAATAATAGTTATTAAATTTTCACATTTACATTTTCTACTTTAAAGTGTTCTAAGATATAACTAAGCTTTCGGTCTTTGTTTAAAAATTGAAAACGTATCTACGGCTAATATCTCGGTGACTCTAACAAGAAAACACTCTACAGTACTCGTTCTTTTTATTATTATAATACGACGAGCATTCATGAACTTCGTACAGTCACCGAAACCAAGAGGGAGAGCCAGTTGTTGTATCGGGATAACCACACGTTCATGTAATTTCCACACAATCAAAGGACGCGCGCTGCAACACAACGTGACTCCGCGGGAGCAACACATCCAAAATGGCGCAGCTCGTGGAAAAACCGCAAGTACGCTCGATGATACGTTTCCTCTACATGAAGCCAATGTGGACGCCTGATCACTATGGATGAGGGCTGTGTTATCACGACCCAGAGAAGAAGGAGCAGAGCAAACAGTGGAAGCACACCGAGTACCATCATCAAAGAAGGCAAAGACGCAGGTGTCACCGGGGAAGGTGATGCTCAGCCTCTTTTGGATTGCCACAGTGTCCTCCTGACCGACTACGCCCAAAAAAGCCAAACAATCACTGACAAATATTACCGGGATCTTCTGTCAAAGTTGTGGGTGGCTACCATGAAGAAACGCTGCGGGAAGCCGAAGACTCCACGCACAACGCGCCCGCTCATTCAGCACAGAAGACTGTCACACATGCAGCTGGTTGGGCTATGAAATTCTACCTCACCCTCCCTTACTCACCAGAGATGGCACTCAATGACTTCTTCTTCCCTCAAATGAAGAAACCACTCCGTGACAAGCGTTTTCATGACGACAACGAGATGATTTCTGAGGTGGAACACAATGGTCAGAACATGGACTTCTACAAAAGTGGTTTCGTCAGGTCGTCCATAGTTGGGAGAAGTGTGTGAACTTTTCTGTTGCCCATCTTGAAAAGATTATCTCCATCACCAATTTCATGGCCCCATCTCCCTTCTGTCACAGCGATAGTACGAACTTTATGAACGTCCCTCGTACATCATTCTTGAACTTTACTAGTCGTTAAAGCGAAAAGCTTTTTTAGAACATTGTCAATTTCACTTACTTTTCCAGTCCCAAATTTTCTTTTAAAATAAGATTATTACATGCTATGCCCTGAAAGTTTCCACGATATTTCTTTGGGGTTGGGTTCTTCGTTTCAACGCCAGCCTTGATTTTCCACATAAAAATTATTTTAAACTTGCCATTTCATTCCAGGGAGGGGGGGGGGGCCAAAAATTTGCATGTCCAAAAAGAAATACGTAGGAACATAAACAAAAATTACAATTGCGTGTAAATTATAAATAAATTTAACATATCTAGAAATAAAGTAAAAACAACATTAATCTCCACGGATCAATGAAAAATTATACACGAAAACGGTCTTTGTTTTAATTTCAAGCAAAGGACAACAAATAAATTAATAAACAAAAAAATCTGCTATAAATTCTCTGCATTATTTAATTATTTCTTTTAATTACCACATCTCCAGAAGGCTTTAGAATGTACGGTCAAGCATTAAATTCACGTTTTTTTACATTTTACTAAAGAAATACTTTCTTGACGGTTTCCCTCATCAGCAGAAAATATTTAATTCAATTTCTAATTTAAGATGCATTCGAATACCTTGTACAATATCTTAAGTCAATGTAAATAGACTCGTACATCCATAATTGTTAAAATCGATACAATTTTCTGCAGTGAAGCTATGAAAATGACATTCAGCATTTCACTTAATCTTCTGGTCAAAAAAGAGGAAATATGGGTTTTCAAAAAAATTTGACGCATCATTAAAAGATTTCTTCTTCTCATTATAAACAGTGGAAAAAAAGAAAGTTAATTAAAGGGGGAAAAAAGATAATGAAGCAACCTCCTAATGATCGAAGGGAACAACGTCAAATCTTTTGGTTTGTTTTTCGATGTCTTGTCACTAGGAGAGTTAAAAACGAGAGTGGGAAAAAAGAAATAACATCGACGTAATATTTTTAAATCCGCGTGGATGCCAAAAGCTAAACAAATAAAGTAAGGAAAGGGAAAAAAGCTGTTCGAAGCAAAATTGATTGGTAATGGGTGGGGAAGCTTCGAAACATTCAGGCCCAGTTTTACATTTCATTTGTCAACTTTTCTTTTTTTCTCTTTTTTGATCATTTCATATTTTCATTGAAGGAAAATAAATTATATATGTCATTCACACTTTGAGAAGATCCTTTGGGGGTTCCGTGATAGACAAGTTGCAACCTGTGTATTACTTGTGTTTCTCAACCAAAGCGACAGGTCAAGAGTAGCGGAATTAAAGTTAAGCTGTGGGGAAAAAATGGGGGTTTGGTGCCCATCTTAAAAGAAAAAGGTATGAGGATTGAATCCTCGTAATCCAATTTGACGCACTGAAGAGATCTCTTATGAGCGGATTGCCTTTTGGATTGTCTTTTCTAAAAGACTGAGATTGCCTTCTTTTTCTTTCCTAACAAAATGTACAAGTTTTTAAAAGCAACATCATAAATGCAAAACAACATAACATCGAACATTAAGAAAGCTTGGCCAACCTGAAATAATCTTATTTGTCAAGTTTAGGCGATTATATATGAAAATAAGTAAATCAAGACATACGTAAGTATGACAAATCTATAAATCCATTGCGTCCGTATTCACACAATTTCAAACTCCTTATATTGTGTAACGGGTGTTCAACGTTATTTTGTATATTAAAAATTTAGAAACATATTCATTAAAATTAATCTCTTCCTTTCTCACAATGAGGCACTTATCCCATCGTTTCGCAAGCCCCTCAAAATCAGCAGCATAAAATTCTTTGAGCCGCTGTCTGAACCTGGCGGTGAATTCCCTTTGTTCAGCTTCCTCGCCAGGAAAAAGATGCTCACAGTCTTCCGGTATCACTTGGGCATATTATTTACTAGATTCCGTCAGCGAGAGTAAACTGTAAATGCCGACTCCTACGGTAACATACTCGTAATGCCACTCGAAGGAAGAGACCAGAACTCCTCATCAAAGGTATGTTGTTATTGCATGAGATGCTGTGAAAGTTCAACTGGGAATTTTTCTAGTATCCTCCGTAGTTCGGCTTTAATTGTACAAAGGGAAGTTACCGCCTAGTTCAGATAGCAGCTCAAAGAATTTTATACTGCTAGTTTTGAGGAGCTTGTGAAACGATGGGGCAAGTGCTTCATTGTACAGGGAGATTATGTGGAGAAATAAAAGTAGTTTTCAAGGGAGTACTCTTATTTGTTTCATTTCTATATCCATTTGTACTTATTAATTGTCGAATATTATAATGAATCACTGATTTTGAACATACTATAATCAGAAAAATCTTAAACGATATCTGATGCCCGAGGACGCGGGTTCGATCCCGGCCGAGGACGACGAGGATTTTTTCAAGAGGAAAATCCTGAGATCACGTACTCCCTTCGGAAGGGAAGTAAAGCCGTTGGTCCCGTGTAGTCATTTGCCAGCTGCACGTTAAAGAACCCTTGCGAGGCAAAATTTGCGGCCCCTATAACGCCGCCCTGAAATGACCATGGCAGTTGAAAAGGACGTTAATACCAAACCTTAAACGATATTAGAGGACATCATCAGCATGCAGCATGCAAATCACAATTGCGATAATCGTATTATCACTGTCAGCGTTGCAAACGACACAGCTTGTATTTTATGCTTTGTTGTGTTTTCAATGTTGTCAACAGCCAGTGAAGAGTTGCCACCATCAGCATCACAGGAAGCAAATTACAACACCATATAGTACAGTATAGTACATACAATGAATTGCTAGAAATTATCTGTGCAGCGCTATGCCTAACAAAATGTAAACAAATCATACGAATAAACAAGTTTTACTATACGTAGTAGGGGAAGAATCCTAATTACATGATAGTTACATTTTCGATATCGGATATTCGATTATTTTGTTTTTTAAATATCTCCATTTTCTACTAACCATTAACTCATCTTCAATTGGCAGCACGGCAGCGGTTTCATAGAACCGTCGGTCAAAATGACGAACTGACAGCTGCTGTTTTGCTCTATTGAAAAGTTTATTTTCATGTAAAAAGTGGATATTACGGGTAAATAAGCGTATTGATTTTATGATTTTATATTAATTTATTTACGCTACAGAGCACGTTATAAGAAAAATAACAATTTTGGCAGCCATTTCTTAATAAACTTCAATATCGGATATCCGAATTTAGACGATTTTATTTTGGAGAACGTTGCTTTTTATTCTTTTCATTTACCTTTGGGCTGTGAAAAATACAAAGACGATATCTTAAAACTTACAAGACATTGGAAGATTATGTAAAGAGTTCAAAATGAGCGAACCATTAGAATTAAAGATGACTTTTTAAAATATATCTTGGAAATCGTGAACAAGTATTATGGACTTATTATCAGTTAAGTAATACGTAAAGTTTACTAGTTATAATTTTTTTTCCCGTAAAGTTCCTACTAAAAAGTATCTCAAACCTTTGTTGATAATTAAAAATTTCATAAAAAATAAATTTCGATTTTTCATTATCTTATCACGGGTATCGGATTACCTTTCATTGTATAAAACTGCTCTCTTTAAAATTGGCTGTTAAGATAAGCCTATAAGCTTATTTTCCATTAAACGTAATTTCAACCGATGATATCATGAGTCTCATTTATTCATTAAAGCAAGAATACAATATTGGATAAATGATATTGAGGTTTTTACCGCTAAATAGCGGACATTCGATATTGAGAATTCTCTGACGGAGTGTCAGATTTCTCATTATTTCAAAAACGGTTATTATTCGTATCTCTAATGCAGTAGTTATTAAAGTTATTAAGTTTACTCCAAAACAGTGGTTTCAATCACTGAACCGCGAGACGTTTCTTAGTCAAATTTGTAAATATCTTAAAGTGTTCCGCAAGAGAATAAGGGTATTAGGTCAAGGATGCCTTGATAATAGTGTATTAGGAAATGGGGAAATGGATAGGAACAACTGTTCGCTGTATTCAAAAGTATCTCGATGCTTATGATAATCCTTTGAACACCAGTCGCAATTGTAGAAGTCAAAGCGGAGTTAAATTCATCTCTTGATGTGCGTATGAATTTAGTGTTACAACTTTTATATAGCTTTTTTTTTTTGCTAAAGTGTTTATATATTTTTATGGGTCACCGTGTATTAAAAAACGTATAGTCCTTTTTGGATGCCCCTCATACTACTTACTATACGATGACAAAATTTTGAGTTTTCAAGTTTGGATGGTTAAATTATTTTCCGGACACACTGTCTTCTTCCTCTTCTTCTTCTCGTAGCTTATCCCATTTTTTTATATCGCGTTGCTGTTCTTTAAGAAGCTTTTCAAAAGTGTGCGATTCTCCACTAGTTCTATATGTAGATTCTTCTCTTCTATGCCTTTATTGATGATTTCTTTCCTACTTTTTCTTTGTCTATCTCTTTTCCATATGCATGACAATTTCATTCTCTTTACCTTCATATTTCTATATTTCTGTATATAAAGAAGGATGTTTGTTTGTGGGTTTGTTTGTGGGTTTGTGTGTTTGTTTTTTATACAAATCTACAGTTTTATTCCTATCTTGATAAAATTTCGCATACATGACCTTCAAAGCATGAGGAAGGTCACTGTCTACCTCAGATTTCAAAAAATAATAATTATTGATAAAAAATCGATATTTATGGCAGGGCATATTAATGATAAATATCTCATGACCAACAATGCAAGGCAAAGTTTTTGCAACAATAAGTATAAACAATGGTATCAACACGCAATTCACAAACACTCTGCACGGACCAACAATGTATATCTCATGACCAACAATGCAAATAAAAGTTTGTGCAACAATACGTATCAACAATGGTGTCAACACGCATCCTTGGAGAGGTTCATCCATTGTGAGCCTTTAAAAACTTTTTTTTCGGTAAATCAAGTCCCGGTATATCACCTAGAATGGATTTTTTCAGTGAAGAAGTAAATTCCTGTGTTTCGGATTTTTCTTAGAATGGATAGTCCCTTCGCTCTATATTGTAGTGATTGAGTTATTATTTAACCAATTTGGAGGTTTAATTTAGCTTTTTGAGGTTGTTCTGTTTACCTACAAGCGTAATTATCCCGGGCAACGCCGGGTCCTCTGCTAGTTTCTACATAATGGTCATGACGTGACCAAACCGTCTTGGTCTCGATTTTTAAATTTTACCAATTCCCCGAAACACTGTAAATATTAATAATATAATTAACTCTCAGAAGGTTTTGAGTATATTATGGGATATTATACGAAATTAGTTTTGAGAAATCTTTATATATATAAAGAAGAATGTTTGTTTGTGGGTATGTATTTAATACAAATCTACAGTTTTATTCCGATCTTGATGAAACTTTGCACACTTGATCTTAAAAGCATAAAGAAGGTCACTGTCTACCTCAGATTTCGAAAAAATAATAATTTTCGATAAAAATTCGATATTCATGGTTATGGCTAGGCATAATAATAAGAGGTATCGCATGACCAACAATGAAAGGCAAAGTTTGCATCAACAAAGGGATCACATATGCAATTCACCATTATTCAACAATAGTATCATCACGCAACAAAGTTTGTGCATATAAATAAGGTTGATTAAGCCAAGTAATGAAAATTCATTCCACTTCTGCGAATTATAAAACAAAATTGATTTGTAACAATGATAGAATTCCTGTTGTTTGGGCTTTTCTTAAAATTTATAGTTCTTAGAACATAAAAGTGTCTTGAAAATCTTTAAAAATGAACAGTAACTGTAGATAATGGAGAGTTAGCAGACTATTGAGAAACTGAGCAAGTGGTAAGTAACCCAGTGAATATCGAAGTTTCCATGCGGCCGTCGACGATGCAAGCGTGTCAACTGAGGAAACTGCGATTGCTAGACTACACAAAGAGATGAAAGCCCGAGCTTTGCTTCAAAATATCTAGAACAAAGTACAAATTGTATCAACAGATAACCAAGTAGTGAGTAAACCACTCAGTTAGTTGGAATTGCAGAGCAAACGGACACAAACTATTATGTGCAACCACTACCACCCAAGTAGAAAGTGTCTTCGTCGAAGTTACTGTTACCATATATTTCCACATCAACAAGGGGGGACTGAGCAGGAAATGAGTGTAATAAACGATATAGATTAAGCATTCTCCTTGGAAGAAGCAAAGAAATACGCGTCTCTCCATTCAGCTACCTAACAACAGTTAAGACGATTGGCGAAAAGTTGTCGTTTCTTATACATGTACTAATGTACAGTTTTATTCCGATCTTGATGAAATTTTGCACACTTGATCTTCAAAGCAAGAGATAGGTCACTGTCCACATCAGATTTCGAAAAATCAGTAATCATCGACACTCATTATGATGGTAGGCATCTCATGACCAACAAAGCAAAGGCAAAGTTTGTGCTTTAAAAATAAGGTTCAATTTTTAACAATACATAGAATTCTTGGTGTTCGGGGTTTTCATAGAATTCATGGTTCTTAAAACTTAACATTTTCTTGAAAATCTTTAAAAATAAGCACTAATTGGAGATAACGAAGAGTTAGCAGACAATTGAGAAAAATTGGAAAGGCGACAGTGGAACCAGTCCCTATGCTCAGTGTTGTATTGGTTTCGCGAGCACACAGCTGCAACTGAGCAAGTGGTAAGCATGTTAACAGAAAAAACTGCGACTGCTAGACACAGAGTGCAAGTGATGAATGCCCAAATTTTGTTTCAAGACATCGATAGCAGAGTGCAATTGCAACAACAATTTACCAAGTAGTGAATATTGAAATGAATGAGTACTGGTCAGAGAAGACAAAAAATTCTCTGAGCGTCGGAAACATCTGAACAACGGGAGGTTCGTCTACAGCAGGAAACTGCAGAAATACTGAAAACCAATTTGTGTTATAATTTAACTTCTTGAGTGTTCTGTTTACCTACAACTGTAAATAACCCGGGCAACGCCGGGTGCCTCTTCCAGTTTTTCTATATTTAAGGAAATGATAAAAAAAAATTGATTTAAAATTTTTTTCATTTTTTTTGTTATTTATTATTTTATTCCAGGGTTCTTGTGTCTCGTCTTCTTTTTTTCTACATCCATCATCTATATTTATGGAAGTTATGAATGTAATAAGAAGCCTAAACTACAAACAAATTGACGAAGCTTTGGAAACAAATATTAACAATTACTAACAACAGATTTCAGTTCCAGAATATCTACAGGGTAAAAATATGTGATGAAAGAAAGAAGAATTTAACAGCGAAAGGGAAACTTTCCGATTCTAATTCTTTGACAATAAATTTAATTCTGGATTTGATCCAAAAATTCGTTTCAAAAGAATGACAACAATATTAAAGGAGAAAAATACGCTATTTTAATATTAGCCATCTTTATTACCAAATAACGATTTATTTGAATTTGAATGTGTCGCCCCAAAAAAAAAAAGCTCAATTAGAGAAAATTAAAATTTGGAATATTTATGCTCTATCAAATACAATCTCTAATCTGTTCTCAGAGAATCTGTAGTTCCATCGAGTGATATATTGCCTTTCGCAATTTTAACAACGATGAAAATTAATCATTACTCTAAATTGGTAGTGATTAATGAATTTTGCCACACGCTTGGGCTTATTAATATGAACACTACTTTGAACATCTATCACGGAATTTTTCATAAAGTTTTTCCTCCACATTATCTTCTATACGTTGTTAAGGCAGACGGGGCTTTTGATACCTTAATAGTTAGCATCCCTTTGATCATTAAATGTCATAAGCCATAATAAAAAGTGAAGGTACTTGCGTCCTTATTATTAACAGCTAAGAGGAGTAATTATCTTGCAAGTAAATGCATATTAGCTTGGTAGAATTAAAGCATGATGACTTCAAAAATGTTAATCGTTAAACTAGAAACTTTTAACGAGTATTTCGTAACGATAAATATTTAAATGAATGGTTCTCTCCGAGCATAAAGAACAAAGGAGAATGCAGAGTAGAAATTTTTTTTGGAAAGTTTTTGGACTATGCTGACTTTTTTTTGAGGAAAATTAAAAAGCTGAGAGGAGAGAGGATAGAAGACTTTCACAGCAAATGACATTGTTTTCCAATAGCAACTACTATTATTGGAATCCAATAACGGATAACTAATAAGATTATCTAATTAATTACTCAGAAATATTTTTGAAATCTCTGTTCATAAAATTTAATTCAACCGAAATGTCAATAATTTATATTAATAGTATGGAGATAATTACCATATCTTTCGAAAGCTCATTAATAATAAATCTGTTTCATTTTTCCATCTAAAATACAAGAAAGTTTTTAGAAATTTTAACTAGACTGAATTAAAAAAATTCCTAATCCCATATATAATTCTCTCCAGACCCCATTCATCATTTCAAAAATTACCAAAAATCGTTGAAGAATTAAAAATTCAATCATTCCAAAATTTGTGCTGATTTTTTAAATTTGGTTTTCTTTATTTTTCTTTGACCTTTGTTCACAGTTATCATGAAATCCATTTATCATCAAAAGTAACGGAAAAACTCAGTACATTAACGTCCAACTAGCTCCTCCACTCTGACAAGTTCAAAACGGTCAACATGGTTTGTAAATTCTTCTCTTTTAATTAATTCTTAGATTTTAAAAAAATTTCGCATTGTATATTTCTCCATTAATTTCCATTTTTTTAAATTTCAATTGACAGAACGCAAAGAGACACCCTGTGTAATGATTAAAAGAATCATTGCGTTTTTTTCATTGCTAAAGAGCGAGTACATCACTCATTGTAGCTTAACACTTCTAGAAAGCATTCTTCAACCTTCATAGTCTTCCAGTTATAGCGGTGTACTGCAGGGCCTCCTTCAACTTCATTAAGAGAACATTTCATCACTTTCAGCTATAGTCGAACGGTTGTGCTTACGCGTCACCCATGTGTTCTGTAACCTCCCGCAAAGAAGCTAAGAGCAGGAGACAAAATTCCTCCGCCGCAGCAAGGACTTCTTGATCGGAAACGAAACTTCGATACTTTAAAGTCTTTTTCCGCGGTTCGAAGATGAAAAAGTCACAGGTGGAGAGATCCAGGAGTGCCAGAAAGGACCTTCCAGAAGTAACGTTGCAGGATGTTCGCTGTTGGGACCGCCGCGTATGTTTTGCCATTATAGTAAAGCAGAAAAATGCCACGTTAAAACTCTCCCGTAAACTCTTTATACAGGCTGTTGCAGATAACTACAGGATAGTATAACGGGAAGCTTACCCGCTCGATTGCAGGGGCCGGCTCGACATCAAATGATAATTGGGTAATTTTATCAAAAACATGACAGTTTTGACGTTCACCCCCCCTCCCCGACTGTGGAAACTGCTGGCTGCTGCAGGCCACTTTCATCTTCCTCCATTTTGCCAATCGACCAAGCCGGCCCCTGCAATCAAGCGGGTAGGCTTCCCGTTATACTGCCCTATATGTCAAAAGATTTCGGGTATTTGCATGCCTTTCTTATACAGAAGCCGGTCTTATGGCCGAGAGCGGTGGGGCATAAACTTTTCATTTTTCGGGTCTGTCGGGGCATAACTTTCCACTTTTCAAGTTCGAAATTCGCCATGGCCATGAATGTTAGTTTTTTCCTTTAGTCATGTGGTAGGGCGCAAAGTCTGCCCCACTTTAAGAAGTTAGTGATATCACATATGCACTTAATAGCATGTCTTTTGCCAATAGATATCAAAACATAAAGATCACCATCTCTTTGTAAAATCTCAATGATGAATATTCTCTGTCAGAGAGTCCTTTTATTTTTCAATTTCGTCAGATTCTTTTTCTACTCAGATTTTTGATATATCGCAGAAAAAATGCAAATTACGTTCGCAGTATAACTTTTAAAATTTATATGTAAAAGCTTATTGAGGAACACTTTATTTTGCGGATGAATTACAGACGTTGCACCCGTGACGTCACTCTCTTCTCAAAGTGGGACAAGATATAGATGCTGATTCTCTCAAAAAAACATAACGAAGCAACCAATCTTTAAATTAAGCCAATTGAGCCTACTTGGATCTATCCATGGCAGAATGCAGTTGGAAAAGAGCGCTCTTTACCATAGCGAAGCCTCAAACTGAGACCGTGACATGCTGTTTCAACTGTTCTTACCATTGCTACCATCTACCATTCACCCCGCAGTCTAGGTTTTATTTGAGCGTCGCTTTTAAATATGGTTTTTACATTTTTAATTAATTCATGAAGCATCTACTGGGATATTATGAATCATATATTCTTTCGGGGAAAATGACTTCTTCAACTATTTTATTTTATCACTTTTGGATAGCCTTGCATTATACTTGGCCGGGAATACCTTCGACAGAGCATGTAAATCAGAACAATATTAAAAAGCACATAATTTTGTCTGTATTCCATTGAATTTCTTTTAGTGTATTTTATTCATAAGTGGATTTCTCCTGCTTTATTGGTCTAGACAACGAACTGTATTCTTCTCGTCCTGAAATGCAAAAGGTTAAGCCAGTTATCAAAGAACGAATCTGGCCTTCTTGCAAGATTTCACGTGAATACATCATGCGTGACGATTGCAAGCACTTTAGAACAGTTCACTGTAAAACACATCTTACGCAGTTAATAACAAGTTAAGCCTAAAATGATGCAAAATTGAACACGTTTTGGGAATAGTACATTTGCGCACTTTCCGGCACAGATTTCAGCTATTACCTACTAATTGGAAATTGCAAGGAACAAAGTCTCGTCGTAAAAAAGTTATCATCAGTAATGTTATTCAGAGGAACAAACACCTTCAACTCCAGGACAGGGGTCGTAACGAAGAAAAAACAGACAGAACCCAATTTACCCGTAACATAGCCAATGTAAAGAGAGTTCGAGCTATGGTGTCCTTAAAAAATCTACTTTATAGCCCCATATAACTAAGAAGCTGGATATATCTCAAAGAGGTATCGAATGCATCATTTGAGAAAACCTGAAATGCAGCATCGGTATAAGGCTCAAGGATATGGTCTGAGAGAACGGCACATCCGCGAACACTTCACCAACGCCAGAAAACTTTACGAACGGTACCTTGCACGGTGACAAATGGCAACAGGTAGTATACCTCGATGACACTAATAAGCTGCGAGCTATTCATTACTGTCAAAAAGACTGCAAAGGATGAACAACCAATGCAAGGAAAATTTTTCTCAAAGGGCTTATGGGTACAGCTGCCTATTGCGTTCGTGGTAAACTCAGATTGCGTAAAGTGGCTACTAACGTTAATGCCAACTACTTCTATTTCCAAAAGAAGGTAACGGATAAGGCGTTTCATTTCACCATCAAGAAATTCCCCGTCTCTACGGTAGAGATGCTCATCGAGAACATATCCACATGGATAAAGCGTCGAGCCACACATAACGTTATTTATTTGCCTACTATGCAGAAAAAGAAGCAGAAGTCGGAATCAAGATGACCCCATTTTCATTCATCCCGGTTAAGTCCCCACACGCCACACCCTGAGACTTCTGGGGCTTTGGACTCCTTAAAAGAGAGTTTGGAAACCGGCGAACTACAACGCTGACTGTCCTAAGGAAAGTATGCGATGAGGCAGGGTGCAACATCCCACTTGCAATATTTCTCAGACGTTTATTACAATGGAAAGTGCGATGTCGGGCCATAACAGGTGACACCGAGCACAATAGCCAGTGGAGGAACAGTATTTCCAAGAGAAACTGAAGGTCAAAATCGTTTAACTTTAACTGTCTTGACCTTTCTTATATAAACACATTTATAAAGTCTTAAAATGAACTATTTACTTTATTAACTAGTGATAACCCACGCTTATTCCTTTTTAATAAAACTTAACATTTAAAGCCTAAATAGCCTATCATAAACCCGTCTAATTTAATATGTCTGAAAGAAGAGAACTTTAAAGAAATGCGCTGAAATCAATAACTCTCAAATGTTGTCGTTTCTTCTTCTGAAAAATAAAATATAAAAAAAAAATATATAAAAATCTCTGAACATTTCCTAATTGAAATCGAAATACGGAAAGATGGCTAGACATATAGAACTTAAAGACTTCTTTTTCAAATTTCATTTTTTGGAGAAAGAAAAAAAAAAGAAAAACTCTTAACATAACTTTCATCATTTGTTCCGCGAGTTTTTTCACTGGGCCTCGTAGTGCAACTTAAAAGAAAAGTGAGACCCCCTTCGCTTCTCGACGATAATTCATGTCGATTCTTATTAGATTACGAAGCATTCGAAGAATTTTTCTCTCAATAATCATAAAGAATTAGAAAATGTTAACATCGGATTCCTTTCATTTCACGGGATCCAATTAAGGAGGGCGAACGAAGGGCTGACTTCTCCTTAACGCATTCAAGTGCAGAGTGAAGAATCATTTCTCGAAGTGATGGAACCCAATAAGAATGAGGAAAAGGAGGAAAAAATTAAGGTAGGGGAAAAGGGAATGAAGTTCTCTTCTCGAGAAAATTGAATCGACATGGATATGCGAAAAAGGACGAGTCCCACGTACAATCGACGAGCAGGGCCTTGGATGACGGCCTTCAAGCCCCAGACGGCCACGCCCTTCGTTATTCATCAGCAAAAGGAAAAGAGAAAAGAAAAAAGAAAACACCGCAATCCGGGTGCAACCATCAGTTTTCTGACTCTGTTTGTCTCTTGTAAAAGAAAGGTCTGTGAGAGCAAACATCATGCGCAGTTTAAATCTACAATGATGCCTACGAAAGAGCGAATAGCAAAGCAGGCCGTAATTGCTTTGCAAACGGGAGCGAATTATCGATATTGCAATTTCGTGAATGCAAGCAATTTATCGATATTGTCCTATTCGTTTGTGTTATTGCCATAGGAAACAGACATTGGCTTCATTCCACTAACTTTGCCTTGCTCATAATGTATGCAGCGAATAAAGGTTCCATTTTACAAAAGGACGTATCAAATAATGAACGACCCCCTTTTAGCTATGTCATGCATATACGTAACGTAAAAATATCTGAAGCTATAAATTAAGAATGCTGTGCACAGTGAATAAACTATTTTTATTAACAAAAGTGCTTTCGTTTCCTTTCGGATTTGTTAGAATTTACACAGTCTATTAAATTTACAAACATTATAAATGCGTACAAAAATGTATAGCGTTCAGCCGGTCCATTTCATCATCAAGAATTATAGTATTAATAAATCACAAATTGCACTTCACATTATGAAAGCACAGATGAATCGCATCGAATAGAGTAAACATGTTAATTAGAAATAATTTACATTGAATTAATGGTGATTTTAATATTGTCTTTTGCACCTTTTCTGATTGCATTTTCCGAGCTATCTGAATCCAAGAGGCCTATGATTGCTGGCATAAGCAACAGGAAGACGTGGGATGGAAACAGTTAATAGTTCTTGCGTTAAATTCTTTCATCTGGCAATAGGCACTCACAGCGTTCATAAATAAGTTTTTTTAGCCTTAGAAAGTGTTTCAATTCATTCAAGTGCACATATGAGTACAGTGACTACCCGTTCTGTATTTTACAGGATGGTTCTTCATTTCGAATTCTTTTAGATAGTCTTTTATTTTTTTTTTTGAAAAAATCGATTTTGTCCTTTATTTTCTGGATTATGGTAAGTTGGTGATTTTGTTTTCCACAGTCAAGCTTCAATTTGTCATATACATACACTCACATGCCAAAAGTCATGGGATAGCAGTGGACTATTTTTCAAGTGACAGTAGCATCATGTGCGAACAGTATAAATATGCAAATCAGTGTCAGTAGGTTTAATTACACTGTCATGAGTAAGGGGTGAAGTGTTCAGTATGACAATGGATACACGACGAGAGCTATCCGAGTTCGAACGTGGGCTGGTAAGTGGAGCACAACGTATGGATCATTCAATATCGGAGATGGCTCAAGAATTCAACATCCCACGTTCCACAGTTTCAAGAGTCTACCGAGAGTACCAACTTGACGGCATTACCTCCCACCATGGACAACGCAGTTGTCGACCACGACTTCTCAATGAACGGGACTAACGGCGTCTGAGTAGGATGGTCACCGCTACCAGGCAACTGACACTAAGGCAGATGACATCAGATTTTAACCAGGGTGATATTAGAGCTGTATCGATGCGAACTGTGCAACGAAATCTGGTGTCCATGGGATATGGAAGCAAAAGATCCACGAGGGTGCCCTTGTTAACAACAAAACATCGTCAGCAACGTCTCTCCTGGGCCCATGAACATATCGACTGGACACTTGACAACTGGAAACGTGTGACCTGGTCTGATGAGTCTCGATTCCAGTTTAGCTGCCCGTAAAAGTACCAGTTTGAGAATTTAAATGATAGTAAAGAATCACAGAGATTAGTTGAAATGTTCGCATTTTTTAGCAGACAAATTTTAGGTATTACAATAAACGTTGGAAATGACGTCCTTTTTCGCGAATACAAAAGCGTGTTCGTTTTACCAGATTTTGTGAGACTCTACGAAGCATGACAGTATTGACGTTATAAATGGCTGTTGTGGTGTTCGTTTTCAGCTCAGCAATCGAGTGTGGAGTATTCACACAAACCACATTTTTCAGATAAACCCATAGGAAAAAATCAGGGGGGGTGATAAATTTGGCGAGGGAGGGGGCCACAATCCCCAGGAAATGACGCGCTGATCGAAAACTTCATTCAAAAGATGCTTATTCGCTATTCCTGGCAAAACAACATGTCGCGGCCTTGAACGACAAACGCCTCAGAAATGAAGTCTCTGAGCACGAGATCACTGATACATTCGAAACAGAGTAGCCTTATAGCTACTGGGAGGAAACCATCTGCACTGTCATCTGCTGGGAGGAAATCAAAACTCAATGCGTGTTCACTGAATTACGTTCCATTAAACTTTGATGTGCGTGACTTTAAACTCACCATATAATATCTTGCAAAAATTTATCTCTAATTGTTGAATATGCTTTGTGTTTGCCTAGTACAAACATTCCTACTGAGAGGGTGTTTTTTGTTGATTAATAACTTCTGGACTAACGAGAAGGCTCAATTGAAAGTCGAAATACTTGAAGCATGTATTTATACCAAGTGTAATTATAATACGAACTTTGTTGAATTTCATGATTACATAAAACATAAAAATGACCTGTTTAAAAATACATTCATCCTAAATATATCACAGTGTTATGTTACATGTGTTGTAGTCTATTAAAAGAAAAATAAAACTTAATTATTAATCCCGTTCTCCATGTCTATTTCTGTTATACAGGGTGTCCCATAAAGGACTCCTTGATTTTAAGAGTAAATATCTCGGAAACTGAGATCGATACAAGAATGAAATAAGTGGCATGCTTATTTTGAAATCCGTAAAAATCTACCGACAGATGGCGCTTACGTAACTTACAGAAGGAATTAGTGGTTTGCGCCATCTCTGTGCTGCGAAAGGTGCACATTTTTAATCGATTGTGTTGTGATTGCATTGGCTGCTTGCAAAGGGCAGTTTATAGCCTGTTTCTCGGACTCCGTAAGGCGACTACAAATCCGATACATTCATAAAGATATATCGAATATATCGATATACACCAGATAGACAAATATATTAGGACACTGAATATTTTTCAAAAAAATTGCTCTATTATTTTATTTAGTAACACGTAGGCCCTCCTTTTGCTTATATTACATACTTTCCAGAAGTTATCTGTAAGTCTGGACAGGAATGGCTCCCCATTCCTCTTGCATGGCTGTTAGAAGAGATTGATGCGAAGACTGGTTTTGCGTTTTCGTACGCGTCGCTCCAGTTCGTCTTACAAGTGCTCGATCGGATTGAGATCGAGGCTCTGAGCAAGACAGTCAAACAAATTTACCTCTTTTTCACGAAACCAATCCTGCACACGCTTTGCAGTATGACATGTTGAAACAAACAACCGTCACCTTCGTAGTATTGCCTGTGTAGGCAGGACCGAATTATCCAGAACGTTGAGGTACACGTCACCGTTCATAGTACCAGGTACAAGAACCAATGGGCCGAGTCTGAACCAAAAATACAACAAACTCACACCATGATAGGCCCTCCATCGAACTTAAGTCTGGAAGAAACGTTCTCCGGGTTGTCACCATCACTCTTGTCAGAATGGAAGAGTGAATACCGTGACTCATCACTCCAAAAAAGTAACATCCTTCCTTAACACGGTCAAGGAACGACGCCTCGCATTAACATTTATAGTCTTCGGCTTGTGTACAGATGCTCTAGCATGATAACCGATACTCAAATACTTTTGTCTATGTACTATACGTGCTCGTATATATCCGTGTTTGGCGTCCTCTATTTTCACTAACAAACTGTGTTCACCGTACATATGAGTCATGTGGTTGAAAAAAAATGCTAGAAAAATGAATACTTTCTGTAGTTGCCAAAGCTAGAAACATGCAAACGAATAATTTCTGCCCATTTTTAACTGTTTACTTTGGAGCACTCGTATTAATTTACCTATTTAAGTAATGTCTTATAGAACATTTAGCGTATTTCCAAATCTCCATAAATTTTAACCCTCGCCTATAGAATGTTTCCTTTTTAAAACAAGAATCATAACTTCTTACGAATATATGGTTGTTTGCTTTACCAGTAGTTTCCAAAAAAACTGCCTTGTTTTCGTTTTTCTTTATTATTTAAAGTCGTTTTAGTTCATTGTAAATATAGAAGGGCATTTTAAAACCTAGAAATAATGGCAGATGGAACAAATAAAATATACAAAATGCGACTTAAAAATTTTGTAAGATAGACTATAGGCCTTATGTGTCCGGAAATCTAAGCTTCTGCTTGTGTTGGTTAAAACTTTTATAATAGAGTGTGGCGCGTTAGAAGCAAATAAAACATGAAAGGAAGGAGAAGCTTCAGAGAATTATAAATCTTTTGTTCTGCTTTCAAACGTGTAAATACTTTTAAAAAGGAACGTCCTGAATTAGTATTTATTTTTTGTAGCTATTGTTACTCTTTTGAATCCAAAACGAAGAGATAAAAATCCCATTTTCACGTATATGCAAAAGAGTCAGTAATGAAAATAAATTTTTTGAAACTTTCAAATCAACCCCTGAATAGGGCTACTTCAAAATTTACGAAGCAATTTCTTGGTTGACCTGGAGAAATGATCAAAACCCTATTGTCCTTTTGAAAGCTTCAATTGAGAACGTTAAAAGCACGATAGGCTAATCCTATGATAATAGCGACCACTGCATCAATTGGAATGAAATCTGGTGCACTGGACGAACAAATAATTAGAGAATTTCATTCAAAACAGACGACTTCATAATCCTTATAGAATTTGCTTGCCCTTATAAGCATTTGAATATTAAAATTTTTGAGCGTTATCTCGTATTAGGAGTATTTAATTGATGAAAAATTACCATTATTATTTAATTAAAAATCTGTATAAGGAAAAATAGCTTACTTGCTTTATTTTCCGTCATTTTATCACTGAATACAAATAAATGTTTTTAATAATCTTAAATCCCCAAGTGTGCAATTACGAGCTAGCCTATCGTAAAATGAACTCGCCCATCAAAAGAAGCCTCCCCGGTGTCTTCGGAAAAATCGATAGCCTATTAATTTTTCATTTGACCGGCTTCTATTTATATCCGCCCCCTCACTACCAATATCGTTTTCTTCATTCTGGCCTCATTGTCAGCGAAGTTCTCGTCGCCCTCCCTTGTTGTATTAGATTCCCCTTCGATTAATTATTTAACAAGCAACACGGCCATTGTAATCCAAGTAACGTACTTATGCAACCAGGGTAAAGGCAGCTAACAACGTCTAGACAAATTAATTGCGAAGGAGAAAAGGGAACTTTAATTCCTCCTCCTCGTCAGGATTCCAACCGAGATTCTATTCCTTCCGTTTGTCTGTCTGTCTCTTCGATGTAGAAATTCCGCCATGGATTCCCCTTTCTCTCCAACCCTCCATTTAAAATTGTTTGGTTCATCTTACAGTTCTCATTATGCATTTTGGCGAAAGTGAGCATAAGTAGATGACCATGTTCCTTATGTTTCCATTTAAAATAAATGAGTAAAAATTACTTTGAAAAGGTAAGAGAAAATAAAAATATTGTAATTAATGGAAATAGATACAATGGGATTCAAATTTGCAGAAAACAAAGCACCCGTTCTCTCTCTCTTCTTCCCCTTGAAAGGAAATGAAAACTCTAAAAAAACATGACACGTTTTCCAAATAAAAACGTACAAAGGCAGTAAAGAAAGTTAAATACGACAGAAAGCTAAAGGTGAATGTACGTTGAGAATTAAACTTTTACAATCATCTCCGATGGTCTTTCTGAAAAAACACAAACAACTTTTGTTGTTTGTTTTATATTTTTTAAAGCAGAAGGTCGTCATTTAATGTTAAATATGGGATTGTTCTAATTTCACATGATCTGCTATCTTTTTAGAAAATGTGCACAGCCCCAATTAAAATTTCTAATGTGATATTAATAAGCGCAGCTGGAATCCCCTTTTGTTCGTACAAGTTTGCATTAGTCTTGTAAATGCATCAACTAGAAAATCCGTTCACTAATCGCATTCCGAACAAATATACCCAATATCTCAAAAGGCCAGGCTTATCGGTTTATGTACAGTCGGGTGCATAAAGGTTTTGACCTAAGTCAAAATTGTTCGGCTTCCTTACAATTCAATAGTTCAATTCAATGAGGTTACTTTTTCCAGGTATCTATAGTCGAGCACGCTTACTATGGAACGATTCTATTAAGTTTTTACTTAGCATCGGGGGAAGGCAGGTTTTACCTCACGTGCTCAACTATGTTGACAAAATGATTATTTTGGCTGTTCTGATGAGAATTTTTGTTTTATTTATAATCAGCTAATCTATTTGGTGCACATAAATGGTGCACAGTATCGATATAATTATATGCGTGATCAAGAGATAAGCTGATGTAGCGCTCGTTATTATGTGATGCGGAAGTGATTTACAGGTGGAAGTGGAAGCTATTTTCTTTTGACTGCTTGAAAGGCTACAAGTCTCATTTTTTGTATATTTTGTGTATATAAAATAATCAACGACAATTATGCCAAAACCATCCGATTTTTTTTTTAATTTATTATATAACTAGATGGATCCCGTCAAAATTTGACGGAGAACAACCCATCTTATTATTAATCCCCATCTCTTTAATTAAAAAATAATAAAATAAAAAATTGTCAGAGCCTAAATATCTCAATATGCACAAAGAATAAGAAATGAGTTAATATATAAAATCAAAATAGCTTTAAACTAAATTTCTCTGAAAGTATTAAACTGAGCCAAAGTGTCAGCGGATAAAGTGATCAGTTTTTAAAGCTCTTTCTAAAGAACATTTAACATAACAATTTCAGAGTTTTTCAGTAGTCACAAGGAAACGTCATAAAATGATCAAGGCAGGATTTTCTTTCTGCAAATCTTCAGTTTATTTAATTCAAAACAATGATTGAATATTGTCTCATTACAACAATCCCTGGCTTATGATGGATTGCCGTAACTTTCTTTGTTGGCTTCAGATGTCCATGCGCAGAAGTGCCAATTTTGCTCTTACAAAAAATGGTTTGCGTTTTAATATACAGGATTATATATTTTAATAGTAGAGAATATTAAATGATTTGAACAAAAGAGGATTTTTGTAAAAGTAACGGTAGTATGAATTAGTGTAGTATATTTTATTAAAAACTAAAATATAGAATAAAGCATGCCATGACAATTAACATGAAAAGTTTTTTAAACCCTCAAATAAACAGTTCAAATTGCACACTAGGATGAAAAAAATTTAATCTGTTTACGGTGTTCTTTACATACACCGTTTAAAACTTAGACGAAGTCAAAAACGCGAAAATGAACAAAAAAAAGTCTATCCATATCTGATTCGAACTCTGCTATTCGAGGCAGTAGGCAGAGACTTTAACAGCCGCTATCGCTTATTATTGTCAGGAGAGAGCCCGTGACGAGCACATCCCAGGCGTATACCTGCTACCCTATTTTCATTAAGAAGGGACAGGTCCATTCTAATCTGCCATGACTTTCAGTACAAGTACCTGATTATGCAACCGATCAACATCCGCTAAGCTCAGCCCCTACGGAGCAGATAAAAACCTTTATGCACCCGACTGTACATCGAATTAAAGAGACTGGACCTACCCTAATCGCTCGCTTTATAAAGTATTCGATAATAGTACTACATAAATCCTCTCAGTTGTTAGTCGAACTCCCTGCAGACTGCAGAGTCAATCATCAAAGATTTTGATAAAATAACCACGTAAAAATGCAAATACGAGTATTTTTATTTATCCTAATTATACTTCATCAATTATGGAGTACTGCAATAAAAAAATCAAATTCAGAATAAACATTTGACTATTTACATGAGTACTTGTGCCTTTTGCGAGCTACAGATCTAAAGAGGTATAATGTAACTGGCCTGTAAAAGCATAGAGTAGAATAAAACTTCTGAATAGCCTAATCATTTTAACTCTGGGATCTCTTCTCTTCGCCGAAAGAAAGAAACACTTAAATGTCCGCAATTAAAATAAGCACTTTTGGTTATGAGGAACCTTTGAAATTAAGATATTTTTTATTAACAGGAATAAACAATAACATATTTTTTATTTTTTTATTATTTTTATAAAAACAAATTTCTGGTCGTAATTGTAATTTTAATTTATTATCACAGAGGCTAGGGTGGCCTCATGCGTAAAGATGGAACTGAGATTGAGCATAATAATTAATTTCATAATTTCATAATTGAGCATAAAAATTAATAATTATGCTGAAGAAATTGTCTCGAATTATATTTTCGATCAATTTAAGCTAAATTTTCGTTTGTATCGTGCCAAGCCTACAACAATGGAAGGCTAACCAATTATGGTAAGCTATGATCGTGCTTAAACAATGATGCGCCAGCTTGAAGAAATAAAGTCTTCTCTTGTTTGTGTGGTTGCCACGGCTCCTAACAAGCGCGCTCGTAAACGATATCTCATTGTAACAAAATTAATCATTGTTGAAATTAGTAACTTTGTTGGCACTCTTCATTGTTGCGTCGTCTTTCTCATTAAATTTTTTGACTCCGATGACTCCAGCTTGAAAGCAGGAGTTAAGGGAGTTAACCCGAGTCGCACTCCAAGCGAATAAAGAAACAAACTCCGAAAGACTCCAAGCGTACCCTGATGTTGGAGGTCAAGGGAGTTAACTCCGAGCGAATAAAGAAACGGAGAGCCAATGACTCGGAGCAAATAAAGAAACGGAATCCGAATGACTCAGAGTCACGGGAGTCACTCGGAGTGACTCCAAGTGAATAAGTGAACGCACCCTAGGTGGTGTTGGCTGAACGCACATAGAAACCATTTTTTGAGATATCTGTTTGCAGTTATTATTGCGGTTATTACATTTAAATCGCAAAAAGAACGCTTTGACCGAAGCAAACCAAACAATGATATCACATTTCTAACAAAAAAAAATTCTATATGAAGCGAACAATCATAATCGCTGTAGATTCAACAATGATTTTTTTTTTCAATAATAATTCAACAATAAATTCAATAATACAGTAAGTTTTCATTTTCTTAGATTCTTCTATCTCTTATTGCCTTTTCGCCTCCTTTGCCACCGTTGCGAGCATTTGATATAAATAATATGATTATTCAAAAATAATTTTTATTTTCCTAGTTAAACCGGTTTCAAAGACCTTTCGAAAATAAGCTATCATATGCACCATTTTGCAGATCGAAATCGATCATAGCGGTTTCCCACTATCCCCACGCGAAACACCGGGTCAAGTTTTTTTAGTATTCAATTTCGTTTTAATTGCTCCAAGGGCCTAGAAGAGATGATGAACAGGCAGAAAACTTGGAATTTTATTATCACCACCACCTCAGTTTAGTGTACTTATCACCACCATATCTTATATGGCGCAGTGTACCGAACAGTGCGTTCAAAGATCATTCGAGAGGATCCTTGCCCTTCGGTTTCTTTTATAATTCTGGACATTCTTCGTGCCGCCGAGAATTTACTCGTCGGTGAAGACCACAAGTTGCGCTGATAATTCAGTCTTTAAACACTTTAACAATAGCTTCTCTTGGACATTCGCGAATGTGGCGGTTTCGCTGATACTCGCTCCATGGCTCCGAGCTCCACCATCGTCCAACGTTTAAACTCTGCCAAATCGCGTTGTTTACCCACATCTTCACAAACAAATGACTTTTATTATTGTCGTAAGCACTAACCTTTCCAGTTTAATACCATTTTCGCCCTTTAGCGACAACAGCGTGACACCATAGCTAATTTCCTTAAAACTGTCAGGTGGTCATAATAAATTGAAAATGAAGAATAAAGGCAAAGTATAAGGCATGTTCAAATAAAAGTGATTCAAAGGGCACTGAGACAGATTAAATGAAAATTTGAATATTTACCTTTGTTTATATGAAAGAAAAACATCTTATAGTCACTACGTGCAGTCCTAAAAAATCTCCTATTACGGCAATACAGGACTCCCACTGGGGCATGAATCGGCTAATGCCGTCCGCAAAAAAGTCTGTTTTCTGCTGCTCTCTGAATCGTTCCCGAACAGCGTCCTTAACCTCCTCATCACTGGAGAATCGTCGACCTTTCAGTACCTTCTTTAAAGGACCAAACACATGAAAATCACATGGTGAGAGGTCCGGGCTATAAGGAGGGTGTGGCAGAACTTGTCACCGCATTTTGATTATTGTTTCCTGCACCAGTCTCGCAACATGTGGCCTAGCATTGTCCTCCTGGAGGAGGATCACCCCATCACTGAGCTTACCACGACGCTTGTTTTTCACAGCTTGATGCAAGTTCTGCAGTGTCTTGGTGTATGCAATAGCATTAATACGGGTTTTGGGTTCCATAAATTCCAAAAGCTGAGGACCATCGGAATCAAAAAAACACGTAAGCATAACAAATAACCTTCCTGGCCGAACTTTGCGACTTGAATTTTTTGGGCCTTGGTGACGATGGATGCTTCCTCTGTATTGTGGATACCTTCCCGGATGGTTCCCAATAATGGAACAAGGTCTCATCTACCGCGATAATCTTCTTAAAAACGCTTCCCCCTCACGACTGTAACGTTCCAGATGATCCAAACAGCAGCCGAAACACAGCCCTTTGTGCTCTTCCGTGAGCATTAGGGGTACTCAATGACAGCAGACTTTGCCATATCCCAGGCTTTTCACTACAGCATATGCGGAACCAATACTGACGTGGTGATCCTTCACAAGTAAACGTATGCTGATCGGCCTGTCCTCACGAATTGACTTTCCATGTCTGTCTTCAATTGATCGGTGATGATCACGTTTGCTTGGCCCGGACATGGTTTATCAGCCGTTTCCACAAAGGCCATCATGGAACATTTTGGCCCAACGCACCACGGTTGCTTTCGAGACACATGCTTCTCCATAAACATTCAACATCCGAGCATGAATGTCAACTGGTGGAATGTCCTCAGCTGTCAGAAACCTTATTACCGCTCGTTGGTCAGTTTTGGACAGAAATTTAATAAGAGGCTCCATTATAACACAAAAGAAATACGAGCATAAGCCTAACGTAACTTCGCACAGCAGTGCTTATCAGAACAAGCAGACGATACTTCAACAATCACCCGTTTATCTCGTGTCTGCGCACTCACGTGCTCGCGCGCTGAAGCCCGAATCACTTTCATTTGAACATGCCTTATAAATGGACAAATTTTTCATCTACATCCTAATAATATCTTTGAATGAGTAACTGCCAAAAGAGCGATGAAATAAATTTTAACGTGATTTTAGGCTGTGACTAAGAAGTCCGACCGGTCAAAAAAGAAATCTTGATACGTTCGTGATTAATCGTGTTTGGCATTGTTGATTTCCTGCACTATTAGCAGAGTCCATAGAATGTATGGTCTTAGGACTCCTCCCAAAACGTATGTAAAGTGGACTTTTGGGAAACCAACACCAGCTGTTGAGCGCTTACTGAATTGCACGTCGCAACCAGAGGCTTTTCAAATTACTGTCAACTGTTAATGTAGAATTGCACATCGCAGCGTGAAAACAATTGTATTCTTTATTGCTTAATAATACCCACATTAGTTTTGACAATAAGTTCAAGTCTTCTAAACAAATACATGATTTTTTTCAGCGATTCAGGGAGTGGTCAACCGCTGGTGCTAGTAGCGCAAAAGCCTATATTGTCAATCATTGTTAAAGATTCGTGGGATTGGGGAAGTTACGATTCTAAGACCATACCTATTAGGAAGCCGCGTCTTTTAAAACAATGGAACTGATGGTCGCTAGTTGGACTGTTAGACAGTCTTAGACTGGCTGTTATAACCTATCAAAAGTTGACTCTTGTGAATTTCCATCTTTAGAAATGCCGTAAGAAATGTATTAACCATACCCCATTTACTAGGAAATTTTAATGAACTCCACAATCAACATCCGTAATTGCTTTTGCTGCAGCAACACCAAATTTCCGCGTGAATGTGCAACAAAGGCGTCCATTAATTTGTTGTGTCCCTATTCTGCATGGCTCGCAGTTTCAAGTGGTTTGAGAGAATAAATTACCAACTGATAAGTAGTTTCCTTTTTTTCTTCTTCATACGTGATCATAGCGAAAGAAATAAAAATGCGTACACTTGCAGCATTCTGATTCTATATGATAAATTAAGGACTTTTAAGTCTTTCGAGTTTTCAGTTGTTAAAAATTCCGATCATTCGCTCAAATAATTTGTTTCTTGAATAAATTTTCGTCACATGATATTATAACAGGAGATTAAAAGAATACAGGCAAAAGAGGAAAAAAAAGAGAGAATTCCGAACCCAATATCTTGTTTGAGGAGAGAAGTGGCGGGCAACGTACGTGAGTCGCATTAATGAGACGGAGGTGCGGAATCCTCTCGTAGTCGTAGACCCAATCCCCATGATAAATGGTTCTCCCAATAAGTTCCGCGCTAGACCCACGCGGAATTAACGAACGATGCGGCTTGTCAGAACGCTCCATTCGCGGATCTTTCACCCCTTGACCTCTGAAACTCGATTCGCATTCCACCCGTTCATTTCGAACGTGTTCGGCAGCCATTCCCCGACACTCTACGACGTGAATAAATTAAAACGCCTTTTCATGTATTCTCGCAAAATGATAAGAAAGGGAAGGAGTCCTCTTCTCTTCCTTGCACACTCCCGTTTCCTTAGTTTTTTTTTCTTCGCCATTAGTCGAAAGCTTCGTCACCCTCTCCTCAAATAATAATGGAATTCAATTTAATTAACACGCTGTAAATTCACTCCTTTAAGCAGATTCATCCATTTGAAAACAAAATGGCTTGCTTCTTTTAAATTAAATTTCTCTTCCAAAGATGTAATTTAAAGCTTTTTTTCTCACCGAATTTTTAATCAGGTCTCTTAATTTATTCTATTTCAAAAGTAACAGATTCCCTGGTTTAAAATGAAATTTTAACACATGCGTCTTGTACGCGTGGACTATTCACTCGGTGTTTCTCAGTAGGTAGAACCAATACATAAGCTTTCTATAACAGAGAGAACGTTTTTTTTCCTTCAGAAGAAAGAAAATCAATCTAAAAAGCCATTGAGTTTCTTTTTTCGGTAGTAAACTTGTTCGATGCAATGACAAATTAAAGGAAATAGCAAAATTCGAACCTTAAAAATATTTTTCCTCTATGATATATCATCGGAATGAAACTGTTAATAAAAAAAATTATAAAGTGCTTTTCCTCTGATCTGGCGGATGGTGATAGCTAGGACTAGATAATGTGCTTTTTTATTGACATTTTTCCATTCAATCAAGCTTAACGTCGTCTTAGAAATAGGAAATGAGATCGAAGACTGGGAAAATGAATTAATGTTAAGAAAGGATGATGGACAGAGTTTGAAATGTCCTTAAAAGTTATTAAAAAACAAAACAGGGCATTCAACTGTTCTCGAGTCCAATCGGTAAAGCTGCCAAGTTTCTTCTCCGAGGGACATTGATTTGTAAACGTTTCTTCTCACTTTATTATAATATTATTCAATTTCCAAATGAATAGATTTGATTTTCACTGTGGAGACAGCGTTTACGATGCCCCTAAAATTTACGATGGTGGGATCTTTCCAGGAAAAGCATACGGCCAATAAAATGTTGGAACTCAACCAGACGGTGGTCGTGCGGCGAACTGAAGAAGTCGCTTCCGACCAAATCGGCCCCTCCGTCACACGACCGTTTATAACCATAAGATTTGCATCGTATTCCGTAGGCAGCTTATAAAGAAAGCTATCATTCGTTATTCTCCCTCTTATTTTGAAAAATTGGACTCGCCTTCTTATTCATACGAGAGAGATATTGAAATGAGAAACCACCCTATTCCAACCGCACAGCCTAAGTAAACGAAGCAGCTTTGGACAAGTTCTTTAAGATCTACGTTCCCTATTTTCATGAGTGGGAACAACAAATTTTGAGAACAGGTGGTCGACCCTCTGTAAACACAAAGCTAACCATTTGTCGCTTTCACGCAAAATATATTTACAAAATCCATGGGTTGGTTCTAATCGAATTGGGTTTGTTGTTGCTACGTCTTTCCCCCCCCTTTTCTTTTTCATTTTTTCTCCTTGGCTTTTTATTCCCCCACCCTCTCTCAATCTTTTCGCTTCGACTCCTTTCTCCACTTTCGTAGTTAGGCTCAAGCATCAGTTAGCGGTTGAACGTACTACTGTTTGATTTTGGAGCAGCGTGGGAAAAGATGCAGGTGGAGAAGATCTTCGCATGGAAGGGGACTAGACTCAACCTTGTGATACGAACCGAGGACAAAACCAAACCGACATCAAATGGATCTTTTACTGGTCAAAGAAAAATAGCCAGGAGATTGTCCAGAAGTAAATCCGATCACGAGAAAAAAGGTTTAGAATTGTCTGGAACAGTGATTCTCAAGTTACTGGTCATCAGTCACTTTTTTATGACAGCAAGCACGCAAACATTTGAGAAACACGAGAAAAAATACTGCAAATGAATTAAAAGCAAAAAAAAATTGACATAACTTCTAATTTATCAATGGGAATTACTTCTTGCCGTTTTGAAATTTTAAAGAGATATAATCTTAACATTAATTCTAATAGGAAATGTTACCTACTTATTTAGAAATTTTTTAAAAACTGAAATAAAAACAACACGGCAAACATCAATCTTTTCTTAATAGTCTACAAATGCTAGCTTATATTCCAAAACATGATATGAAGATGTCTGACTATGAGAAAACATTGTTTAACAAATCTAATAAAAGCGGCTTTAATAAAAAGTTGGTAAGTCCATAATACTAATTAAAATTCCAAATTACAGTAAACGGAATGATATAAAACATTAGGGATTCTGCACAATAAAAGAAAACGTGGGCGTGGCCGCAGAAAGTGTGAAATTAGCCAATCCCAAGCGCTTACAGAAGATGCGCACCACCACGTTTTCTTTAAAGGTAAATACTATCTATAATAGCGCATCAGTTCTCCTGTTGCACGAAATGCAGCTTTCTATACCGGCTCCACTAGATGTCGGACTTTTATCGATGACATTCCAGTCGGACATTGTGGAATATTGCCGACAACAACTTCCTAGATGTTAGTCCCAGGCTCATGGCTCTGATATTTCGTCAAGGAACTCATAGAGATTCAGCATTGTTTAAATCAGAATATCTTGCAGATAACTAGAAGATCCTGAACTCAGACAAATATTCAACAAGATATCCTGGATAATAGCAGGTCAGTGAGGATGAAATGAACCATGACCTGTAAATTAATAAAAGTCATGAAGAGATGTAATTAATCAGCCAGCATTCACTGGAAATAAACAGCGTTTAAGATCCTCTGCAGGTACGTATCAAAGATCGTTGGCGATATAAAAGCCAGAAGTCGCAAAGAGCCAGATCAGCAGAACACGGAGGTTGGGGACACATGGTAATGTTTTTGCTTGACAAAAACTGCCGAACCAGAAGAGATGTGTGGCAGGGAGCGTTCTCATAATTAAAGATGAAACCGTTTGACTATTTTTCGGGTCGTTTTCTTCGAACATCGTCAATCGCCGATCTGATCGAATCATTTCATTCACTTTTTCGATGTTCTTTTCCGTTTTTGATGTTGATGGATGTCCTGATCTCTCTTCATCTTCAACACTTTCACAGACGCTACGGAATCGGTCAAACCACTTGTAAACAGTCTTAAGGGGTCGCCGCTGAATCACCATAAGCTGCCGCCAACATTGCGTGTGTCTCTTTAGCCAGTTTCATGTTGATTCATTGTTCGTGATCCAAGATTATGATAGCACTATGAGACAAACCTTCACTCTCATGTAGTTCACAGTGGACTGAAACATGCCACATACCAAGGGGAAGGACCGATGTGGCACTATATGTGCTGCATTTCCCTCTATCTTCGCTAGATGACTCTCGGTAGAATATTTACCGTATTTTTTTTTTATCATACCTCGTACTCTTACTAGGATTGCGCTTAAAGTTGTTAAGATCACTGCATTCACTCATTGTTAAAGCACTTGTGACTAATTGAGATGTCCACTTAGTTATTTGTATGAATTTAATCCAAGATAAGTTCATTATGCTTAGGGGACCATTTAAAATTTCCCAACGCAACCTCTAATTTCCTGTCCACTTGTTAGTATATAAAATAAGTATCTAAAATAATAATAGTTTGAAAAGCAACAAGCATACAGTAGGGTTATTTAAAACGAAGGAGCAGATTTTAAATATTTATTTCGAATGAAGGACAATAGATAGAGACACACATGAAGCATCACTGGATAGAGTAAAGTTCAAAGTTTTATTTGGTTGAATGAAATAACGCTGCACGGCAACAATGGATTCATTGTTTACATACTGCAGCACACAAAACAACCTTTCCTGGGGCGTCGGTATTCGCAACTCCGCTCCTATATCACGTATCTGCACGAAATTTGGATGGTTTACTGGGACCACAGAGCTTATTAATCGTTCCAATTTTGGCGCGTGTGCGTCCATTAGTTTCGGAGATAGGTGCTCGACTTGGGACATAGTCAAATTTCTCTTAAACAGACAACACCGCCGCTGTACGCATTCAATGGAACTAATAGGTGGGGGTCTAAAACTTTGAACTATCCGGATGCATAAAATAAAACTTTGAACTTTCCTCTATCCAGTGATGTATTGAAATAAACATTTTAAATCTGCTCCTTAATTTTGAATAACCCTGTATATAATTAAAATCCCCGGTGCGTATTTAATATTCTCGATCCCATCCTTATATTTGAAGGAAACTTCTGTTGTTGTTCATACAACTTTCTTTCCTAAAACTTTTTCGATAAATCTTCGTAAATCCATGTTCTTGTTTATCAAACAATATACAATTACATATATGATTATATTCAATTAACACTTCTATATTATGTTCATTTATAATTTTACGATATAAAGAAAACAAAATTACAATGTTGCGCTCGCAATGATGTTAATTACAATGCCTAATTACACGGAACGACTGTGCGCTCCCGCTTAAAGGATTTTGATAGAAGTTAATACTACGAAAATTTATTGGCTGAATCAAAATTTTCGTCGACGATGAATTTAAACAACCAATCTCGAATAACTCTTGAATCACTTAGAAAAATTTAAAGAAATTTAATATTTAACCAAATCACGAAACTCTGTCGAACACATCCCTATTTAGTGAAACTGATTAATAGCTACTATCATTTTATTGATGAATCGATATTAATAGGCTAATTAAGGATGTCGATAAACTTGTATTGCAAATGAAATTCATGTTGTCCTTGCATAATTTTATGGTAAGAAGATTAATTTGTTAGCTACTACATGCTATAAGCTTATTACTAAAGCCGCGTATAGATTGTTCAAACCAAATTGCACAAGTGAAGGAATATGACATTCAGGAATTTTTGTAAACTTCATTATCGTGACAGCAGTTTCATTCAAACATATTTATTAAAAGATTTTTCACAATAAAACTTTATAAATAGCTAATCTTATGAGCATTTTCTTTCTGAAAGATTATGAAATATTTTTCAAAACGATATATCGCCTCAGCAGAAAAGAATAAGATAAACTTCAAATAATGCATTTCTCTATACGTTTCTCATTTAAATATATTTCTATTAAAACTAAAGACATTTTTTTTTCTTCTTAATTAATTTGTTTTTTCATTTCATGCTGTTTGCAACAGGGCATAAAACTTAGATCTTATGACACAACCGAAATAGCTTTAAATCATAAATTAATAATGAAACGAAATCATTTTCCTCCGAATATGATAGGAAGGGTGAGAAGAGTAAAGCTTCAAGGCGCCATTTCGATCTGTTTTTCGAGATTTATTGTTTTTCGTTTTATTTCTTTCTCCCCTCTCATCGAAACTATTATAATGGATGGGAAGGTGGGAGATGGGATCATTTTACTCTTCTATCAAGCAACAAACCCAATACCTTATGGGAGTTTCAGACAGAGCGCATTTTTACCAATTTCCGCACTGGAGGGGAAAACAAACAAATGGAATAAATAAGGTGGATCCCGTTAGAAAACTCGAGAAGAAAAAGAAGATAAGCTTTTATGGTTCCAAGGAAAATTACAGACAATCAAAAATGATCGCATTAAGAATAAGGAAGTTTAATTTTCATCCTTGACTTAATAAACGAATTTATTGCCAACAGTTCACTCAAATTGAAAAGTGATATTCTAAATGAGAGCCGAATGCTCAATCCGAGAAAGGTGGAAAGGAATTCAGAAGTATTGAACACCGAATTCCTGTTTCCAAACAAAAACTTTATTCGGCAAAATATATGTAGGGCCTTCCATACAAAATTATTCGTATCCTTCCTTGTTGATGTCTCCCAATGTTCTGCTGAAGTCCTGTATTCCTTTTTCGACAGGCCTCAATAGCGTGGCTCACTTCAGTAAGGCACCTCTTCATCGATACTCAGTGGTTTCTCAACAGACTGGGTCCTTCAGATTTGAGAACCAATTACACTATTGGCACAGAAAAGAGGTGTGAAACCCTTTTGGCTAATTTTTCCCACGCTAATTTGAAATGTTGATTTGTGCAAACGCTGAAAATACGAATTTGTCAGTTAAAGGAGAACCGTTAATGGCAATATTGATGATAGCCTAACAATATGAAAACAGTAAAAAAGAATGGAAAGTACGAGGCATGTTTTTTAAGTAAGTACCGTTTTGCGATTCCGCCGCCGCAGCGCTACGGTCGGCGTTCCGCGCATGCGCACTGGTTAACTACATCTCTTGTCTACGCACTGACGCCATTACAGTCTGATTCTTCATTGTATACGTTGTTTACTGAGTGTTTAAGATGCCTCCGACAATCGTGAGTCCCGCCGATTGTGAAGTACGGGCTGTTATACGATTTCTTAGTGCTAAAGGCGTAAAACCGATCGATATTCATCGTGAGATCTGTGAAGTGTACGGACAAAACATTATGAGTGATGGAATGGTAAGGAAATGGGTGAGAGCATTTAAAGATGGCCGCACAAATGTGTATGATGAAGAACGGAGTGGGCGTCCTTCGGTCGTTAATGAAGATTTGGTGCAGAAAGTGGACGAAAAGGTGAGAGAAAACAGACGCTTTACAATTTCATCATTGTGCGACTGCTTTCCTCAATATTCTCGTAGTGTTTTGTATCGCATTGTGACCGAGAACTTGAATTACCGGAAATTGTGTTCACGTTGGGTTCCAAAAATGTTGACGGATTTGCACAAAACCCAACGTTTAGGCAGTGCATTGAATTTCCTTGAGCGGTACCACAATGAAGGTGAAGATTTTTTAGACCAAATTGTTACTGGTGCGAAACATGGGTGGCCTACGTCACACCAGAATCGAAACAACAATCCATGGAATGGCGACATTCATCATCACCCAAAAAATTGAAGTTTAAGCAAACAATTTCTGCCCGGAAAATCATGTGCACAGTTTTTGGGACAGAAAAGGAGTATTGCTAGTGGAGTTTCTGCCTCGTAATGAGACAATCAATGCAGCGTCTTATTGTGAGACATTGAACAATCTGCGTCGTGCAATCCAGAACAAAAGACGTGGCAAGTTGAGTAAGGGTATCGTTTTGCTGCATGACAATGCCCGTCCACATGTGGCTAATCGGACCAAAGATCTCATCAAATCTTTTAAATGGGAAACTCTAGATCATCCTCCATACAGCCCTGATCTGGCGCCCAGCGACTACCATTTGTTCCTGCACTTGAAGAAACACCTGGGTGGTCAGCGTCTTCAAGACGATAACGAAGTCAAAACATTTGTGATACAGTGGTTAACAAGTCAGGCGGCAGAATTTTATGAGGAGGGTATTCAAAAACTGGTGCCACGTTATGACAAGTGCCTCAATATTCACGGAAATTATGTAGAAAAGTAGATTAAGGTACAGGCTTTCATGTAAAAATAAAATTATTGCGATATCTTTGCACGTCTTTTTTTAATTCCAAAACGGTACTTACTTAAAAAACATGCCTCGTAGATTGAAGATATGTAAACGATTTAATAAAAAAATCCATTTGTATTTTACATGAGCTACACCAAATTTTTGGTCTAAGACAGCGATTTTATGCACATTCCTTGTTAGTACAACAGTGTAACAACAGAAAAATTATATTTTTGAGATAAAGGAGTTTAAAATTTAATATTCGCTTTTTTAAATTTATTTTCTGGAGAACACTAGTTTGAATGGATAATGGTAATTAAGATCTAGTTAAGGAAAAGGAAAAAAATGGAAAAAAAACCCCAGAATATATCTAAACCTTTTTAAGATAAATCAATATAAACATTGAAGCTTGGAAAATAGTTTGGATATATTTTGATTTTTAAAATAAAATAATTCCATTCTCAGTTCTTCTAAAGGTTTATTTTTTGGCAATAATTTCAGTTCTCTTTTTTTCAAAAAGAAAATTAAAAAAAATACAGTAAAACACTGCCTCTAAATTAAAAAATAAAAGAGTTTGAATATTGAAAGTTTGATAGCTTCAGATACTTACTGAAAATTAGCATTAAAATTTACATTTTTATGATCTTTAACCTTCTAGATTCAATTAATGTGTAAAAGGTAAATTACATCTAAACTGTGTGAGGACTCAGATGGTTTCGTGTTTATCCTGGAATTAAAGCAGCTTCCCGGTAGACATCAACAAGAATTTAGTCTGAATTTTATAAGGTTTTTTATTTTTTCTCTTTTATATTTTTTTTTCTCAATGAATAAAGAAACAGGATTTATCGTCCTTTATTTTTTGAACGCTAGAAAAGATTTTTGAGAAGAACCACTGATAAATAAATAAAAAAAAAAAAAGGGGAAAGCGGCTGATGTAAATCGTATGCACAGTCACATGCGGGATTCTCGAGATTTTTTCTCTTCCTTCACTGAATAACAACTATAAAGAAAACCTTCTCCTAGAAAACAACTTTACAAGATCATGTGATTAACATGCCGGCGAACCTTCTCAGATTGTATTATTCAGATGCAATTTGTAAAAAAAATGGTTTAAAAATTTTCCTCCTATACAAATACACAAAAGAATATTCAGCCAAGCTGAGGATGAATAAACAAAAAAAACACCTATGAAAATACAGAAATTACTAAAACCACATTTTGCAACAAAAATACCAAAAATGAAAACAGATTCAAATAATTTGATTATAAATTACAATACATAACTTAATATTAATTTGGAAACTGCTGTTTTATATTTTAACTTAAGAAACTCAAATAGCTCATTTATTAAGATAATTTCAAGAAAATATGAAAACAAATAACATTCTAGTAACTGTTTTCTAAATAAATAAATTGGGGGTCACTAAAATCCATGTAAGCTCACTTTTGGAGATATCAAACTGATGTCCATAACTTTTATTTTTGGAAAACAAGAACTCTAATTGTGGTGCAGAAAAAAAGAAAAAAAAAAACAATGCTGGAAGAAAAAAATGAAGAAAATAACGAACGGAACCAACCTCAAAGCAGCGCGTAATATGAGAGGCGCAAAGCAATACGCGTATATATACGAAAAAATTGGTTGACCAGGTTTTTATGAGGGTTTCAAACTAATGTATTTTTAATAGTATGAAATTACATTTATTTCTCTTCTTATTAGAGTTAAATTTATTTCTCTTCTTGTTAGAGTTACATTTATTTCTCTTCTTGTTTTTTTTCAAATTCGAGAGTCCACATAATATAAATAGCCTCTCTTTAGCTTATCGCAAAATTTACTAGTCTCTGTTTTTGGAAATAAGTGTATCTCTCTCTCTCTCTCGCTCTCTCTATGTATTTTTATGTGTATATTTATGAATATGTAGTGAGAAGGGAGGCATTCAGGCTTTATGCTAAGTTGATTAAACTTAGAATAAGCTTAAATAATCATAAAGCTACCTCTCACTGTTTTATCTCGAAGAAAGTTCGTCTGTTATAGAATATAACTTAAATGTAAGACATTAAGTGAGAAGTATATTTATTTTTAAAATGGCTGCTATTGAGTTTTTATGTAAAGAAAGGATATCTTAAAGGTAAAAACCAGGATCTCGTTACAAACAAAAAACTAGTATTTTTTTCCAATGCAATCGATGCTTATTGCTTCAAACATGTAAGAAAAAACAGAGCTTCATGAATAGCAATTCATGCCTAATTACAATACAACAGAGAGTTCTAATTTAAAATAACAATTAATTTTAATTAAAATAATTTATGTATCAAAAAGCATTAAAATCTTCTTTAATTTAACATTAGCTCGACATTCTTTTCAAAAAGCCTTGAAATAAGAACATTAAGGGGTCCACGCGTTTTAAAATTTGCACAACTTCATTTAAATCAGGTAAACCGCATTCTTTAATAAAAATCCTTTGTCAACAAAAACCTTCACATTGAAAGAATGTAAATTAAATCACCAGAGGACTTTATGAATATGGTCTCTCATTTTCCGAAAATGATAGAAAAACACGTGATTCTGATAGGTAAGGATAAAAAAGGATACTCGATCTTTTTTCTTTTCAAGGATTTTCTCACTTCAGTATTTTAAACAGCATAATTAAAGCGTCATTGAAATAATCAATCTTCCTTCACTAGGGATCTCGTAAAGGAACTTCGTTGGTGTAAAATTTCAACTTTTAAGTGAGACGACTCAGGAACTGCTTTCACAGCAAAAGTACGTCAAGTTACCTATTTTTCAGTGAATAAGTAAAAGCTACTAACTTCGTATTTTGAATTACCTGTAAAAATATTTCAGTAGAAGCAATATATTTCGAGCAGTTTGCTAACTTTCTTCAAAGTCTCTATAAACTATTGTGACATTTAAACGGCTCATTCAGCTTAATAATCTAATCTAATATAATCTAATTGAATGTAATCTAATTGAATGTATTGGCATTAATCTATGCCTAGCGAAATGGATTAGCTTTGATTAACATTTATTAAAAAAAATCAAAAACAGGATAAGCTTTAGCTTAAATTATTTAAATATAAATTATGTTCCAAGCAAATGCAATCCCAATTCGTTTCTTATTTAGAATATGGAGTGTATTTAATTTAATTACGATATGTGGGCATACTTAGAAGAAACAATTGCTCTGGTTCTAAATTTCATAAATTTCATTTCAAAATTTGAACCCGTGCCAATCCGCAAGTGGACAGCGCTCAATGCTTTCCCTCCGTGGTTGCAAGTCACGTGTCAAAGATTTCATATTCAAATGTATCTCATGTTTGGCTATGGAGCCTGTACGTCGATAGTTATAATCACCATTCCGAGCTATCGATTATATAGACGGACACAAATCCCAAAGAACTGAAGAGGCTTCTAGGTAGCCAAGTAGCGTACAGGAAACGCACCCTCGAAAGAGGATGCAAGCGCTTTTAAAAGGTGCCAAGTCGCACGACAGATGTTATCAAAAAAGGTCAGCACAATGGTTTTGTAAAAATCCACAGACTGATCGCAAAAGCCACAAAAGCTGCTGTCCCAGTCGATTTTCACCAGATCAATTGGGACTTTCTTCGCTTACAGGGAAAGCGTCAATTTCTAACGCATTGTCCCTCTAAGGAGCGGAACGGTGCCCAATTGTCGAAAGCTATCGAGCAATTAAAAACTGCTGTATAAGGATAGTTATAGAAATTAGCTTAAAGAAGCTGATGAAAAATATTAGTGTTTTATTTCTTTAGGTCAACTATCCCGGAGAAAAAATTATCGTTATGTAATAATTGTATTAATTAATGAAAGAGTGTACCAACAAGGAAAAAATTGAAAATCTTAAGATCTAATGGGGAGGATTAAAACTGTAGAGATCACTCTTGGAAGAATTTAGAATTCTACTATCTTCTCGTTTTCTACCAAAAAAGCTCGCTGCACTTTTTCGTGACACTACCATGATATAACTTTAAAGCTTACTAATTCAGAATGTGTAATCTGCAATATTGCTGCTACGCGATCATAGCATATTATATTTTATATTTTAGGAAGGTATTGGATGTGATAATTCCTGACTTAGCCCCCTGCCACTTCTTCCTCTTCCCTAAAATGAAAGGGCGACGTTTTGACTCCAACTGGAATCGTAACTGGTCTTGAACACCCTACAGTCTTCGGACTTCCAGGAGTGCTTCCAGAAATGGTAAAATCGCTGGGATCATTGCATACCTGCCGGAAGTGTCTACTTTGAAGGTGACAGCGGAAATTAGGGTGTAAGATACGTTTTCTGCTTTTTACAAGAAAATTCTCGGAAATTTTGGGTAGTACCTCGTACATCTATTCATATTGGAAACCAAATTAAAGCACAAGGTGTCATTACCATCTTGAACATGGCAATTTTCTATGCAAGTAATTGTCAAGGTTGAACCCCGATTGCAAGAGAGCTGATACCTCAGAATCGGACACCCACATTCGCTGATTGTTTATTCCTCACGTACGCATTCCAATTTTCGATTTCTTTTAAGAGTAAATATACATTTTTTCCATAACAAATAGATTTCCATTAGAAATATTTTTCGTATTAAATAAAAGATTAAAACAAGATTTAGATTTGAAAATTAATTTAAATTAATTCTTCATATTAAACTTGAAACAATCGCTGAAGACGCGAATAAGGGACTTAATTTTAATTCTTTATATTTTAGATATTCTAATTCATAATAAACATTCATAAACGTGAATCGCTATGTTACCGCATTCTTATAATTCTCATAATTTTTGATTGCTGTTATTTAGTCAAGAAAAATATTATCGTATTCTGCGAAGTATCTTTACTACACAAATTAAATATTCCATTCTTTTAAAATAAGAAAACTTGACTTTAATTGCGCATCAAAAATTGCTTTTATTAAATAAATCAACAAAATCATATTGAAACTGTAGTAAATAATTTCTGGTTAAAATAATAATTTCATGGCTTAAAGCAAATATTTTTAAATTAATGAGAATCCTTGCTCTTTATTTTAGTTCTGTGTGCTCTTCTCCTTCCACTTAATCAAGTCCACTTAATCTTGGACCGAGATCAAAGACCGTCGAATGCCACGAAGCCAGTTGATAAATCACTGCAAATTGAGAGTGGGGCCCCGGGAGAATAATGGGAACGGCATTTCTTCTCCAATTCCTCTATTACTGCATTGTTTGAAGAAGTATTTTGACATACAACAGCAGCATGTAAAAGACGAAAACACTTGTCTTTGGAATTGCCTATTATCTTTCTCTATTAAAGCAAGCAGTTTTCATTATGGGGAGCAGGAGATTAAAACAGTGAAAAATCTCCACTTAAAACGCAAGCAACTTATCAACAGGAACATATCAATTTTGACCTTCCTTAATGTATATTTTATTAATTTCTAATGAACATTCACATTCTTTAGTCTTTACGCACTTTATTTTTCATTTTATGATGCCAGAGCCTTATCTCAAAGCATTATGGAATTCTTTAGATATTTCTTCACTTTCTGAATAAATTTAAAGACTTTTCTAGTAAACCATGTTTTGCAATTTTTTTAAATATTTTTTTAACCTCCAATTTACTCCTCGAAGAAATATTAAAAGCCACCATAAACTTTTCTATTTCCCCAAATAAAAGTTCCTATAAGAAACAAACATTTTATGTCGGCAGGTATTTGGGAAAGTTTAAAGGCCGTAAATATTTTGGGATGACCTACCTGCAAATCCTCCTGGGATTTAGACGCAGTCTTATGAACCTTAAAATTTATATCACGCAATTTTCTCAAAACACTTGCAGTATATGATAATATATGAACCTTGTAATTATAAAATTTTATTTACTAAGTTTCTCTCATTGTACTCACATAAAAGTAATATCCCAGCATATGAAACAGGTTATTTCGTATTCTTACATGACAAAAGTATAACGTGCAAGGAGGGAGTGACTTAAAACTTTATTTCTTTACTGTATGTAGTTATTACTAACCATAACGAAGATAAAAATGAAAGCAATGTAAATAAAAAACATTTCCTGTTAAGTGGATTAAAAATATTTTAAATTGGTTGCTCAAAAATTACTGTTATTAGGTCGTTCATTAAAAAACGGGCCAGCGGATATTGTAGAAAAAGGACCGTGTGCACGAACCAGGAGACTGGGCTAAGATGTAGATACGAACCTGACGAATACGAAACAGGCACTGTTCCCCGCTGTTGACAGTACTGTCGAGCACGGAAATTTAAAACAGATGGCCGTACAGTCAGTCAATTGCTGTGATCGCGACGTCAAACGGCCGCAATGGAGGAGAGGCATAAGAAAAGCAATTCTTGAAACATTCAAACCCTATCTGTAATTCATAAATGTTTGCTTGCAATTCATTACAACATACGAGGGGCGATTGATAAATAAGGTCTCCATGGCTGTAACTTTTTTATTTGTCAACCGATTTTCAAAATTCTTTTTGTATCTTATACTCACATTTGTCCTCTATGTAATGCACTATTCACTTTTCGACATAGTCCCCATTCCTTTCCAAGCATTGCGCCAACGCGTGACTAGTTGGGTGAACTCGTCGGAGAGGAATTCCGGAGTTGTTGTCGACACCAGGATTGAATGGCAGCGTTTACCTCGCCGTCAGAACCAACTCATGTCCCTTAAGGGGCTCTTTCTTCTTTGGGAAGTGGTGAAAGTCCCAATGTGCAAAGTCTTTCATTTTTGAACTGCAATTTTTTATCTTTGAACTGTAGGCGCTGCAACGCCTCTGGTGTGTGGTGACTCGTGTGCGGGCGGACGTTAACGTACTCCAGAAGAGGGTCCAAAGCTGCCATTCAATCCTGGTGTCGACAACAACTCCGGAATTCCTCTCCGACGGGTTCACCCAACTAGTCACGCGTTGGCGCAATGCTTGGAAAGGGATGGGGACTATGTCGAAAAGTGAATAGTGCATTACATAGAGGACAAATGTGAGTATAAGATACAAAAAAATTTTGAAAATCGGTTAACAAATAAAAAAAGTTACAGCCATGGAGACCTTATTTATCAATCGCCTCTCGTATATTCTGATGAATTTTACTTACAAGGGACATACCCATAGTTGTACCGTACGAGCATTTTTTTTTTTGCGCGCAAGCCTACCTTGGAAGTGATAGCGTTGCTTTCAGGAGAAGTGGATTCGTGTGTATTGTTGAGTTGTGAAGAAAGAAGTCGAGAGCGCAATAATACACACAAGAAGGGAGTCTTTGTATGGCTATATGTGCTCAAATTTTTTCGTTTTCTCGGTTTATTTTCAAAGAAACAAACTTAGCATTTTTTATTTTGTAAGCATCAATAGTAACTTTAGGTGAGTAACTTAGTCAATTTGGTGGGAATCTGTGAGATACATGTTCGTGTAGTTCCTTTGTTAGTATATCCGTGAAAGAAACTGTTTGATGATATACCACACATGGTTTAATTAGAGAGCATCCTAATTAACTGCGCCTGTAATTCAAAATGCAAGAGTGAAAATCTAAACAATTGTGCGGAACCATCTGTTCATTAATTACTGAATGAGCTGCAAGATTTAAATGGCTTTAAATGTTTACACGTTCTACTATATACAGTGTTAAAGATTTTCATTAATGTTTTACTTTTAATTTTTAATTTGTTTTGTTCTATCAGATAGTATTAACTGATTAGACATCAAAATGTCTGGATAGTGTACATAGTCTTCATAGTACAGATAAATAAAATAAGTTACAAAGGTGAAGTTGATGTCACCTGTAATGATACTGGCAAGAGATTAACTTCATAGTGAAGATTGAAGAAGATTAACTTCATAGTCATCACAGATTGCACAGTCCATTTGGAATAATTAGATGTTCATGAAACCTATATTTAACAGTAGGCTATTCTGCTTTAATTGCGAGCAGAGAAAATAATTTATGCAAACTTAGCTAAGTGAAATCCATTTTGTTTCTTAGGATGTTGTTAATAACCAATGCGATTAAGTCTGCTGTAAATTTATAAGACCTGTTAATTGATCTTTAAAATATTAACACTAATTCAAAAAGTTATTTGTATGTTTGAAGTTATGATGTTTAAATTCAACGTAAAATAATATCCAGAAACTAAAAGCTTTTCCAAGAATAAACTTTATTATTTATTTTTATGAAAAATTCTCCACACTTTGACATTGTAAGTTTTTAATCCTTAACCATACTTTAATCTCGGATTCCAAAAAGGCCCCAACTCCATATTTTAGCATTTTGAGTTTTCAGGTACGGATATTAAATTTTCTATTTAAGATTATGTCAAAGGAAAATAATTGACCGAACTTGTAATGCTTTCATGACATAGTAAGTTAATTAAGCGTTTCAAACGTTTAGGGTCAATTTATACAGATGCCAGAGGACTATAAACTGAGTTTTTGAGAAAGAATACCAACAGTCGGAAATGCATATTTCAGGGCCACGAGTTCTTGTCCCTTAGTGAAAACATGTGCTTCGAAAGGTTAACTTTCACAGTTTAGTTTCCACGCAGTGTTTCCACTTTCTAGCAGCGAGCGATTAAAGAAAATGGTGTTGACTGGAGAACAGAGATCGTTCTGTGTGCTTGATTATCATGTAAACAATTCTGTGATTAAAGTAAAGATGAGAAACCACAAAACCACAATAATCATTTTATGAGGCACTTTGAACGTTTACCTTTCGTAGCACATGTTTCACAATAACACATGTTCATTAGATTTCACAGAATAAACTTCTGAAATCGGGTCCATCATTTTGACTGACCCTGTATGTTGAGGTCCCGGAGCACCTGGAAACAGATTCCCTAATAATTAGATTGGAAAGGGATATCCTGTCCCGTGACCAGCGCGATCGCCGGCATGAAGAATTTTTTCCTATGGGGGTTCATCAAGCCGTTGGTGTATGAAACCCCAGAAGAATCTGATGCGATACTGCTTGCAGACATATTTGAAAGATTACTCATTCCTTATACGTATAACTCGTTCAATATCTCGTGATGCTTGAAAAATGCATTTCTGACCGTTGGTTCCCTATCTAGTAATAGCCCTCTACCATTTGTAGACATTTGACCTAAAGGTTTGAGGCACCCTGTATATTGAAAATTCCTCTATTAAAACAGTTTTCAATAATGCTTTATTTGATTTTCCAAAAAGAATATTTATTGGAGTTGAGCTTCTCTAGGAATCCTGAATTCAATTGTAGAACAAAAGAAGAAGACTGCTGACTTTTAAAAGCATAACTTCCTCGAATCCAATAGTACTGGAACTTAATAAATACAGATGACCGCATTTCCTATAGACTAACAACAACAACGAGACCATTTGGACTTATCAACATTCGAAAAAAATTAAACTCCGAACCCCTATTCTAATTCGTCACACAACAATGAAATTTGATTATTAATATTTTTAATCTTGAAAATGCTAAAAGGCCAAGTACTGCAATCCTTGTATTGTTATTTATCCTGCGCTCTTGATTATATGCATATGGACTTCTCTTAATATAAGTTTTTAAAAATTCACATAAAAGCAGAGGTAACGGGTTAAAAATTTCAAAAGGTCAGAAAATTCCGTTTATTCGCTTGCGTATATGCTGCCATATTTCAACACTATTAGATCTTTCCCGAGTTAGGAACAATTCGATTGCTGTTCTCATCTGTATTTGAAGTCTGCAGGTATCGAAATCCATGTTTTCATTTTCTACTGGGAATTTCAAGGAAACACATGAGACAAAAATATTGCAGTAAATCTAATGCGATCGATTTTGAATTTCCTCCGTAATTACTTGCCCGACCTACTCGATTCTTCACCTTCAACTTCTTGTTTCACTTGAAGCTTATAGTATATTAACAAATCCAGAAAAGAAATTCAAATAACAATTTTCTCATTTAATTTTCAATTGATTTCAAAACCACAATATTCTATTATTTAAATTAAATTGTTTTTATTCAATTTATTGCTGAATTCTTTTCTTTTTTAAATTAAGAAAACCAGTTTAAAGAGGATATGGGCATTACCTAGACTTTACTTAATATTATTTATTGAAGAAAACTCGTCAATAACGAGCGACAGCTGAAAATGTTTAATGTACATAAATTCGAATTATACAATATCAACTGTTTTTTTACTTTGTTGGCTTATTGAATAAAGATCCTATCAGCACACTAAGCCTTCTTCAAATACTCTGCATGGACTCTGAAAACGTTGAAGTCAAGTTTCTTGAGGCAGGATTTTACTCGACGTCTAAGTTGGTCTAAACTTTTGCTTTCCAACCTTTCTTATATATTAAGAAATCCAATTATCCAAAGAGGTCTCCAATTGGTCGTGCATGGGGTAATTAAATGGGGTTTTGTGTTTAGAAATATAATTCGCTTCTTGCTTTATTTGGATGATGCTCTAGCGGGACAAAATAAGCATTTTTCATATATTCAGTCCTTCCGATGAAGTGAAAGCGAAATATTTCGCAAATACTTGGTTCAGTAAAATTTCTGGTTAACGGTTGTCTTCATAGAGACCGAGTATGGCTTCCAGAACCCCTTGGGGCATATGACAATCTTGTGGGATAAGGGGATTTCTGTTCAAACTTGAATTTTACGCTTGCCGGAGCATTTTCTTTTTTAAATTATGTCATTTCCAGGAATATCCAATTTGCTGATGGGAAGTAATGTTCAACACTAAGTCAAGACGATCATCAACAAGAGTTTGCAGAACTAATCCGAATAGGGCAAAAAGATGAAGACATCAAAAGAAACTGTAAGTCTCACGAAAAGCTAACCAAAACCACATCGAAATGATTAAAAAGAACAACAGACATCATGCAATACTTGCGCTAACACATCCTATGTTAGTTAAAGGACAAGCACTTCTTCCAAGCACTTCATTTGTTTGGAAAAAATTGTCTGTGGACGCAGTACCTAGTCGCGCAAAAGATGTCATCTTTCAACCAAATTTCGAAGCTACATGTTGCAACACATTGTAAAACTTTTTTTTGAGCTCTCGGACTCCGTTTGTTGTCATTAATCATTATTGCTTCTCGACTACTTCCTTTAATCGTACTTAGAGTTTCAATTTTTAGAAACTTACATCATCTCACTTGCATGTAAAAACTTTCTTCGCAGCGGTGGACGAATATGGATGTCCTCACGGATATCGCCTTAGAAATAGAATTATCTAACATACCTCCAGAAAACCGCAGCATATTAACGAAACAAGCAGCTAACCAGCTACAAAAATTACCGCATCATACAAAGATAAAATTCCCTCCAAAGAGACTTTTTGCCAGAAATATAAAAAAGAAATTGAGCATTAATCATGCTCTGCTCAAGGGACGACATGAGTCTTTAACAAAAATGTTTCTAAAGGACTTGCAACGGTGAAATTCAATTTAACACCGAAATAATATGGCCTCACTTCTGCTGTGCACGAATGTATGAAACGGGCTTTTGTTTTACTTGTATTTTGTAGATCGAATCTACTTTTCTTGGCAGGATGAATACTTGATTACAAGAATAAATTATGTTTGCAAGAAGACTAAAAACCATAAAATAGTGTTTAAAAAAAAAACTTTTAAAAACAAATTCTTATGTTTGAAATATTGAATAATTTGAAAATTCAATATCAATGTAATTAAGTAAAGAAATGAAAATGTCATTAAATTTAAAATCATTGAAACGGATAAGATCATTTATTAGAAAATTCAATATAAATTTAATTAAATATATCTATACATGTTTAACAAAAAGGTATGGCCAAATTTTCAGGAAGCATTCCTCACACGAAGAGGAAGAAAATATGTTATACAGGGTGATTCAAAATTCAATGTTATACAGGTTGACTCGTTCAACATCATAACACGTGTTCACCTGTGAGTACTAACCAGCACTTGTTACGATGTTGAGTACGTAACTCGGAAACTACTCATTGGAATTCGATCAAATTTTAACAGTATACACAGTCTTATGTACCCTGTTATTCCTCCAAATTGCATAAATCTAGGCTTTAAAGAATCTGAGTATTTAACTTATTGATCTTGGTGGCGGCATTTTTATTTCTGTTCATATCTCAGTTATCGTTCAAATTCGGACCCATGTTCATATGAACTTTTTTCCTTAGAATCACCCATAACAACATCCTCTAAAAGTTTGTACATTGAATTTTGAATCATCCTGTATAGATATGGTTCCGGAGAGTTTTATTTTCATGTTAGTCTTCGTACCTGTATTGTGGAAGTTGCGAAACAATACGCAATTCTCCAGGGTACATCAGCGCATCCGGGATTCAATGCGACGGAGGGGGGGGGGTTGATGCATGTATCCATGCTGAAGAAGAGCATTTCATATTAAAAAGAGTTTCTTGTGGTATGCTGGCACATTCTGTTCCTGTGTTTTTCCCATGAGTAATGTGATAAAGCGTTTCCGGACCCATGTCCATATAACATATTTTCTTCTTCTACATGTGAGAAATGTTTCCTGAAAGTTTGGCCGTACCTTTTTGTTACACCCTGTATATTCAGTGAGCGCTCCAACGTTTTGAATTCATAAAGATATTAATTAAAGAAAAATTGGCTCCTTTAAGTACAGTTTTTATTTAAAACAGAATAGCTTTGTTTTTAAATACAGTTTCTTACTGCATATTATTTATCATTAAACTTTAGTATTTAAAACAGTACTTCATTATAGTAAACAAAATCAACAGTGCCAAGCATGAGCAATCACGTGACTAATGCAATTGCGGCATCGATCTGACTTTTTAGATGTAGCTTAAGAATACCTTGTATCATCCGGAGCACATGCATGCAGGCCGTTAACAACATTTTCATTTTTAGTTTCACCTGTTAATTAACAATTTTATAAGATGTAATTTGGTTCCAGTAAGTGATAATATTCTTAAGCGTATATGTTTTCTATTTATTAATTTATTCCAGATTTCTTATGATAAGGATTTCAATTACAATATATTTTGTTAACTTCGATATTAGAAATTTAAAATCACATATCTTTCTATAGTAGCTAACAATAATGATTATTGGTTAGAAATAATTTTGGTGAATTTTTTGTATTGGATTAAAAAGACCGACCACGAGGAATAAATACCAAGTTGTTGTTTTGAAGTTAATAATCAACCTTTAGAAAATAAACTTTTGTGTTCACTCCAGAAGAAGATGAAAATACTGAAAAATGTCAAAACATAATCAAAATAAAGCCAGAAATTGCTTAGATGTGTATATGCCTACGGGCACTGCTATTTAAAAAATAAAACAGGTAAACAATCGTATTTTAAAATGGGAATATGAAAATTCATTTAAAAAATCGAAGCCAAAACAAAAACTGGGAACCGTTAACCTAATATGATTTTCTTGGCGTGTGCACGTGGATGAAAATATGGCACTGAGCCAATAGGATTCGACCAACTGGTCTTTGCCAATGCTAGACCAGTCCTCCACAGACGAGACGCAAATTGTTGCCGACACTCAATGGAAGCAGATAACTGGGTTTCAGTCCAGCGATGAGGGATAAAAGACGTGGAAAATGGTTACTTTATTTTCGTTGCCCTTTATATACGAGCATCATATTTTTTTGTAAAAATGGAGGAGAAAATAGTTGTTATGCAGGGTGTACCATCTTCAATTTATTGTTTTCTAAGCAAATTGGAGAAAAAAGTTGTATGTTTAATGTAGAACGGAATCGCTGATAAGGGGAAACAATTTGATATTACTAAAACGATAATTTTTAAAATTTAATGATTTAAATGTTCGAAATTAGCCAATTTTAAAATTCCCTTAGTTATACAGTAAACTCCGTGTAATTCGAATCCAAATAGACCAACAAAAGAAAATTCGAATTAGGCGATAATTCGAATTTTACGATATTGGTCATTTATACTATTTAATGTGAATTCCATTTAAATAAATAAATTACGATATCCATAGATGTCATAAATTCTAATAAATAATAATTGGTCCCGAAAGCCTATCCGTTTCGGTTTCTTTTCTTCTATTTTATTTTACACACTTTTATTGAATTTCACTTGTTTGTGTGTTTGTGCGCAAATTTTGTAATCAATAATTTGCCCACTTCCAGACAACCTACAGATCATCAACTTTCCCCAACGGCGTCTTATCGATGACAATGCATGTTTCAATCGTTAGTTTCACTTGTCTTTCATTTATTCGTGAGTTATTTAATATAAGGCGTGTTCAAATGAAAGTAATTCAAAGGGCACTGAGACTGATTAAATGAAAGTATTAATATTTACCTTTGTTTATATGAAAGAAGTTTACACTATTATAGACGCGCAATCCTCCACCTGCCGCAATACAGGACTCCCACTGGGACACCAATCGGCTAATACCGTCCGCAAAAAAGTCTGTTTTCGCTGCTCTCTGAACCATGCCCGAACAGCGTCCTTAACGTCCTCATCATTGGCGAATCGTCGATCTTTCAGTGCCTTCTTTAAAGGACCAAAATCACATGGTGAGAGTTCCGGGCTATAAGGAGGGTATGGCAGAACTTTTGGTTATTGTTTCCTGCACCAGTCTCGCAACATGTGGCCTAGCATTGTCCTGGAGGAGGATCACCCCATCACTGAGCTTACCAGGACGCTTGTTTTTCACAGCTTGATGCAAGTTCTGCAGTGTCTTGGTGTATGCAATAGTATTAACACGGGTTTTGGGTTCCATAAACTCCAAAAGCAGAGGACCGTCGGAATCTAAGAAATACGTAAGCATAACCTTCCCGACCAACTTTGCGACTGGAATTTTTTGGGCCGTGGTGACGATGGATGCTTCCACTGCATTGTGGATACCTTCCCGGAGGATTTCCAATAATGGCACCAGGTCTCATCTACCGCGATAATCTTCAAAAACGCTTCCTCTCTCACGACTGTAAAGTTCCAGATGAATCCAAACAGCAGCCGAAACGCAGGCTTTTGTGCTCTTCCGTGAGCATTCGGGATACCCACTAACAGCAGACCTTGCCATATCCCAGGCTTTTCACTACAGCATATGCGGAACCAATACTGACGTTGTGATCCTTCGTAAGTGACCGTATGCTGATCGGCCTGTCCTCACGAATTGACTTATCCATGTCTGTCTTCAATTGATCGGTGATGACCACGTTCGCTTGGCCCGGTTTATCAGCCGTTTCCATACGGCCATCACGGAACTTTTTGGCCCAACGCACCGCGGTTGCTTTCGAGACACATGCTTCTCCATAAACATTCAACATCCGAGCACGAATGCCAACTGGTGGAATGTCCTCAGCTGTCAGAAACATTATCACCGCTCATTGGTCAGTTTTGGGCGGAAATTTAATAGGAGGGTCCATTGTAACACAAACGAAATACGAGCATAAGCCTAATGTAACTTCCCACAGCAGTGCTTATCAGAACAAGCAGACGATACGTCAACAAGCACCCGTTTGCCTCGTGTCTGCGCACTGACATGATCGCGCGCTACAGCCCGGAACACTTTCATTTTAAGTTTAATATGCATAGAGTGCAATCATGACGTAACGACTGCCTGTATTAATATTAAATTTTAAAAAGAAAATGCAACATAATAAAATAAACACGCAAATAAAGTCAATATCACTTTTGGAAACAGTTATTATACAGGGTGATTTACATCGAATGTAAAATACTTAAAGGGGGTATTATAGAGGTTAAGATAAACACAAAACGTCCTATGAACATGGGTTCAAATATGAACGATAACTGAGATATGAACAGAAATAAAAATGCCGCCACCAAGATCAACAAGTTAATAACTCAGGTTCTGTAAATCCTAGATTAATGCAATTTGGGGGAATAACAAGGTACATAAGACTGTGTATACCGTTAAAATTTGATTGAATTCCAACGAGAAGTTTCCGAGTTACACAGTCAAAATTGTGACAAGTGCTAGTTAGTACTCACAAGTGAACACGTATTATGATGTTGAATGAGTAACTTGGAAACTTCTTGTTAGAATTAGATCAAATTTTAAAGGTATACACAGTCTTATGTACTCTGTTATTCCTCCCAATTTCATTAATCTAGGCTTTACAGAATCTGAGTTATTAACTTGTTGATCTTGGTGGCGGCATTTTTATTTCTGTTTATATCTCAGTTATCATTCATATTTGAACCCATGTTCATAGGACGTTTTGTGTTTATCTTAACCTCTATAATACCCCCTTTAAGTAAATCACCCTGTATATATACTATATAAATAAATTGTTTCATAATAGTTCATAATAGTACAATCTTTTGCTGATTTTATCTTCCTTGATGTTTTTATCCCGTAAGAAATCTAGATAAGAGATAGGATCGGAATTTTAGATCAATTGCTGATGAAAAGATCTTGGTGAAAAGAGTTGCGAGTCTTCAAAGTATAGCCGGATTTCAGTTCTGGAGTACAAATCGGATTACCGTTTCGTCTAATAATAATGGTAATTTACATCTATTTGTCTACGTTTTAAATTAATTAGACCTACCTCAACAATTTCATACAATTTGTAAAATAAATTACATATATTAGTAATTCACTGTACATAATCTTAAGAATCGCTAATAGTTATTACTTATGTTGAATATTAGAGAAAAAGGTGATAATGTCCTGCCCCCTTTTGGTTTTCAGTAATAAAAAAGTTATAAGCTACCCTAAAACCTAGTACTATGACGCAAAAAAGTGTGGTTTGTAGCAAGGCGTACCATATTTTGAAATAATGAGATCATATGTAGGTATTATGGCTCCTCCCCCCCGGGGGGGGGGGGGGTTAAATATGTGAAAAATACATACATTTAATAATAAAAAGAATAAAATCAGTATTCAAAACACTGAAATTAATTAAAAATACACAGTATACTATTATTAATAATGAAATTTAGACGAGTTTTCTCTGGGAAACAATATTATAGCTGAAATAAAATGATGAAAGAAAATGCTGATTACAAACCAAATATTACAGCAACAGGGGGCCGAATTAAAGGAAAGTACCGGGTTTGACAAAAAAAAAAAGAAGCTTATCCGAGTTTGCTTTCAATATGTCAAAAACGGAACATTATCTTTTGCACATTTTTTCTAATAATTAAAACAAAACATATTTAACAATAAAAACTTTTGTACTTATCTTGCGTTGAAAGCACTGTTTTACTGACAGATGAGTCAACAGGAAGCGATGTCAATTTTGCAACCAGTTAGTGCTTTATTGGATATTCTGCCTATTTCCTACATGGCATTAATAGTTGATTTGTGAGGTTTGTTTGGTTTGTTTTGTTTGGTATTAACGTCCTTTTCAACTGCCATGGTCATTACAGGACGGCGTTATAGGGGCCGCAAATTTTGCCTCGCTAGGGTTCTTTAACGTGCACCCGGCTAACGACTACACGGGACCAACGGCGTTACTTCCCTTCCGAAGGAAGTGCGTGATCTCAGATTTCCCCCCTGAAAAATTCCTCGTCGTCCTCGGCCGGGGTTGAACCCGCGTCCTCTGGCATCAGAGGCGATCACACAACCACTGAGCCACCGAGGCTGATTTGATTTGTGAGGCTGGGAGGGCAATTTACCAGCAGGGGGCCATATTACCAGTAATAATTCTGGACAAAAAAATTTCAAAAAGTTCATGCTTCCAAGATGAAAATAGTCATTTCTTAATGAATTCAATGTACTGAACACGAATATGACTAAGGAAAAGCTAAATTGGCTACGGTTTCTTAGTAAAGTGTACGGTGTCCCAGAAAAATGCAGGTACCGTTCTTATCCATCGCTTTTACCAAGTTTTTTTTACAAGACCGAGATTGATGTGTAAAAGAGGAATGATGATGTTGTGTGGTTCTGCCAATGATGGGTGCTATAGATTCGTTTTTCCAGGGATAAAAGATGCTTTCGTAGGTCAGTCTTTCTTGACAAGTGCAAATCGATTGCTCTGCCGTCCCATAGACAAAGAAAACAGCAGTACTTTGTGTATCCCTGCTGCAAAACCATCAACAGAGACACTACCTTCAGGTCAGCAGTCGTGTTGTTAAGTAGCGCTACCGTTGGCTACAACACTCGTTGCATCAGTCAACGAAAGCGATGATTTTAACAACACGCGAATTATGATATGTTGAAAAGCATAAATTGGTTTCGCTACAGATCTGCCAGCGATACTTGCTGTATTTAATTTTCTCTAATAGCGCCTATTACAACAAACAATGAAGCGTCATTTTCTCTGCAACGAGAGCCAATCAATGTGATATTCGTATTCAGTACGTTAAATTCATTCAGGATTGGATACTTTCACCTAAGAAGCAATTTCATTGTTGCCCAGTGAAATACGCTATTTATACAGAGTAAACAAGGTGAACAATTTGTTCAAAATAATAAAAGATGTTGACTATCATCATCACGAATTTAAAACATGAACATAAGAAATAGTTACAATATATTCCATAAAGAATATACGTAACATTATAACTGAGAAGAATTTGGGAGCTATTTTGAATCCCGTTTTGTTCTCTAACTCGGATAGGATAGTTAATGGACTTAATTTTTATTTTCACTCTGCTCACTTCGTAGATTTATTTCCAACAGATCATCACGAGTCTTACTATCCAAATGGAGTTTTAAGGCTTTTCAAAGAAAACCTTACTTTATACTGGCTACGGTTTATTATCTCTATAAAACTTAGATGTTCTCTTTTTTTAATGAATTTGAAGCACATATGAGTTGTCACATATGAAGAGGAGGAAAAAAATTCAAATCTGAATTTAATGTCGAGAAATGCGCCACTTAATTTTCCGTTAAATGCACTTCAGCTGCTACATCGAATATTGAAATCCTAAACTGCCTTTTAATTTTCCTTCCTTTATTTAAAAACCTGCGAAGAATTTTATAACATTCGTAAATGAAATTTGAACTAATCCTTTCCAGTTCATGCAGTGAATAAAGGAGAGCCAACAGGGTGACTAATGGTCGCAAGGAAAACCTTATCTGTAACAGAAATCTTTCAGAGATACGTAAAACTTTTTTAAAATATGTAATGGAATAGGTGACTTTTTTGAATGGAATAAAAGGCAAGAAGGAGGAGGGAAAGGAGACAGTGATGGAAGTCAGCTCGAAGCATTTCTCCCTGGGAGGCTACGCCCATTGGCGATGGGCAATTTCATTTTACACGTCGTCACAAAATTAAAGGTACAACTTCAAAAGCGCCGCCTTCCTTCGCTAATACGACACCCAGGAAAGTGGAAAAATTATTCATATGGAGTCAACACGCTTCGAATGTTCAGGAAACTCGGTAAAAATTGGAAATATCTTTTTTTTCCCCTATTTTTTTTTTTATCCTAGCAGACTGTGATGTATGCCTTGAGGACGTGATTCCCTGCAACCAATAAGGGGATTTGACATCCAGAGGCTGTTAACTTATAACCTCTCCCTGAAGTCTCTATCTGATTTTTTTGCGATAGTCACACAAGAAAGGAACACGCTTCTTGGCTTCAATATTATTTTTTGTTTTCAAACTATTTAATAACGCTCCTGAAAACAAAACAGCGTCTAGAATTGCAGTCATAACAGTTTTGAGTATTATGAGTGAAAACAACAGATTAAATATTAAATGGCGATTGGTCATATGTAAATTTGAAAAATTTTAATGGCATCAGTTTTAGTGTGGCGTTCCCGTATTAACCTAGGCAATATTTGTTTCACAATATTGGTTAACTATACATTTTAAGCGATTGAAAGATCAATATATTCCACCAAGATAAATTCAAAATTGTACATTCATAGATGGAAATATTAAAATTTTCCATAGGGAATGCTATCAAGTGCTGTTATCGATTTTTATGGCTTTGGGCTAGATTTTATTCGCAAATCCATAACAATCTTTAACAGCTGTAACTCTGCCTTTGGCACAAAACTTTATGGCAGGCAAACGCAAAGGATATCTCTATCAAATTTCATTTGAAACAAATGCAATGACAAATTATTTTTGTTTTTAATACAAATTAAACTTTACAGAGCCTTTTTTAAATTCCATGAACGGATATGAAGTTTTTATTATTATTAACTTATAAACATTCAGTTTTTTTAGTATTAATTTATAAATACCGGTAATTTTCCATTTAAAAAGCGCGCGTAAAAATTTATGAAGTATCCTCTGCGATTTTTGAAATGGGTAAAATTTCGAACAAAAGGTTAATTTCTAAGTTTGGTTGTCAAAATATGTGGAAGAACAATTCTTGGAATTTGCACACGTCGACCCTTGTATGCGAATAGTTTGATCAAAAACTGAACGGATATCATGGACCAGGCAGCGTATTCGACAGATATGGCCCTTTGTGTGACTTTTTTCCTGTTCCTCAAACCAAATTATTACTTCGTGAAATACGTTTGGGGTCCATAAAAAAATTCGCAGAAGGTGCTGAGGGCCATACCGGAAAGTGTCTATAATAAGGGTTTGAATAGGTTAGGTTAGGCTATCACATTCGTTGACATCAATATACCGGATTTGAAGCCGACAAAATGAATTTTCGGACGGTCTGGAGAACTGGAAAGGCCACATTTCAGCTCTCTCGCATGTAAGTTCTGATGAAAGGAAATCAAAAAGTTTAGAGTGACCGCAACGTATCCCTACAATTGAACTCGACAGAATTTATCTCAATGATTTCACACATAATTCTGTGTCTATTTTTACGTCATAAAATGTAATAAACTCGCTTAGGAAACCGTTAAAAGTAAAACAAATAACCTCACAAACTGTAAGAAGGATATACTCATTGGCCATTTCATTTTGACCACTTATTCATTACCTCGTCGGGCCACTTAAACCCTCAATACTGCTTCAATTAGTTTTGGCATAGACCAAAATCAATAACTGGTTAGTGAAATACCATACTAATATCCGATGAACTGAACTCTCTAATCCTCTAAGATTTATCTACCTGATGCCCCTTTCAACCTATTCCCATAAATGTTCAGTGAATTCAGAGGCTAATTTAGCAAAGTAAAGTCCCCGTCATGCTCTTCAAACAATCTGCGCACAATGTTATGGCACTGTCTTCTTGGAAGTACCCATCTCCGGTGGGATCGAGTATGTTCTGGATAATATTTAAATATCTTGGCCTGTCAGAAGTTAACTCTCCATTAGAATCTAACGTTCCTAGCAATTCCACGAAATTATGCCCCAAATCATAATGTTGCCATTAAGGATTGTTCTGATAATGCATGCAGAGTTCATGCTTTTATGCTGTTTTCCATGTTTGCATAGATTCTATTTGGTGTGGTTGAAAATATGGTTTAGTCGGACTGCATTGTTATATTCACTCATTTACTTTCAAATTCTTATGCACTCTGCGAATGAGAGACGTTTTTTCTGCTGCAATTTGACGTATTGATGATCTTCTGTTGAATTGTACTCTCTTGTGAGTTTGAGCATTCAGTTGTCGTGGACGAACATACGCTTTTCGATTAGATCCGATTTTATTTGGTGGTCTATCCATTGTTATCCTTAACAACTGCTTTCGAACACTTTCACAATCGCAACCGTTTTCTAATGCTCGTACCACAATTTCGAACACCCACAATAATTCAAGTACGGTTCTGGCAAATCACGTTTTTATCTACGTATACCTTCACAAGCAACGTATTTCGTTAATCTTTATAAGCATCCAGCAATCCTTAATTATAACAATAAAACAATCTAGAGGAATTAGCATAATGTCTTAGCTATTTTGGATAAAACTGTAATAAATTGGCCATACTACTTTTCATATTTCAATATATAGAGCTTACTAATGCCTTATCAAAAATCGCTTTAATTACACTGTGAATTTCAGCAAATATTAATTCGTGAAGTTTTTAAAATGCGGTTTAATCATAAGCAAGCAAACTAGCTTTGAAAATAGTCATGAAATTTAGCTGTACATTTTAAAATTATTTTAACATTCTAAAATTATTAAAGAAATTTCTGGAATACCTTCCAGTAATATTCACATTTCTTAAATACAATACAGCGGAAAGATAAACCCATTCCCTGAGAAAATACCGGATGTTCAAATAAATTTGTGACCGAGAGTGATGATGTGCTGCCGAGTTGAGTAAAAGCACTTCCTGGTTGTGCACTACATTCATCTCAAGTCAACATGGGGAGAAACCGTGATTTATCTTTCTCTGAAAAATGCCTCAGCGAGGGTGAACGTTTAGCCGGAACCGCAATACAAGAACCAAAAGACAAAAGCGAACAGTATCTTCAAAAAAGTCACAATATCTCCAAGGATTAAAATACCGGGTGGGCAAGAAATAACGTGAGGTGTTCAGAGCTCGCTAGCGGGAATTCTATTAGGCCAAATGCAGTACATTTTTGGTGTATATACTTAGTGGAACATGCAGTTTCGATTTCTGCAAAAAAAAAAATAGTACCAAAAGTCGCCATAGGGGGCGCTTATTTCAAGAAAACAATGAATACATTTGCATAAGCGCGTTCCGTGTTGAACAATCATGACAATAAAAGGCAAGGCTGAGGATTTCCCATCATTCACGAACGAATGGCCTGACGATGACGCTTACTCTGCCTGATCGGGCGTTATTAGTCAAGTTGTTTTATCAGAAAAGCGACAATGCCTTCTGTCAAGTGCTGCCCTTCGTGAATTCCGGCGATTGAAAACGTTACGAAGAGGACCGATGAGCATAACTAACTTACGGAAAATGATTGAACGATTTGAACCTACCGGAACTCTAGGAGTGCAACCAGGCCGGGGACGCAAACGAATCAGGCAGCAATACGTTGAAGAAGTTGCAACTGCTGTTGTGGAACAGGAGATGACTACTGTGCAAGATACCAGCAGTGCACACGCAATAGCACGCCAAACAGATATCCCATATTCGACGGTGAGGAAAATATTGCATAAGATATTGACATTTTATCCCTATAAACTCACACCTGTTCAACAATTGCTTCCTGGAGATGAACGTACCCGAACTGACTTTTCGTTGAGATTTTTAGCACGTATGGAAGTGGATGATGCATGGCCATGGCAAATTTTATGGAGTGATGAGGCACATTTTTATTTGAATGGTGATATCAATACCCACAACTGCCGTATTTGGGCTGCATCAAATCCACAAGTGTCTGCCAACTCCTATGCATTCACCGAAACTAACAGTATGGTGCGGCTTTACTGCTTCTTTCATCATCGGCCCGTACTTTTTTGAAGAAATCCGTCAATTCTGCCAGGTATGCCGATATGCTTGAGAATTTTGTGATACCACGATTGCAGGAAAAGGGTTGTCTGGATTCTACCATTTTTATGCAGGATGGTGCGCCACCGCACATCGGACATCAGGTGCAGCAGATCTTGCGAGAACGTTTTTCAGACAACAGAATAATTAGTCGTGCATTTCCCATGGTATGGCCACCCAGGTCGCCTGATCTCAACCTTGTGATTTTTGGTTATGGGGATATTTGAAAAGCCTTGTGTATCAAGCACATGTTCTGACTCTCAACCTTAAAGGATCAAATAACGTTACATATCAGACTAATTAATGCAGATATGCTGCGAGCTGCCATAGAAAATGTCGTGTACCGCATGCAGCTATTGGAACAGCACACTGGTGGTCATATTGAAAAACATTTGTAATTAAAAATAAAACATTGTTTATTGTTGTTACTAAACTTGGTTTGTACGGTATTTGTTCATTTGACAATTAGGTATTCATTGTTTTCTTGAAATAAGCGCCCCCTATGGCGACTTTGGGTACTATTTTTTTTTTTTTGCAGAAATCGAAACTGCATGTTCCACTAAGTATATACATCAAAATGTACTGCATTTGGCCTAATAGAATTCCCGCTAGCGAGCTCTGAACACCTCACGTTATTTCTTGCACACCCGGTATTTAAAAAGCAACCTTTTATTGCGACCAGGGATTATATAAAGTAGACAATGAGACTCGAATTTCACGAAGCGATGGACCTTTCAAATCTTGTGAAACTATATCCTAAATGGGAGCATCAGAATGAGGGGCATAAATTATTAGCACGGATTTGATCTGTCTATGTCAATGGAATATTATAGGAAGCATTTAGAGTGAGTAAATTTCATTCTCTATTCAACTAAGCGTATCCATATGATTTTTTATTTCTCAAAAGTGATGGCCACTTTATGAGTGACAATGCGACTGCGTTCGTTATCAGAACAGTAGAAAATGGTTAGACAAACGTGACACGGGCTTCTACTATTTCATTTGATCCTGTAATTTGATGTCAGTGTTAGTAAGAATGGGTGTGAAATAAAGCTCTATATTAAAAAATAAATTAAATCTTTAGCAATTTAAAAAGTAAAGTTTTTTTAGGAGTTTGGAATATTTAAGTAAATATTTATGAGTCATATCATTAAGAAATGCTCAACTGATAAATTTGTATAGCACCTATGATAGTTGCTCTTTTTCAAAGGCACTCTTCGCTTTATACACTATGTGATCAAAAGTTTAGGAACACCAGCATTTCTGCGTCGCAGGCTTCAGATAACAGGAATTAGGTAGCCTTCACCCTCCGAAGAGGAATTTCCACCAGTTTTTTGTAGTAAGAAGCTGGAATTTTCCTTCATTCTTGCCTCAGAGCACTGGTTAGTTCAGCCACAGATGAAGGAAGGCGTAATCTGACTCTTAATAGACGTCCCAATTCATCTCACAGGTTTTGAATAGGATTGAGATCGAGGCTCTGGGCAGGCCAATCCATTTCTTTAACCCCGTTGTCTTGAAGCAGTCGTATACAGAGCTCGCTTTACGGCAAGGAGCAATGTCAGGTTGATACAGAAAAGGCCCAGGAGAACTGTTCTCACAATGTTGGCAGTTCACAGTTGTCCAAGATGTCTCGATACGCAACAGCATTCATCGTTCCTTTAACAGAAAGGCTTCTTTCACACGGTCAGGAATAAAAGACAACGCAGGAGATCACAAAAGACAGCACCCGGACTACAAAACAATCGGATCGTGTGAAGGCACTCACTTCCACAGTGGTCCGATACAGTGCAGTCCTGGCGAACTCCCGTCCGAGACATGGAAATTTGTAGCAGGGAGCTCCGGGCGTTTTCTTCCCCCGGACGGTCATTTGCCCGTGCCTGAATAATGTGAAAGAAATCCAAGTCTTTCCCATATATTGCTATTTGTCCGGGCGACAGGCCAACACCCGGACGGACAAACGTCAACACTGTGTGAAAGAGGCCAAACAAGCTAGCCCAGTCCGAATCTTGACAAAGAGCCCCATTCCATGATGCCACCTCCTCCAACCCCAACTTCGTTCAATTCTACTACCCGATACTTACTTACTTACTTTTCAAACTCGCTTATCCGTTAGGGTCGCGGGGGCAGCAGCCCTATGGAGGATCTCCAGCGATCGCGATCTTCCGCCATCAGGCGCATGTCCTCCCTGGTAATATCCAAGCGACTCGAACCCAGATTCTCCAGGTAGTCTAGCCACCTGGTTCTAGGCCGACCCCTTGGTCTCTTACCCACCGGCTTGGAAAATAACAACTGCCTAGGAAGACTAGTTTGCGGCATCCGAATCACGTGGCCATACCAGCGCAACTGAGACCTCTCAATGCGGAGAAGTAGCGGCTCAACACCTAAAGATTCCCTTATTGTATTGCTGTACACTCTATCTAGTAGGGTAACACTTGCAACACCTCTCAGAAATCTCATTTCGGCCGCTTGTACCCGCGATCGCACTCTTTCGGTCATTACCCAAGCCTCATGACCATAGGTGAGAATGGGGACAAAGATGGATTTGAAGACGGAGAGCTTAGCTTTGTTACTCAGCTCGCGTTTCGTTACCACGGATCGCCACAGTTCACGTCTGACACAGCTTGCTGCACCGATCCGAGCATCCAATTCTTTCTCCTGCCGTCCATCACTCGTGAATGCAATCCCGAGATACTTGAATTTCTCCACCTGTCTCAATGAGGCTCCACTAACATGGAGAGCGCACTGAGCAGGCTGTCTTGAAAGGACCAGAACCTCGGTTTTAGCCACACTGATCTTCATCCCAGCTTCTTCACATTTGGCTGCAAGCCGGTCTAGTGCATGCTGAAGGTTCGTGCGAGAAGACCCAAGGAGGACAAGGTCGTCAGCAAAGAGCAACCTCTCCACCAGGCAGTCGCCCACACAAACACGCTCATCGCCTCGGCTGCCCCTGTCTATCCAGTCCATAAAGATAATGAACAAGATGGGCGACAGTACGCACCCTTGGCGGAGTCCAACACCCACGGTGAACGGTCTTGACTTAATGCCATTTATCCGGACACACATCTCAGAGCTTTCGTACAGAGACATGATAGCAACCAGTAATTGCCCATCCACTCCATACTCTTGCAACACTTGCCAGAGCTTCTCCCGAGGAACTCTGTCATATGCTTTTTCGAGGTCCACAAAGCAAGCGTAGACCTCTTTTGCATACTCCCAGGATTTCTCAAAGATTTGCCTTAGAGCAAAGATGTGATCCGTCATGCTTCGGCCAGGTCGGAAACCACACTGCTCCCCTGACAGTTTGGAGTCGACTATTTCCCGACTTCTCTTCTCCAGACACTTAGCGTACACTTTCCCAGGAATGCTGAGCAAAGAGATGCCTCGATAGTTGTTGCAATCTCTCTGGTCTCCCTTTTTGAAGATAGGGATCACAATTCCTGTCTGCCATTGCTTAGGGGCCTGTCCAGATATCCAAGCAACCTGACACACTCGAGTCAGCCACAGGATACCATCCTGATTTAAGGCCTTTAACATCTCGGACCGGATTTCATCATCACCTGCAGCTTTGCCAGTCTTCAGGGACTTAATTGCCCATCTGACTTCTGTTTCAGTGATACTACCGTGACTATTCTCCGCTCCAAGGTGCATCTCGTATGTCTCAGTTGTTGTCGTCACCGGATTAAGAAGAGATGCAAAGTATTCCTTCCACCTATGCAATACGCTCTCCTCCGTTTTCAGAAGCCTCCCATCTGAACTCTTAATAGTTTGTGATGAAAGAGACTTCTTTCCACGGAGGCGGCGCACGGTCTGCCAGAACACCTTGTTTGCCGAACCATAGTCTGCCTCCAATTTCTCCCCGAACTTCTCCCAGGCCTTGGCTTTAGCTGTTGATACTGTCTTTGCTGCTGCTTTTCGCGCCTCAGTGTACCGCACTCGGCTCGAAGTTGACTTATTTGCAAGCCATAGCAAATAGGCTTCCTTCTTTGCCTTGACAGCTTCTTGGACTTCACCGTTCCACCACGCAGTCCTTTTCTCACCACCCTGCGCCACACTCAGCCGCTTACGACCACAGCACAATGCAGCCGAAGTAATCACAGCAGTTTTAAACAACTGCCACTCCTCTTCAACAGTACCACGATCACTGGGAAGTTCTTTGAAACTTGAAGATATGTTATCTGCAAAGGTCTTCCTCACAGCTCTATCCTCCAGTGCCTCCCATTTGATGCGCCAAGTTTGTCTGAACCTAGTATTTCGCTTGGTTGGCATGGATTCAGAGAACCGCAAAGTGCAGACAACAAGGTGGTGATCAGTTGATAGTTCTGCCCCTCTTCTCACACGAGTATCCAACACTGATCGGAATAAGTCAGCTGAAACAATTACAAAATCAATCAGTGACTTCTGGTCCATTGCATCCCTGTACCAGGTATACTTATGGACATCCCTGTGCTGGAAGAAGGTGTTTGTGATGGAAAGTCCATTGTTGCAACAGAGATCCAACAAGCACCTCCCATTCGCATTTAAATCGGGGTCACCATTCCTCCCAATCACGCCTTTCCACGTTTGGTCATCAGCCCCTACGTGTGCATTGAAGTCGCCCATCAGGATGACAGAATCTGCACTCCCTCTCCTGCTAAGAGCAGCATCAACTTCATCTAGAAAAAGTGGGTACTCTGTGACTGCATTCGGAGCATATGCAACGAATAGAGAGAGAGACCGTTTCCCTATCTGAAGTCTCAGGAGACACAGTCTTCCACCTAAGGAGGTCCAATCTGCAACATAATCTGCCAGACGGGGACTTGTGAGTATCCCCACTCCCGCCTGGGCAGTCATGTTAGGGTCGACACCAGAGTAGAAAAGCTTCCACCCTCCTTCTAAGTCCACAGTTCCAGAACCCGGACGTTTCGTAGAGGTAATACCTATGATATCCAGTCGATACCGTTTGGCTTCCTCCACTAACTCTGATTCCTTTCCTGTCATGGAGAATACATTCCAAGTGCCAATTGACAGCACCCGATCCCGTTGTCGCTTTACCAGTTTCTCCTCCTGGGTAAAGGCATGCGCTGCCCCCGACCGCTTCCCCAAGCGCATAGCGAGTAGAGTGTGTATTGGCCATATGCATCACGCACTCAGGTAGGAAACATTCTCCAGGCATCCGCCAAACCCAACTTCGTCTATCTGATTGCCAGAGTGTGTATCCTCATTCATCAGTCCATAGGACACGTTTCCATTGCTTCATGCTCTAGTTTCTGCGAGTTTTCCGGGAAGCAGAATTTCTGGACTCTGTCGCAATGATTTCAGCAGAAAACTTTCCGATGATCTCTATCTGTCAATTTCTTGTGTCTGCCAGTTCGTGGTTACACTTTTGTTGCTCCCTGGGTCGTCCACTTCGCAATCGAATTGCCTACAGTTGCACGGGGTATTTGTATAATGGTGGATAATCTCACGGACTTACTTGTTGCACAAGTTGCATCCTATGATGGTTTCACGTTGGAAGTCGCTGAGCTCTTTTGAAATAATATCTTATTAATATCTTAATAATACGAATAAGATATATGTTTGAAGGTGAGTGATGCTATTTAAATAATTTACATGGCATTGTCATGCGATATCTGAGTTATAAGGGATGTCCCTAAACTTTTGATCACACAGTTAATAAATTATATCGTGATCCTCCTCTTTTTTAGGCGCAATTATCGCAAAGCGTTTAGCAAGAACTATAAAATCGCTGAAAGGACATCATTATGCATATGGAGGTTGATTCCCGTTTATGTGAAAGAAATTGTAATACGCGTGGTGCGCGTGAATGTCTTCGCATTGTAACGTGAAGCTATTCCCAACAGGAACAAAATCCCGTTTTAGTTTTAGGCTTAGGAGAAACAATAACCCCGTTTTGAGAAGGGTATATAAATGCCCTTTCTGATCTAGGGTTCTCATATTCTTGCATAATAATGCAATGTAAAAGTCATGATTTCACTAAATCAAAGAAGCCGTGTATAACTTATTATTCTGAGTTAACAAATGTGAACTGGAAGAAGAACCAACCTCCGTACCACCATGTAAGAAGCACCCTATCAAAGCTTCTGAAATGGTGAGGAGAGTCAGGCCTAGCGTAGAAACCAGAACATTCCAGCTGAAACGCCAGATGTGCTTTTGGTCTAGTCTACTCAAAAGGGCCTTGGGAAATCGACGATCTCACAAATTAGATCGTCTATAAAAAGCCTGCGATGAAGCATGGGATATCATTTCGCTCTGTGCCTTTCAGCGCTTACTGTTACAGTAGAAATTACGATGTCTTGCCATAGCCAAGATGCAAAGCCAATTCGCATCAACAGCAGATGGTGGCGCATGGGGTTTCAAAAATAGAACAAAATATTTAAATTTCATCCACGTAAACGTGAATCAATCTCTGTTAATACTCTATTCAGGCCAGAGGATCTACCATATCATATAATAACAAAGTTTTATTCAATAACTTCCTGATAACATTTAGAAATTCCTATGTAATGGTATCATGTTGGAACATCCCTATCACAAATGCGCTTGAATAACTTAAATCCACTAAATTCCACGTTATTGCTGTGCCGAAGCTTTGATGCATATTTTATTGTAAAAGCCAAATAAAAATTGAGCCATAAAGATTCTACTACCGATAATGTTTATGCTGTATATCTTTTTGCTGGATTTAGATTGGGATTGCCACTGCTATAACGTCAGTGACTTTTCGTAACGATCATAGTAACTATTTCTCGTTACATATGACAATATACAAAAAGTGAGAAATCAAACAAATCAGCACCGGAAGCCGTTATTTTTAAGAAATATGTTCAAATTGGCCCATTCTTCAAAGAACCAAGTTTCAGACTTTCTCGATTCAAATTTTTGGTGAAAATTTTACTTTTACATCATTTTTAAAGATACAGTTTTCCGAAATATTAAGTTAAAATAATCAGTCAGCTTCATTCTTTTACTTTTTCTAATATGACTATTTTAATTAAATATTAAATTCAATCCTCTTCTTCCATCCTTATTCACAGAGTATCTGTGATTATCATTTTAGGCAAGACGAATCTTTGAATTTTATAAATAAATTCTTGCTTTCCAATCACAAATTTCTCTTATTTCTTCTGGTACTAATTTTTGATGGCAAGTTAATGTTCAGCTAATTAAACTTCGAGAATCTTCTAATATTTCAAGAATTTTTAAGCATTTTGTAGTCCAGCTGTATCAAAACGAATATTCAATCTAAGAGAGAAGTGGACGAAATGAATCAGCCAAATCATACAGAATTCTCAATTTTGAAATAGAAGCTATTGATTAATGTATAGATCATGCTAAAGCATCATTTGCATTATTTGAAGTACATAGATATGTTATTAAATTTAGTTAAAGATTAGCAGCTCTAAGGATCTTAAATCCAGCTTATTTTTTTTAAATTTACTTGGGTCTTTCAAAAACGATTGGCACTCACAATAAGTGAGAGTTTGAAATGCTTGTGTGAAAGTAGGTTGAAGTGCCGCGTACTGCTACCAGATGAGGTTGCAGATATGCGTAAAGTACTGGATAGGGAAAGTAAGGACATTTTTGTTGCATAATACCCCGCATTTGACCTTTTTGGCATTGCTGTAGATATCTCTATGAAGGAATTTTCCACAGAAATGGCGGAGTGTCCTTACTTTCCTTACCCATACTTTAGGTATGCGAGTGCACAAAGCTGGAAAACATAGAGAGAATGAGTGGCTGCTTCCGACACTCATATTATATGAGTCATATATATAACCAAGTCGTAGAACTGTGTTTTGATGAGTAGCGATATTGCTGGATGTCAGTCACCACATCACTGCCACACAAAGTTGCCTCATGCTCTATATTTGCTAGACCTTGTGCTTTGTGATTATGTTCTGTTCGACGTAATAAAAGAGGCGGTGAGAAGTTCTCTTCCAACGTTCTATTCAACAAATTTCAAGTTCTCTTCCAACGGTCTATGAACTTCTATTCAAGAAGTTCTCCAACGACAAGTTTCAAGCGACTATCCAATGTGTTGCCGGAAAGCCCCCAAAGAACGGTTGGCTGCGTCAATATGGAAACTGCTGGAAAGATGCAAAACTACATAAACTTTGGCAAGGAATGGCCTACACTCATTTCATCCTAATAATGAATAGTGTAAAGAAAAACAATGTAAATGTACTTCCTGTACATCCAATTGTTCTCAAAGTCAAAGCATTTCTTCTTCTATACCTGGCAACTTTCGTATCAATGGCATACCTCGTTCTTGGTGTGCCGAATTATTTTTTTTATCAGAGTCCGCCAAAAATGTAAACACTTTAACAGATGACATTTATAGCTTTTCTGAAGTTTGTAATTTTTGTTTGAACGACCTAAATACAAACACACCATGACACAAACAATAGTAAAAATGATAGACAAAGCAGAAACGCTCATATTAGCAGACAGAGAATCTCTCCACGTTTCTCTGTGATACTTATAAATCCGCTCACGGCTCTGGACATCAACTGTGAAGTTATCCTAAAACAGGACTCTTTATCTTTTCTCAGACAAACAATCAAGAAAGGAGGCCAAAGGGCTATGAACACCGCATAATAAGTTTAATTAGACTGGAAGAGAGACCCAGAGGTGCTTATCTTCTAAATATCGAATGTTTTTTTTTAACTGAAAACTTACAGGCAGAGAATACCTTATTGTGAAGAAGTAAGAATTTTTTCTCCTTGCAAACGGGTTCATTTTCTGTAGGGCTTCTGAATCTAAATACTTTCTTCTTTAGTTAAATGAAATTTTAATTTTAAATTCACGTGGGATCAGCGAATTAAAGATTACTTTAAACAAAGCGAGCAATGTAAATACGTACACGAGCATTTCATTTGGTTTAAAATTACTTTAATATGATAATGATTTACATTTTTTCTAGATACTTCTAATTCTCTGGGATCTTTAAATTTTAAAGGTAGCAGGAAAATTATAAAACTGTTAAATATTCTGCTAATTCCCCATTAACCGTCTTCATTATTCACCAAGCATTTCAAAATAGGCAACTTCTTATTATTTATAAATTTTGGGAAAAGAAAACAAGCATTTCATTTATAAAGTACGCAGTGTGAATATGCGACCTGGGTCGAGTTTTTGGACTTGAGATTGCGGTTTAGTAAGCATCGCTCATACGTCAAAATTGCGTAAGATCAGAGCAATTACCATTGGAAGGCTTTGATATTACGCAATTTTGACGTATGAGCGATGCTTACTAAACCGCGATCTCATGTCCAAAAACTCGCCCCTGGATAAAATATTCGCTTTTTAAAACAAATACTAATTTTTTCAGTGGTGCATGTTTATTTAATCAGATACGTATTAAGCTTGCGCTACTTGTTAAATCAAGTGACGCTTAATAGAGTAGGGATAAGTATAATTTATTCATTCTGACCACAATCCGGTGACAAATTCCGTCGGTGTCGCTGGGGTATCGTTTTGAAAAGCTTTTCAATCCTCCCCTTTCTTGCCCCTTTGAGCACGGCCCCGAGGAGAAAAGAAAAGGAGAAAAATGGGGGAGATCAACGGGGGAAAATGAGGGACAGCGGGGTAGAGGTAATAATGTTAGAAATAAGGAGGAAAAAAGCGGAAAACGGCGCTTTCAGACATGAAAAGAGGTCGTTAGTAAAATTATTCGATTCAAGATGTTCTGGAAGCAATCAAAAGGAGCTCGAGAAAGATGGGAAAATTTTCTTTCTTCTTTCGGGAAGAATTTATACCTTAAAGTTTGTGTCATATTACAATTGTGATGTATCAATAAATATGAACGACATGAAAATTGAGCTTTAAAATTCTCAGGCAATTGCAAGCATGATTGCTTTCTTTGGCAGGATTTGGAATGCAGTGGTGTATTTTCCTAAGTATCTCATTATGCTGTAAAAATCAAATATCATCTATTGCGATGCACATTTTGCAGGGACTCTCGAGTGGATTTATTATCTTCAGCCGTCCTTTTCTTCTGTTAAAGGGACCCTTCTTATCCATTTCCCCTTCTGGGTTTTTAATCAAAGAAAGTGGAGAATTTATCGCCTCGTTTTCTTCTTCGTCAGTCGAGTGACGTTCGCCTGTGGGGGCGTTTGCATCGGCCAACGAAAAGAAGAAAAGAAATCCCCACCACCACCAGCGTTCTCCTCCAAATCGACATTCGACAGTTATCGATGAAGGAGAGAAAAAATTACATTAGGACGAGAAGATAGGAAGAAGATGAACACGAATAGACTGCGGGTCTAAACAAATTCTACTGATGCAAAGTTTTTCTTCCTTTTTCTCCCCCCTGATCGCATTTTGAAGTGCACATTGTTCTTCGTCATTGTTAGGCTATTCCTCCTCTTCAACGTTTCACATAAAACCTCTGAAACAATCTAACGGAAAGACTATCTCAAAATTCATATTTTATAAGCTCTTGTGATTAATCAATTTCCTAGCGGTTGTTTCCTTTTTCTCGAGAGGACTTAATCCATTTTTCGTCCTTCTACAAATGATCTTGAAGAATTCCTTCCTCTTTTCACAGATGCTGAGTTTACAAGCCTTTTTCCTTTCCATTGCTCTAAACACACACAGACACGCACACACTTACAAAAACACAAACACACAGATTCACTTTTAGTATTCTTTCTGCTTATCAATCATACAAACGGAGTGGCGCAGCTCTAACGTCCTGAGTGCCTTAACCAAGTTTTTTCTTCTTCTTTTCTTTCTTCATTGCTGCTGTACTATCCTTTTATTTTTAAAAAGATTTTTTTAAAACAAGAGAAACATCCCTCGCTCAGAGTGCTTCCACAGATTGATCTCTTTTCTCCGACAAACGGTCCCCTCCTCCCCTTTAACCCCTTCGGTCTCCACCCCCGGCACTTGTGCCTTGGCAAAATTGATCCGACTCTTTTCGCTTCCTTTAGCAAGGGTGGAAAATGTAATTTTTAGCAGAAGCGCCTTCATTAATGAAAAAAGTCTCGTGGAGCAGAGAGCGAGGGAAAGAAGGCGAGAAGAGGGTGGTCGTGGCCCAGATTGTTTCCAATTGAAAAGGAGAATGCCGTCAATTGCGTTATTTTCTGAATAAGAAATACTCTCTTTGATGGTGCCGTGATAATTTGCGACAAATATCCCGCTGATTGGCATAATAAGGCCGCATTTAGCAGTGGCGATGTTTATTGTTTATGGTTGCCTCCAACAGTCTCGGGTAAAGACAGACGAGATAGAAAGAGCCAAAGTCAGTTTTTCGGTTTCCACCTGTCTCCCCTTCTAAATAGTCAAATTCTTTCTCCTCCAAAAATTGGGATTCGTGCCAATTAGCCCGAAGTTTTATTGAGCGCACTTTGCCTCTGAATGACATTCGCGGATTATAAATAAAAAAAAGAGAGAGAGAGAAGCCGTCGATATTGGATTTTAAACACTTTTGCAATTTTGCAATAATAACAACGGTAACAAGTATCTGTTGGTCCACAAATGCGTGTTTGTTTATCTCTGAAAAAATTTGAAATATCTATCATGAATGAAATTTTAACTATACGATCGATCGTGTAGGGTGAAAGCAGTAAAATCCACTTAATCAAACATAATAGTAAATATGTGACTGCTAATTTCATGATAGTAGTCACTAATGTACTCGTACAAAGAAAAAAATCGCCCATTCTTTCATTAAAGGTTATGCTTTACAAAAATATTTATAAATTATATTTATTATAATACAAATATGTTTTGTGTGGAACGCGATTCTAGACATCACTGAGTATTAATTTTAAGCTAATATTTTCACCAAATTTCATTTTATGTAATTATGATAATAGCATTCGTCGATTTATCCCAATTACAGTTAAATGGCTTAAGCAATTTATTATGTCATCAAGGTGAAAACCGTTCAATACGTAATGGGATGCATTGAAAAAAGAAATAATAAAATTTTAGAATGAAGAAGCAAAACGTTGAAGTAAACGTAAAAAGTTAGTAAAATTTCAATGATTTTAAAAACATCATTATAATAGGCACTTGCATTCTTGTCCTATCTATTCGAGAATATGGTCAAAAGACAATTAAAATTAAATCATTTTGGTCCTTCGAGCCGGGTCGTGGAACCATGTTTAATTTTAACCATGTTAGGTAGGAATGTGTGCCTATTATATTTTTAATCACTTTTTTGATGCTCTAGTGAATCTGAAGTCAAAATGAAAAAAAATTAAAAAAAAATTGGCAACGGAACGACTTCGCAATCAGTCGTTATCAATATACGAGGTGAGCACAAAGTCTTTCCCTGATAAGAAAATTAATTGAAATAAAAGTATATCAGATAGATACATACGGTATTTTGTATTATGACCTCTATCCCAAAAAGCTTTTAAACTGCTAATACGGTAGGAGCCGAAGCGATGCAGGTGGCGCTAACATCGGTCATATTGAAAATGGCGTCTATGAGAGAGAGAGCTCAATTCGTTCTGTGGTTTCATGAGACTAAAGCGCCTCATGCATAGACTTTTTCCTGTGGGGATATGTTAAGAATAAAGTGTCTGCTACACGGTCTCCGAAGTTATTATATTAAAAGCAAGAATAACGGATGCGATATTGACGGTAACAGAAGACATGTTGGCGAGTAAGTAGCGAAAAATTTAATATCGTCTATTTGTTCTTAGAGCTACCAAAGGTGCACATGTTGAAGTGTACTAACGATGTGAAGAAAACAGTGCAAAAATCCGCATGTATCTATCGGACATAGTTTTTTAAATTAATTTTCTTATTTAGGGAAAGACTTTGTGCTCACTCCGTATATCAGCAATGATGTTTTTAACTGGCTTGCGCTCTTAACATCGTTTAGACAATGCAGTACCACGCATTCTCAACTGGTTTATTTTTAACTTGTTTAAACTAAAACGTCTATTTTTTAGCATGTAAAATGCAGTAACGGCGGCTTTCCTCATAGATGGTAGACTTCTATGAAGAGGACACGCAGAAGCTCATTGAGCGCTATGAGAAAGAAATAGCTGAAAATATGTAGAATCTAATAAAAAATAAAAGTTGAAAATATATACAGTGCGTTTGTTTTTATCATAAAACGGACCTTATTTAAAAAATGTTCTTTGTGTATTTTAACAAAAGAGCGCCGATAATTATTTTTAAATATTATTAAGATCCGAAAATTGCGAGTATTGCTAATAATTTCTCTGAATCGACTCTTATTACAACTGAATTATATTCTTTGTGCAGAAAATGAAATCTAATTAGTAAGTTAATGCTAATTCTCTAACAATCTTTCATTATAATTTTAATAAATTAATATTATTAAAAGTGATTCAAAATGCAGATGGGAATGGAAACGAGCTTCAACAATCTACAAAGAACAGTTTTACAGCAAAACCTTCATGTTCGTTTCGTTAATAGTTTTATGTCTAAATAGTAGATAAATGAAATTTGTTGAATGGCTAAACGCCACTCATTAAGAATGACATTTCTCTGTAATTTAATTGCCATTTTCATAGATTAAAGGGAATTTTTTTAAAAAGGTTTTTCGCAAATGTTGCAAAAGACCATGCCGCGAAAGCGAAACCATTATCTTTGGCGTGCTCCAGAGTTGCACTTTAATTTCTGTGTGAAAAGAGGGTTATCTACGATCATAGTAATGACACTCAATTTCCGTCGGCAAGTGCACGATGGGAACTGTGTACTTCCTGTTCGAGTGAACCAAAAGAATGGAAGCTCGTGGTTCAGGACTGCAGGATGATTTAATTTCGCCCCCTCCTTTCCTTTACCTAAGCAAATGAAATAAAAAGATTTGATTACAATAAAGCAATAATAATATTCTAGAGCAAATGACGGGAGCTCCCATTAATCATTCAAAAGGTTAATGCAAACCCAATTCATTAAACTTATAAATTAGTTCAGGCTTTGCCAAATATAATGAAAAAAGAAACAAATTTCTCAATCCATAATACAATAGATTACATGCTATTAATTTAGGTGAGTATTATTAAAGCCCATATTATTTCCCTAATTAATATTTTACAATTATTCTTTTGTAAATGCGTGCAAAAATGCACCGTTGTAACTGAAGGGAAAATATCCAATATCCCAATTTAGCGACTGGAAACTTTTATCAAGATGCACTCACGAAAATTTTCATTCAGTATGCATACTTTATCAATTATCTAAGATTACTGGAAGGCGAGGCCGCTATACTATCATATCTTTAATGAACCTTATTCCTGTGTTCGCGTTGAAGAGTGACTACGTAATGGGCGCTTTGATTGGTTAGGCCATATCGCATTCTTTACGTCATGAAGGAGTGCGCATAATAATATAGTCCCTTTTGAAACAATGATATGAAATGAGTAGATCGCTTATGTGGCCGCCATCTTTGGGGCAATTTGAAGGCGGCGAAAAGTGGAACTAATCTCTATTGTTAGTGTAAGCGCCATTACTGTGGTTGGCAGAACAACATCGCCAGCCAAAGCGTCATTACTATATATCCGCTTTGTCGCCAGCTGAGCACGCCCACCAACATCGTGCTTGTAGTCTGAAATTTCTTAAGCGACCTCTCTCAAATTTAGATGCTTTTTAATAAATGCGGTATATAACATCATAAAATATCTCTAAACAATCATTCTGGTATCACTGAAACGCCGGTAACGTGGTTGAATATCGGCACATTTTATGTATCAACAACTACGATATAAAAGATGACCAGGATTTTTACATGAGAAAAACACACCTGTGAAAGGTCAATGGTGAGCCTTAAATATATCTATTACTACAATTTAAAGCTGGACAAGAAATCGGCATTGAGTTTTACTGTGTTTGTCTACGCAAACTTCAAACGTAAACATACGATGAAAGCCATTTTTTGCCAACCAAAGTAATGGCCGACAGACTTTCAAATGGGGACGCGTTGGTGGCGCTGAAAGCAGCTCATGAGCGATCTACTCATTTCATATCGTTGTTTTGAATGACTTCATTAGAACCTTGGACAATTTTAAAAAGATTAATTTAATACTAATTAAATTTTCAAATATTGTATTGCGCCTGGAAAAATGGTGTGCGTTCGCGTTTCACGCTCGTCCTTAGATGGATGGCGCGCAGTGAGATGTCCGAAATTAAATCAACCAATCACAGAGCCCATTACGCGGTCACTCTTAAAGGTAAACTCCACAGAAAAAATCGGCTCTATTTACGGTATTTTGCATTATAACATTAATCCAGGTTAATAGAGTATACATCATTCAAAATTTTTCGATTTTTCCTAATATTTTATTAAGAAAAATGCCTCGGAAAATTGAAAATTGACGTGGGATCTTCCATCCTCTTCTCCAGAGAACACGGCGGAACAAGGCGTCACTTCCTGCCGCGAGAACCTCGGGGAATTTCGTCGCCGAGATTCTAGTCGCTTTCTAGTTTCGCTTAGAACGATTCTACATATCGTAAAATTTTGCTAACCTGTTTTATGTCAGTATGCCTTCAATTTGTTCTCTATTTGGATATGTAAATAGTCAGTCGGATAAAAATTTCACGTTTCATAGATTTCCACAATCAGAATGGATTAAAAAACAGTGGATTAGTTTTTGACAGCGAGGGAACTGGTATCCAACTCCAAACAGCATCGTGTGCTCATTCTGAATCTCTTGCTTTGCCTATGCATCCGCCGTTTTAAATTCAGTATCAATTCAAGCAAGAAACTCGCTGAAACTAGATCACGTATAAGATGGAAATAGATGCTCTTCCAATTCTAAACGGGCCTGGCGTTCTTCAAGAACAACGACCGCAACAGCATGTGCTAACCATGGAGGTAGGAATAAATTCCTACCTCCATGGTGCTAACGCCGAAGTAATGAGGTAGGCCTATCGGTTGTGTAGGGCACACGCCGCCGGCTTAAAGGGAGCTATGGGAACCAGCCTTATGTGCACACGCCGACGCGGCAAGCAGAAGATCCCGTTTCACGGTTTAATGCATAGGGCTGTATATCGCAGAAGTTGCAGTAGCATTTAATTCTGCTAACGGCCCTTGTATATCGCTGTCACTGTTATCAAAATCGCAGTCGTCACTACCGGTCTTGTTTCATATTCATAGTCCATTGCGATGCCCAACTGACACTAACCGATAGCGTCCAATGTGTGACGTCACGAATTCGAAACTCCTTCTCACTTCTCGGCAACTTGTGACGTAACAGTTGCCGAAATATGTAGGCAGTGCCGATCGCAGGGGGAGTGAAAAAATAAAAGAGTTTTATATATTTTATCAATTTTGAGTTCGAAATGAAAATTTTTATATGCTACGTTGTTATTGAGACTTTCATCTTTCATTTTAAGCAAAGTTGTTTTGGGTGTGGAGTTTACCTTTAAGTGCGAACACAGTATAGGTAGATTTATATACATGTGATATGGCAAGTAAATGAAATAATTTCAGTAATACCGTTGTAGTGGAATATCAAAATTACATGTCAAATCCATTCAAAATGAAACTCCAACTCATACAGTTTGTTTGTATGTTCAGCTTCATCAATCTCGTCATAAGCCAGTGGCCTATCGGAACAACCTGACGATTTCACTCAACTGCCGATCCCAACGTTCAATATTTTTTTCATTGGTGACTCTTCATTGAACTCTCAACGAATTCACGACAAACACTTGTCGCCGATTGAAATTTCTCAAGCCAAAGAATGAACTTTCCTTTGAACCATCCACATCCTGACTGACTGGCTGGCGTGTCGCGCGTTGTCTCCACATTTCCGCCAATGTTTGAGGTGCTCTTCAATGCAGTGTTTGTGTGAGAGCTTTTTTAAGTTTGTTCGCATTTTACATACGCAAGCTGAAAATCCAAGCACAAGATAAATAAGTTTTCATGGAATTTAACCAGCTGGAATTTTCATTAGACAAATGATGTAGAATAGATTACGTTCCAAATAATAACACGAGCCAAAAATGAGATGTATTCGGGTGAATGGGCTGAAATATTTGTGTTCATTTGCTTGTTGCTTTAAAATCACCCTATCTCGAAAACAGTTGTTGTTCTAGAAACTGTAAGAAACTAACAGCATTGCCGATATGTTTTGGAAGTTTTCATTTACACCACGCACAGTTTACCAATTATCGAAGGAAAAAAAGAAGTTCGTTTTCAGTATATCGTGTCTCCACTTATCGTTGACAATACAGATGTCAGAAAAATCCGGTCTCATAAGGAATATTGAAATATTACAAAATACACATAATGGGAGTCCTCGCACTTACAACATAATTCGTTCCCGGAAAGTGTGTTGTAAGTCGAAAAACATCCTTTTTTAAAGGAAAAATGTCAAGAAAATCGCACTTTTTTATGTCATAAATGCGAAACAAGCGTCGTTAACACCGAAACTGTGGTGAGAATTTATAAATGTCTTAAGTGCGAAACGTGGTAAATCGAGAACTTTCTGTTGTCTCACGAGGGGCATCAATTTGAACATTTGTCGTCTCGTACCTGAAACAAAGACTATTCTATACCTTTTCATCTATGTGTATTCTCAACATTCCAATATTCCTTACGAGACCAGAGCGTGTGACACCCTGTGAATAATGTCAACACTTTGAGGTTTCCATTAATCTAAGGTTCCTCGGTTGTTTCGGTTTTGGACGCGTTGACATTTACATCCTTTCATATGACTATTTATTTCACATGTTCAGAACAAATGCAAACAGCCATGCCTACAGCAGGACAGGAGCAGCGATTCGATGGTTTCGAGAACAGTAAAGCCTATTTCCCAGCGCACTCAGCTGGATTTTTAGTCTAAAATTTCAAATTATATTAAAAAGAATTCAACCATTCAAATGAACAATACTTAAGACAGACTAACAGAATATCCGTCGATAGCGCTGGAGCATGAAAGATTTACAAACACTATTTAAAATTTTATGCTAATTTTTGTTTAGGTTTTTCTCTCTAATGACATTCCCTTAAAACATTACAAAACGTAAAAAGTTAAAATATTTTGTCAAAAGTTTTTTTTTTAAGAATTTATCCGAAATTTAAACTCGGAGTTTCACTATCATTAAAATGCCCTGAGTCACTTGGTGCAAATAATATAAAAAGTGATTTTATTTTAATGCAGGCGTCGATTCTCATTGGATTTCTAGCGACTTTTGTGAGCAATGACACAACAACTTTGAAATTCAGTATAACATGTGTTTTTTCTACATAAAAACGACAAAAATGCAACCCGATGAATGGAGTTCACGTGATCTGAGAAGACCGAGTCAATGGATTCTATCACTAAAAAAAGAAAGCATACCGTCCCTTTTTATTATTGAATGCACTCAAGAAACAACAATCCCCACTTTTATGTTAAAAAAGACGCTGTCATTGACTATATGAATTGCATTTTTTATTCCATTGGGAACATTTGAAAAGTCTCCTTTCATAGTAAATATATTACCACTATGAGTACGCAGTTTTAGTCCAGCATTTTTGAAATACTTTCAACTCGATATATAGAAATTCCTGAAGATATACAAAAAAAGTGCTGAAAACTAAGAACAATGCATTTCACTTACATTATGAGCAATCATACAATGCTAATCAGCATTAGTAGCCAGCGAAGGTATGACAAGATAGTCAGGGATTTTGTTTAAATACTGCCGTTCAATTGCTCTTGCCGAATCCTTACAGCGCCATCTACTAGTCAGAAACGAGGCTGCGCAATTTAAGTTCTTCAGAAGGAGTTGAGTTTCTTAGTTAAATTAAATCGATCATATCTTGGATAAGGAGTTGTAGAGAATCGATTGACTATCAATTTAAATTACTTTGTTCAAATAAGTTATTATAATTTGCTGATGTGCAGCTTTATTTTTGGTTAAAATGTGAGTCGTGAAATCTGAAAATTTCCCGAACTTTTGAAATAGTACTCCAACAAGCGCTATTTAATTGGGTCCATCTTATTAACTAGCGCCAGCATTTTTATTACTGGGAAAATAACCTAGCAGAATCTGCAACACGATATGTAGTTTAGTAATATGTGGTTACATGTGTTCAGTTTGTCTGGCGGTTATTTGTTTGTTTAAAATAAGCGATTTTCATCAGCAATGACTTTATATGAAATTTTAGTAAAATTTGAAAATATTATAAAAGTGCATTCAGGAATGCAGTTGTAAGTCGTATTCAAAAGAGTATCTTGGAGGAAACGTTTTTAAAGACTACCGAGTTACGGTTGATTATGATTTCCATTAATATCGAAACATAACGAAAATGTTGCGAAAGTCACTCGTTCTAATTATTGTTTAACTATGTGAGTGACACAGCAAAAGAAACAAAGGTGAGTTTCTTAGACAAAATTTACATAAGCAGCAAATTGTAGTAAAACTTGTGCCTCCTTTTCCCACTGGCGAAGGACGACCTAGTTGAAGTTAGTCAAGAGCCATTAGGTCGAGCTACCGAAGTTAAAATAACAACAACTACATTACCGGGAGACGTGAGTTTACTTCGATAATGCTTAAAGAAAATCCCAATCACTACAGTTGAGTGCCCCAGCGACATAAAAAAGCGAAAAAGTGTGGGTGTGTCACGGAATTTTAATTATTCCGTTGGCATGGGAGATCGTCTGCGCTCCAGAGTATTCGTCAATTCGCAACGAAAGCGAAATCATCCTCGTCCACGTCATGAGGAGCATCAGCTACCACCAGCCAATGAGGGAGCAGCAGGCAGCTCTTCTGCGAGCTCGTCGAGAGGTCAACGACGGAGCAGGAGAAGGAATTTGGCGGCTACCGAGCGAGGACGGAGCAAAAAGAAACTCCTGGAGTCGAACGACGGAGGACATCGAGTTTGTCTGGTTTCGTCTTCGACGGAGGAGCGGGCTCGTCCTCGAGGGATTTCAACGGATTCGGCTACGGAGGCGGCGAGTGCCTCGCCGTGTGAGTCCGCGCTGTGCCGAGAAGCCACGTTGGCGGAGTATGCCTGCGCAACGAATTGCGTGCCGCCGCAGCTTGATAGAGTTTGTTCAACGTGGTTCCACGCAGTGCCTCGGATATTGAATGTTACGGCCGTCAACCAGCTAAACTCATTGGTGAGTGTGTCATTTTCGATATGCCTTACGGCCGATATCGTCCGAAAATCCTTCCCCGAAATAAGTCGCCGTAACTTGCGGTTTAGTACGCAAGTGTGCAGTTTTTGGCCCGGAGGCATGCCGGCTTATTTCGGAAGCGACTTTGGCTTCGTCTTTTTAAAGTCCTAAGAGAAATGTTTCTCTTGTGACCTCACGTCATATTTTTGTGAAGGGATTTCCTCATAATGTGTAACTCGTTTGTAATCCTTTACATTTGTTTTTACTAATTATTATTGGACTTCCCCGGACTTGGAACTTTACTATTAGTGACGTTTCGACAAAATTTATCTATCAAATTCTTTTGCTCATTGTATGGACAGTTAGCTTTCGCGAGTGTGCCGTTCCGAGCTTTTGTTAGCTCCTGTGTTGGTCATGAAATTCGCGTGAACTGTTTTAGTAAACTTGTGCATTTGTTTTTGATTTTCAATACACATGGTGGTATTTAAGCCTTTGTAGGCCATAATGTAGTTTAAATGTTTTACTCGTTGGCTGAGTGGCTCGTCCTTAGGTAATTGTTTTTAAGGCCGACCCAGTTAACGTGCTGTATTGCTATTTGGCTTATATCCAATGTTTTGTTTTATGCTATAAAACTTGTCGGCTATTTAGACTTTAGCTCTTAAGTTTAGCAGCTCAGCTGCCTGATATTTATTATATTGAAGTTATCATTTGAGTCATTAATTCTTGTAGCGTTGTGTGCTTTAGTTTAGCTCTTAAGCTTTGTTATAGGTTAATTGACTTTATGATGATTGTAAAGGCTTCGTTTGAGCCTTTGTAGTAAATTACTTTTAAGTGATTTTGGTAATTACTGTTTAGACATCAATTGTCGTATTCAATTGTTTAGCTTGTGAGCTTTGGTTAGGTTACAAGTTTAATTGTAATTGTAAAGGCTTACGTTAGAGCCTTTGATGTAATTTACTTTTAGGTGAATTTGGTAATTACGGTTTTTGAACATTAAGACATTAATTGTCGTTTGAATTTATTTAGCTTGTAAGCTTTAGTTAGGTTACTAGCTGAATTGTAACGTAAGGACCTACGTTTGGGCCTATGACGTAATTTATTGATAGGATAAGTGTACCTTGAAGCATAGGCTTAATTTGTAAGCTTATTCGTTAAGCTTAGGTTGTTATGCACTGAGGTGCACGTAAGACTTAATTTTTTTGTTATCACATTAATTAATTATTTATTTATTTGCATTATTGTGATTCGTTTTACATAATTTTGTTTTTGCTTAGAGGTTCCCGTTTGGTTCCTCACTGTTTTGGCAATTTTATGTGATAATAATAAACTTTATTATTTTATTTAATCTAATCTTGTGTGCTGTTGCATGATATTAAAATTCCACTGCGCTACTCATTATTTGCTCATTAATACATGTGACAGGGTGACAGTTCGTTTGCTTCTGAGGGCGTTATTCACTATGAATTCCTTCCATGTATGGAAGTGAACAAATAATATTATGTACATTTGGATAATAAAATATTTTCATGAAGCTCGAAAGAAAAAGGCCTGATGCTCGTAGAAAAAAAGTCGATGAATGTTTCATCATAACAATGCACCTCGCAAACATCACTTCTAATCCAGCAGTATTTCGCGAAATACGAGAAATTATTCGTTCCATAGCCTATTACTCGCCACACGTCGTACTATCGCAATTCGTTTTATTGCCTAAACCGAAATTGACGTTGACAGACCGACGTTAGAAGTCGATTGGCCCAATAAAGACAAATTGGCTGGTAGAATTGTGCAATATCTCGAAAAAAGTGTCCCAGAATTGCTTCCAAGGATGAAAGAAACGCAAGCGATGTATATAAAGTGAAGGGAAGTATTTTTGAAGGTAACAAGGCCGAATAGCTTCTAAGTGAAACAGGTATAATTAAAAAGTTCGGGAATTTTCCGGACAGACCTCGTACCTTAAAAATACAAACATTATCGCATTTATATGGTTGCGATTGCCCTGATGTCGGAGATATGGTTTGCACTTTCTAATAAAAACCCTTTCATATAGGCCATACACAGTATATCTCAAGGCTTCATCAACTCAATTCTGGATTAAAGTTTACGAAAGCACTTTTTGTCTCATTAATAAAATACAATCGCACACGATTACAGCAAACTCGGTCCTACCATATTTATAGTTATAACATACAAACAGCATTAATGCATTAATGTCAATATTGGGCGACGTAGTTTTAACTCAGATATTGTGTTTGAATTTTGTATAAATGATTGCACCGAACAACCAGGTGCTCATTTACAAGAAGACAAAGCAGTACTTAGATTGTTTAGACAGCAAAATGTTTTAAACAAAGCAATTAGTGGTCCTGTCCTCAAAGTGAAAGCAAACAAATTAGTTAAAAATTCAGGCATAAGTAAAGAACTTTGATTGTGCTAGTGGATCTTCGGATCGATTTAAAAAACGCCACGAGATTTATTTTGGCAGAGTTTGTGATGAAGCCAATGATGACAGAAGACAAGTGGTTCAAAGGAGAAGGCTTTCAAGATGCCGACATATTCAATGGATACAAGCACGTTTGTTTTTTAAAGAGTTCAACAAAAACACTGAAATTTAAAAAACGAGCAGTGCGTCAGAGAAAAATTATCTAAATTGACGTCATTTCTTTTTCGGTTCCGACAATTACATAAAAGAATTCACTGCCTGCTTTATTTTATGGATATATTAAATTATTACTTAGAGAAAATATTTGGAAATATCAGTAAAAGTTACACGCAGATGCATTTTATGATACGTATAGTAGGCTTATTCATTTTATAATATGACACATTACGAAATTTGTTATTACTTCCGAAGCGCTGTTCACTGTTTTATGTCCTTGAGTAATAGAATTGGTTAGTGATAATAGGTAGCGCCGAGTTAAGTTTAATTTTCAGCACTGCTCTAGACTGGACATTATTCTAAAAAGAACGGACACATATCCTGGATACGTTAAGTTACAGAAAAATATATGTCAGATGAGTCCTGCAACAACTGAAGGATCCCATGAAGAAACACAGGAAAACAGTCGTAGCGAAGGGTCATGAGTTGCTCACGAATATTGCCACTGGAGACGAAGTCTGGGTTCATCATTATGACGAGAAAACAAAATGGCCATATACGGAATATTTCCTGCATGTTCTCCAGTGCGTAAAGATATTCAAAAAATATTATTCAGCCCAAAAAGTCATTATACAATGTATAAGAGTAGGAGTTGTGATAAAATATATTAATTAAAAAATAAATAAAAATCCATTTAATTAAAAGAAAATAAATAAAATAAATAATAGAAACAATGAAAAAAAAAGGATAAATGTAAAGGTTGGAGGACGAAACACAATTGAAACAAAGGTCTTGTGGAGCTTATGTAGATGAAACACAGATGAAACACAGAAGAAACGAAGATCTTGTGGAGAAATGTTACACGAACACAGGGAGGCACACAGTTACAGGTGAGGAAGGTCTAATCATAAGAAGGTGTATTGGATTACATTGTTTTGTTTATTTATTATTATATCTTCTATTATATTGTTTTTAACTGAAATTCATTCAAAAAGTTTACATACTGAAGATGGGATAAAAAATCCCGAAAACGTTTTATACTACATTTCAAGTTTGTCATCTACGTGTCTACGAATCATCGAACTTTCATCATAGACCTTCCTCACCTGTAACTGTGTGCCTCCTTGTGTTCGTGTAACATTTCTCCACAAGATCTTCGTTTCTTCTGTGTTTCATCTACATAAGCTCCACAAGACCTTTGTTTCAATTGTGTTTCGTCCTCCAACCTTTACATTTTTCCAAAAAGTCATGTTCACCGTTTTTTTAGACGAAAAGAGTTTTTGTCTAAGAGAACGACGATTAATTTCGAAAGGCACTGTCCAACATTACAAGCTTTCAATAAACACACCCGCAGAATAAGGCCTGAAAGGCGAATGTGTCTTTTTTTGCATCACAACAAGGTAAGACCACATTGCAATCGAAATATGATAGAAATGGCAACATGACTAAAACTCTACTTTGTTCCATACCCTTCTTGCAGCATAGATTTGATACGGTCCGACTTCTACTTGTTCTCAAAATTGAAAGCTGTTGAAAAGTCAAAAGATGTCAAAAGTTAAACTTGCTGTGTTCAAATGGATCAAAAGCAAACAACAAACTTTCTTCATGGACGGATGTAAAAGTGGATAGCCTATTTAAAAAAGCAGGTAGCAGTAATTTCCGACTATGTTGGAATACAAGAGTGTATTGTTCAAAAGAAATAAATTTCCTTCATTTGAATAACATTTTCATTATTTTTTATTTTGTCGGAAACTTATTTCATACGATTGGAGAATTTACTTTTCAATCATACTATAAAGGGACTGAACAAATAACTATTCTTTTTACAGTCTACTAATTTTCATCTTTCTTATTTTTCATAGCTTTTTTACTTTATACTGTTGTCTTTCATTATTTCCAGAGAACAATTTTGCACTCTTTCAACAGAACACTTTGTAGTAAATGTCGGTTTTCGACTTTTTTTACTTGATGTCATTAATTTAGTTGCTTAATGTTTATCCCAATTATTCTTTGCTTGCTGCTATATTTTTTGTTAATTTCTCTCAAAGCGTAAACATCCTGCTGAATTTCTTGTTTCCCCCTCTCCTGAAGCTTGTCCTTCAGTGTTTTTATTTTTTTCCATGCGAACATTTTTGAAAAATTTTTCAAACTTCTTTTTTGTTTTTTTTAATTTATGAACAGATATACAATTCTTATAGAAACTTTTACAGATGTTCTAGAATATTTTGATATTCCAGTAATATTATGAGAGTGCAGTATGTCTATTTTGCAATTGTTTCCCTAAATATGTTTATCTCATAGTTTAGTCTATAGAATTTGAATAGAGGAGATGGAAATAAATGTTCTCCATAATATTTCCTTTACACTCTAGTAGCCTTTGACAAGTCACCTATGCTCGTTTTAGAGTTCACATTGCTGAAAGTTTTTCTTAAATACACTTACATAGGGTGATCCAAAAGTCAGTTCATAAAAAGAAAACTATTAAACATATCGATGTCAAATTTGCAGCGGATATTCTTTAATTAATGCCACACTAATTGAGCCTACAGTAAATGTTCTAAGTGACCCCCATTCTCCTACTTGCACAAACGATAACGACGGCACATGTTATTGGAAACGTGTTGCATCACTATTAATGCGGAACGTTATTGTAAACATTCAAACAATTTGTACACCAGTTAGATGATGTTGAATGCAGAGATGGTTATTATCAACAGAACGGAGCTACAGCTCACACAGTTCAATGAAACGAATGAAATCCGCGCCATTCCAGAGGACAAGCTGCAACGCGTTTCCAAAAATATATGCCGTCGCGTTCGTTTGTGCAAGCAGGAGAATGAGGACCACTTTGAACATTTACTCTAGACTCAATCAGTGTCGCATTTATTAAAGAATATCCACTGCAAATTTGATAACGATATATTTAATGGTTTTCAATTTTGGTTGAACTGATTTTTGGATCATCCTGTATTAGTTGAAAATGTTTTATACTTTATCCTTGAGATGAAATGATTTTTCTTAAAACTTTTCTCATTTTTGAAGCGAGTTTTGCCGAAATTCGAACTGCAGCCTTTTTCTTGCCTCGTCTTCCATTAGCTGATAGTTTAATTACTTTTCTTCAAAAATGTTCCTATATTTTTTTTTCTACTCGTCGAACATATAGTTGTTATTTTCCATTAGGCCTTTCCCCCCCAAATGTTTTCTGTGCCGGATTTTCTTTTCTCTAACTGCATTTCCAGTCGTATTTCATTTCTTAGAACTCAATATCGTGTTTGGCCTTTTTTCTGAAGAATTCTTATATTTCCATTTTTCTTTCTACACTTCTAATAAAAATTTCAGAAATCCTTTGTTTTTCTGTTTTCTTTTTCTCTTTCATCGCCGGACAGCGGCCTCTTTGAGTCCTTGTTCTTTTCATTGATATCCCACGGCGAATCAGCACTTTCGCTTTAATCTTTTCATATTGAATTTTTCGTTTCCAATATCTGCATCCAATATTTTTAAATTATCGCTAGCTAAAAGCTTCACAATCATAAAACGTTAAATTCTGCTTTGCTCATATACTTATTGTGCCGCAGATATTTTTTAATAAGAAGAGTTATTCAGCAATTAATACAAAGAACAAAGATTAGAACGAATGCTGAAAAACGTCGAATGAAACAGCTTGCGGATACTTCAAACTGCAAATAAATTGTGTCAATAAATTAAAAAAATACCGCAAAGACTTAATGAAATTAATTAACAAGATTTACAAACCTTTATGTAAGACTAAAATTACGCACAAGTAGTAAGCAATCTCTTACAGTAAGTTCACTTGCATATTTATATCCAATTATTAAAAATACTGAATATGTCTTTAGGGCTTTTTAATTTTGGGCTGAGTATATTGGAAGGCGCTAGATCATCTGCGCATGTCGTTTTGACAGTTAATACAATCATTTCCATGTCATGAATCCAAAATGGATATCTCTTTAGGAAAAAATGGGTCAAATCAATTTCTTCATTTATTCGCTTTAAGAAGAAAAAATAACAAGATTGAACGGCGAGGAGCGGCGTGATGGTGGTGGTGGTGGTGGTGATGGTGGGTTGTTGGATAGAGCTAGTGGAAATCAATAACTTCAATTCGAAACCAACTTTATTCGGTAGGGTTTTGGATCTTTTGAAAACGAACATTCGGATTTCCACGTCAAAAACAGACCCGATTTTTCATAATTCATGCGGTTCCAATTGAAGCCATTCCAGAGATATTTTCACTCAAGACTTAATTTCCCAAAATAAAATTTCATTCTGATGTTGATGGGATTCAAAAGCCGATTATTATTATTTCTAGACAACCCAGCAACTTTGAAAAAGAATCCGAACAACAAAAAATCTAAATACGAATTTCGTTTACAAAAAAAAACATTAAAAGTTAAAAAGCAACAAGCATGACAACATGAAAAAGAATGAAAAGCCTACAACTTCAAAGGAAACAGCACAAAAATATTTATTTCCTGAGAAACATACTGCAACAATAATGTCAGAATCCTGAAAAAAAAACTGTCCTTATTGTAGCATACAGTATTTATCATGAGCCATTTGTATGATTGAAGACTCAATGCTGAAGAAGATTTGAAGACGCTTTAGAACCAAACTTTGCCAAAACACATACATTGAATGGGAAAGAGTATATACACTTAGGAAGCAAAATTGAACACAACAAGGATATATAAAGATAAAAATAAAAGTCAAAAATGAAACAAACACCATGAAAGGTAATTAAAAATTCAACCCTTTTATATCTTCAGTATATAGTGCAAATCTGCAAAAGTTGGAACAATTTTAATTGAAACATTCAATCTTCAGAAACATTAAATATTAACCTCAGTAGACCTTTCCTGTTGGGAAGTTGATATTGTCGCGTAGAGTTCCCTTAGAAGATGAATTAATCCCCAGGAGATCAGTACAGCCCACCTGTGTCCTCACTCAGGTGTTATTACTCAGTCATGCTTATCTTTTATGTACATCGTAAAACTGACATCAAAATGAGATGGAGTACGCATGTGTGTATGTAAGCGCCACTTCATAGAAATAAACATAATTTTCATTATGTTAGTTTGTGAGGTTAATGAACAAAAATATGGCTATGGATGATCGCAATTATAGAATTTGAGCTGCTAAAATGTATAAAATATAAAAAGTAAAAATATTAAATGACATATAAAAGTAACATAAACTACAAAAATAATTATTTTTTCCAGATTGCCTTCTGGCGTGGTCGTTTTACAAATGAGCGAAGACAGGCTGCAGGCTATTGTAGGGATGGCGCTTAGAAAGCAGATGGTTCTAGCCTCTGTAATTATACAAACTTCAAGAACCTTTCATTTAACTTAGATGCGATTAAAATGCCGCATTAAAGAATATTGGAATCAGCAAGTAGAGTAAGTATTTTCTATAAACGTTGAAAAGTACTGATATTTATAATCTCCCGACCATATTTAATTGATGTTATTGTCTCTTTTCCAATCAATCTCTAAGCGATTGTAAATTCATTATCAGGTTGCATTTAGTGGACAGAAAGACTCAAATCAAAGGAAGGCTTTGGAGAGAAAGCGGGTAGACGGATGTCTCTTAGAATTCAGTTACACAGCTAAAGAAGAACCGATGCGGGTAACTCTTCCTGTCCGCCTATCCCGATTTAAGTTGGAGTTCTTTCAAACAACATAATCTATATTCTTCCACACTTGAGTGAAGTAACAGCTTCCAAATTTCATCGAAAGCGTTACTCCTCAAAGCTATCCATGCAATTGCTGGAAAGCATCAGAGGTGCAGATGACACGCTGGAACCTCAAGCAGTGTGAGTGTGCGAACAATGCGGCGAACGTTGATTGCCCTAGGCTGACGAGGTGACGCCTTACTCGTGTACCACTATTGACTGCCTGTCATCGGACACTGGTGCAGATAACTTCAAAACTCCATCTCTGTAGAGCTGCCCCGTATCATATGAATTCCTTTTTCAGATATACCCAGCTACGGTAGAGTGAGGCTCGACAGAAAAAGATAGATGTTAAGCGTGGTTCCCACTGACAGAAAACAAGAGAGCAGAAACCAGGGCGTATTTTTTTCTGCCTTTTTACTTTCTGCTCCTGCAGGTGTCCCACATGGCAGAAACTCAAAAGGATAAAATACCAGAAGTTTTGCCCAACACAAATGCACTGCACCGAAGCCGTCGATCGATCTAAACGGTCGGCTTCGACTGCACACAGTATGTACACAGTTCGTTAATTCCTCATCAATCATCACATCGAATTTTTGCATTCAACTGTTGTTTATTCAATTTAATTTGATTAATTAATTCATAAATATATATTTCGCACCTCTTCTATTAGCGCTTCTACATCAACTTTCTTTCTCGGCCTCTTCACCTTTGTGAGCTGAGTGTCCGACATTTTTATTTTTTGAGAGAGAGAGAGAGGACATCACTGTGACGTCACTGTAGACATCGTTTTCTATTGGCCCTGCCCTGCTTGTGCCACAAAAGTTGAACTCAACCCAACTCTAAAAAGCAGAAATTTTCAGTCGGGCAGAAGAGACGAAAACGGGAAGTGACATCATAAAATTTTTCTGCTTTGTGGTTTCTGCCGTTGTTTTTACGCATGTGGGAACCACGCTTTACTCGTGCAAAAGGAGTATAGACGTGTTATTACGGTAATGTATCTAATAAGGAAATCCTCTTCGATCGAATCTGAGCGAGGTAAACAGATCTGGAATTCATAACATGTTGCAATTCGAGTTACAGAATGCATAACACATTACTAAATAAAGATTTCTAACTGAGTAAAGAAACAAAGCTTAGTCTTCTGCTATCAGTTTAAACCATCTTAAAGAAACATATTTTTACTTACTAAGATCATATCCTTGAAGTACGAATAAATCTGATATGAATGATTTTTTTTATTCTTATTAATATTTTTAATCGAAAATTTTTGTTTCATTTGCTTGACGTTTGTGAACTCTTTTCGAAAGGAATTTATGAATCCAAAGAGATGGTTTAATGTGGATTAAACATGTACAATTGGTTGATTTGTTAGGCTTTTGCAACTTACAGATCATTTGCACCCTTTTTTCGTAGCTACGCCAAGATATTTTACCTCATATTCGAAGAATAGACATAAAATGGCGGGATTCAAAGTCATGACCCAAGAAAGGATTAGCAAGCAATTAAACGCATATGTGCGAGGAAGGGAATTATAGAAATCATTCACTTTATAAATTCCTACAGATAAGGGGGAGAAAATCAAAAACGTATAACGTATAACCATTATATCGAGCTCTGTATAGAGGCTTACTTTCTTCAGCAGCTGTACAAACGTTTTCTTTTTCTGCTGTGATCAGTTATTTGAAAAAGTAGATCAATACATTGCCTTGTCTATCTCATCGTCTGTGCAGTGCCCTTTTGATTTCAATGCGGAGGAGTGGAATCGAATACTGCATTCAATCTGTTGCTTATTTACCGGTTTCTCCCTCATTGCAACTGAAACCTGCATCGTCTACAGCAAAAATAAAAGACGTCTGCGCTAAGACAAAAAATGCTTAGCCAATCCCTAGTTCCTTCTTACACGCTTTTTTTTTTTTTTTACTTATTATTACAATAAAATCTTGCAACATCCCAAGTAGGAGCTTTAGCTGCGACAAAGCGATCGTCATGTGCGCGTGACATGCCAACAATGCTTAAAAGATAAACAGAAAGTAACAATCTCACTCATTCTTGACGAATCGATTGTTATGAGACATGCCAATGTTTTAGCACGTGCAATCGACTTGAAGGGGTCTACGAAAAAGCCTAAAAAGTTGATACAGCTGAGGTAAGACCTTGATGGTCATATTTCTGAAAACAGAATTTGAAAAATTTATTCCTTTTTCAAGTTATCGTGCAAAAGGCGGACGGCCGAATAAACGTATACACCAAGCGTGCATTCTTATAAGTAGCTTTTTGCAAAAGCTCCTAATAAACACAACAGTTAACGACATTTAATTTTCTTTGTTAGAAAAAATTAGCAAATTAAAAAGTTTCAAATATTTCTCAAGGAATGAATATAAATATACAAAGGGTGTCTCAAAAAAATGTACTAACACTTTTTTTTTTCCAGGCGTTTGCGAATCCATTGGTGCGCGTTATCAGCTTTGTCTGGACAATGACGGTCATCAATTTGAACATTTGCCAACATGATTCTTTAATTACATTTGTCTTCTGTAATTCAAGCCTTTAAACTTGTCTCTATGTTCATAAATAATATTTTTAAAGTCATTCAAAGTGTTAGTACATTTTTTGAGACACCTGGTATATATGCTCTCTTAGCTCATCCTTTTTTAAATATAGACCGACCAAAAAATAACAAGATTTTACTTTTGATGTATTCTGTCGACCGTCATCTGCTTCTTTTATTTCTTTTCTTTTTAAGATTCAAGAGAAACTAAAACTTCTGAGTAATTGTGTTCTTATTTATCCTAATGAAATAGAAGATTCATTCCTCTCGCTTTTAGGTGTTTCATTGTTAACACAGCGAAGATGGCAAGTACTTGGACTTTATAAAACTTTTCTATGAATGATGATTTAAATACAGGATGTTTTAGAAAAATTGATGATTATTTCGTAATCTAATAACCTGACCAATTCCTTTTCAAATGATCTCAAATTTTAATAGCATGCGTTTCTAAACTCCAAAGTTTGTGTATTGTCGCCGAAGACAAGCGGCATCGTGTTTGGCAGGAACTTGGACGTGTGCCGTGTAACAGGCGGTACGAAGTGTTGAAAACTTTGAAATCGTTCATGAAATCTACATGCCATTGAATTTATCATTTAAATTTAGATGACTAAATATTACTTAATTACTGTAAAGTTAGAATGTGTGCAAAAAATTGAGACTTCTAGAATTTACCTGCTCAAAATGAGTCAAATCAAGATTTGTTTTTGTCGTTTTTTTCATTTCAAACAGAAGCCATAGTAATTTAATTTTTTATTTAAAAATTCATAATTTTTTTTTCATATTTTATAACTACTTTCATTTCAAAGTGAGTCGAGGAATCAGCATGCAAGTTGCGTTGTCAAGGCCAACATATAGAAGACTGACCATAGGAAAGGGAAAAAAAAAACAATAAAAAATTTAATTTTAATTTTCCTCATCATGATAATAAAAAATAATTCCTATTGGATTCAAAAATATAATGAACCACTTTTTCAAGCTATTTTTTTCTTCGTCTGTCTTATGTAACGGGGTCTAAATTATAATTGACGTAAATCATTTCAGTTTTATATTAATTTCAAATAAAAATGTATGTTTTTAAGCTTTCATTAACCACAACGTTTGTATAACGAAAGATGCAAAAGCATTCTTATGATGAGAAAATCCTGCAAACGAGAGCCGCTGAAACCCGAAAGGCATTTCCCGCATAACGGACAAGCGCTGCGTTTTCAGAATTTGAGAGGCATGGCAGATATCGGAACAAGTGGCTTTAGAGGATTTTCAAAGAAGCAACACTGCTCTTATTAATAGAGTTATATTGTTAATAGCAATGGGATATAGATTTCTGACATTTAACATAATATGCATTCATCTGTACTAAACAGCAAGCAGTATTTGTCAGAAAGCACTGAGAAGACTGAGTAAATGATTCGCTGTAGGAAAAGGTTGACTTCACTATCACTATGTTATCAAAATGAATGAGCTCATGTCTGTATAGGAAGGAAAAACCTCTAACTTATCTCGGATGTAGTTTTGTGGTTAGAGGTGTTTCCCTTCCTATACAGGCAAGTCCACACCACAGTTCTTTCTCATTTTTTATTGCCTTGCCATAGGCTTAAAAAATTAGGATTTCGGTATTAGTGTCCATGCAAAGCATCGTATTGTAAAGACCTACCGTACAATAGATTCGATGATTCATTCGATTTCAAAACACTGTATTTTCCAAAGTATTACATGTACAGATATTATTTATACATGAAAAGAACTGTAAACTCACCAATTTTGCATCGTGAAACGCCAGGTGGCAGGAAAAGAGTTTGTATAACAGAAGAAAGAAGGGAAACCACTAATCTACATGTACCATTTTTAATAACTCGTATACACATGGGTAAGAATTCCTCAAAAACAAACATGTCTTTCATTATTGACATTAATAGGGAGCTTCCCTGTAGAGCAAGAATCATAGCAGCTGCTTTACAGCCGAAGCCGACTCAATCTAAACAGCTTCGTTACAACCCAGTGCACAGTGGGCGAAAATGACAATCCAGCCGGAAAAAAATCATTTTGCATACTTTTAATTTTAGGCTTTTTTTTCGTGGAAATGTTTCTATTAGTAACCGATGCTACTTTATCTTACAAATAAAACGTCATTCCAACTCATTATCGTTTTAGAATACCAAATGACACATATTTGCCACAAGGCTATATTGAGTTATATCGCCACAAAATAATCGAAAACATTGTAGAACACAATGTCCTCATCATTTTGAGCTGATAAGCGATAGTTGTAGGCCTTTCAGTTGTTTGCATACGCATGTAACACATCTGTGTGAAAACTGGGAGTTTACACAGACTTTTAAAACCCGTGTCAAGGGGTGTCACAATGACATCAACTGGTCTGAGTAGAGTATGTTGTACACATCATACTATGTTAAAACCATAATGCAGTAAAGTGCGGGAAAAATTTTATTACATTTTTTGTACAATGATATAGGCCACCGAAATTACTCATGGAGGACTCTGTGACGTGCTCTTGGAAAAAAACAGACAAAACTCTACTTACCATCGTTTGTCATCAGGAAACTTAAGTTTGGAGAATTGTTCTGAAGACATTCTTGTGAGTGTGAGTAAAACAGTTCAAACTTTACATGTAAGTTCACTTTATTATTACATCTAGTCTCGTTTGAATTATTGATCATTGATCATATCAATTATTGAATTAAGAATCATTTTTAAATTATCAGTTTATACGTATTGCAGGTTACATGTTTCGGGAAAAGGTTTGATATTAAAAAGGAAATGCGGTATTGGTATGTGAATGATATTTGCGTATTGTATTATTTAGTTTTTGTGTATTAGAATATGCGAGATTTGGCTCTGCTAATGCAATAAAGCGTGCATCCAGAAGAGTACAGAAAAGAATCACTATGTAAACAGACCATTTTACGGTGGTATTGGCTAGAATCCCTGAAAATAAAACTAGTATCGGCAGTTTAATGACACTTGTTTACGTTTAGTAGTAACAAACTTCGTGAGTTTACGGTGCTTTTCATCCAGTATATCAATTATATCTATATAATACTGTGAAAAATACAGTTCTGAAATCGAATGAGTCAGTTATAGTGGCCTTATATGTGGCTGAATATGCTTACTAAAACATAGTGCCATTTGAAGACATGCGAAGGGATATCTCGCACAGTAAATAATAGATCTAAACCAGGTATCTTGGGTTTCATTGAACGCCCCCTGCCTCTCGAGTGCCTCCTATATTAATCTCTTTTCGTTTTGTTTTTTTTAAATTCATATTAAATCTTTCATTAAACAATTTCACGCCCACCTCTACTAAATTAACTTATTCATATTTTTTTTTATTAGAACTCAACTTATTTAGATTACATTGCAATCCCATAAAATTATTCAAATTACTAAAATAACATGCAGGATAAAGGTTCTTAATCACTGTATATATAAGTGAATATAGCGTAATGCTAAAGCACGGGAGAAAAATCTACTATTAAGACAAAAGTGTTAGTTTGAAGTTTTACTTTCGTATGAGAGTAGCACGAAAGAGTAAAGAGTGCATGTAGGAAATGCAAATTCGGATCATTAGCAGACATTTGTAACTAAATTCATTTGGCGAGCAGTTAACAGACGAAGGAATTTATTAGTGCCTTCCAAGTAAACCCAACATTATTACCGCAAATTTATTAGAGTCTCCATGCGTGCGAAATTCCCTGAAACTAATCATTCTTTTAATTATACGATTAATTCAGAAGAGTGTGATGAGAATGGAAATATTCCAGATGAGATATGACAAAATTCTACCAACCCAATCATAAGTCGGTGCTTTTTTTATGTATTTAATCTCTCCTTTCCCTAGCCCATTTAGTTAATGAGAGCCCATTCCCACCAGTGGCAAAAAGGGTTGAAACGGAACGGCGACGTTTCTACCGCTTTCGATCTCGTTTGTAGAGCACACACGAAGAGCGGGAGAAAAAAAATCACGTGATGCGGATAGTCTCTCAATTTTTTTTCCCTTTCTTCTTTCAACTAATGATATGCAAATAATAAGTTCGATGGCTTTAAATGTGCACTTCGAGAGTCCCAGCGTATTACAAATTTAAGAGAACGAAAGAAGGTAGTTCTTTAAACGAAGGGTAAATATGCTAAGAGAAAAGCTATTATTTTATCCCGAAATTTCAAATTCGAATAAAATAGAAGCAATATGAATTTTTTTTTCAGATAATAACCATTACAGTCTTATATGATAAGGGTTGGGCGTAATTGAGTTTAGTGATATTTTATGAAACTAATGATCCTCTTTAATCTTGTGTATACACACGCATATACATCGTGCTGAGTGTTCGTAAGTTGAAAGAAACGAGCTAATGACCAAATGGGGGAAATATGCTCAGAATAGCTTCCATCAAGCATAACGAGAAAGAAATGCTCTCACTCTAAAAGGATAGAGAAATGAACCCCGGGCTACATTCCAGGCCGACCGAAATAAGGGTCGAACTCCACAATGATGAGAGATGAAGTTGCAAGACATGGCACGCTTCACTATGGCTGCGGCTCGTCACTCCAAAAAAAATTGCGGTCAAGTTCGTCGCCATAATGCCTGTCTAATCGATAATGACTACATAAAATTAGTTTAAACTGATTATTGCATGAACATTACCTGCTTCTGCAACGCAGCCGGCTGTAATCGAATTCGTTTAAGGAGTTTTGAAAAACCATTGAAACGTAAAATCAACTTAGCAGTCATGATTAAATCATTAACCAATCAAAGCGGACAAACGGCTGGCCTTCGAATAAAGTATTCTAATACAATTAAGACACATCTGAATACTGTAGATAGGAACAAAATCGACAATATTCACTATCTCTCTTAAGCTTTAAAAAATTTACAATAAAAATAAGTTACAAGAAAATAACTACCTCTTTCATTTTCTCTGATCGATTACCGAGTTAGTTGAAATCCCCTTGCTAACTTAATTAAAAATGACCGAACTAACTTAGTCTAATGTTGATTCCCCATAAATTGTCGCTTGATATTTTAATTTATTTAGAATTCTATGTCAGTTAAAACCTTAAAAAGGACGTACGCTTAATTTTATATTAATCTTAAGCATAACAATTTGAGAAATTTTTAAAACGTGACTTTACTCGAAACAGCAAACGGATGACTGTAGTGCTTCCACAACGGATTGCAAGGCGTGTCCAACTAAATTGTCATGCTACACTAAACGGATTAAACAGAAATATTTAGCAACTTTAGGCAAACGGAAATGACTATTATGTCATAATGGTTATTCTGTCCGTACTTTTAAGGAGCAACATCGTATCAAAGCATAGAGTACGAATTTGCATTTCAAAAAATTAAACCTTCTAGAGAACGTGTAATTCATGTGCTACGAAACTTATTGGCTATATCTCGTACGACATACACGCATTTTGTTACAACCAGTCAATCTTACCTTAAAGTATAGCGACCCCCTTATCAAAGTGCACTCGTACGGAACAGCGAACCTCGCTCACAGTGCGGTCGGAAGGCAATTTATAAGGTCCAAATTTAGCGCAGTTTATCGCAATTTGGTAAGCCGAATGGATTACTAGACAGATTCTAACATTTGGTGGATAAGTCTTGACGATGAAGAACGATCAAGCCTTCGACATCAATAAAAAATGAACACTGTGGTGAAGTGGATGCGCTGATCAAAGAAAATCGAATTAAAGTGTGGGTACAGTAATGGATCAGCATTTACCATCCATTAACTTCGAATCAAATCAAAACGTTCCCTTTTAAAACGCAATAAAACGTATATTCAAAAAACAACTCGACTATGCTGAAAGTTTGGTGCATTTTTCTCTTGTCTTGAATTGTTGCATAGCAAACAATTTGGTGTATTCTCTTTATTTTTTCATTCTGCTCATAAAATGTTATACAAATATGGTAGAGAATTTATGGTTGAATTAGTTTGTTTAACATTTATTAAAGCAAGACAAAAATGCCATGGCTCTAAACTCGATAAGTATTACAAGAGCAATAAAATAATCGTGATTTTTCAATTAATGACATTCTCCTTCCCTCCTTGAAATTACATAAAGTTGTCTGATATCGATTAATTTAATTTAATCTTGCTTCGTTTAGGTATTGGCTATTTTTACTACCGAATCTTTGAATTTCATCAAAATCCCGTTATTGGAAAACGAACTTATGTAAAGAGAGCGATTGTCAAAAGAGGAGGGGAAAATCAAGCCAACGTCACTTTTTACGGGACAAAAGGATGATTGTAGGACCAGATGCAATGCTTTTATTCAAATTGTAGGAAAATTATTCACAATATAAATGAACGTTTCCTTTAGAGAGACACATTTTTTTCAAATAATTTTTTTCAAATTGTATATCTTTACGCCAGCAAAATATACGACATATGCTATACAAGTCAACAAAACCACGTCCTTATCCATGTTGTCGTCTGCATTTCTTCATCTGGACAACTTCCTTGACTGCACAATTTTCATTATTACAAACTTCTATTAATGTTCACCAGTTTTTTTCTCCACAAAGAAGAATTTAATTACAGCTAGATAGAAAACTCAGAAGTTAATAATACACCACATCCTAAAAAGAGTTCATCGATGCTAAGAATAATTGTTAGGTTCATGAGACAACGAGAAACAAATTGAAGCGATAAAAGAAGTTACTAACGTGACAGCAGTGGTGATCCACGCTGTTTCTTTGAGTGTTCTTACAACTGTTCCCAGTATTGATGACCATTTTTAGATTGTTATGTGCATAAATTTAAAAACTGTTTCATTATAATTTAAGCGCAGTGTAATAAATTTTGAATCACAGTTCGTTGTTTTAATACGAGTAGTTTTAACAGACGCCATTTCAACAGATTACTACAGCTAAAATTGTGAAATTCATCATACAAACGTGAGGATCTTCAAATAAGAAGAATGTAAAATTTCACTTTTCTATCGTTATAAAAAATAACTGGTTTTTACTATCGTTCTATAGTGGCTGAGAAAATAATTGGTTTTTACTTTCTGAGCAACCCACATATGTATAAAGACCCTTTAATCATCAGTCAATCAACTAGATCTGAGGGATACAGCATTCGTCAATTTTAACGGTCCAGGGTATCTCATTAACTCCACAAATTTTCGAAACAAAATGTAGGCGAAGTTCGTGACTTCATTTGACTCTCCCAAAAGAGCTTAGATTTGCAAGAAATATTAATAAGAAAAGATATGCCTCACGCGGATACTAGAAATAATGGAGTTGATGAAAATTTGTCTTTCGAAAATTATCTAGCAGTAGTCAAACGCGCAGATGAAACTGAGAAACTGATAAATTGAAAAAAAGCTAAATAGGATTTTTGCATCTGAATAACTCATTTATGAGGCTATTTTGAACGGAAGCATTTCGTTAAATAATATATAAAATAATTACATGTATACTTCAAGTGAATAATGATCAACATAAAATAGATAGCAAATAAGCAGGAAATAAATCTAGTTACTCATGTAAGTTGTTCAGTGGAAGTGGAAGTCAGTGGAAGTCAAAGCTGTACTTCATTATACATTGTATAATGTTTAATTTTATACTGCAGTAAAATAAAAAAACAACAACAATCTTTTGAGTATGCGCAGATTACACTAGTATATCCTTATCTTGTTATGTTAAAACAGGATTTAAATTCTTTTGGGCTTTTAAAAGACATTTCAACAGAAGGTGCTGAATAGGATTCTTGTCACATGTTTAACGTTTAAGAGAAAGAACTGCTGACCCATGTTATTCAGCGCCGGATAAAATGCTAATTTCAACGATTCTAGTTGAGAGTTTCTGAATTCTGACTCTGTAAGAGAAACCATTTAAATCTTTTTTGTTCGGCAATTTAGTTTATCATTCAGATAAGATATATTAAAAGACGTACAGCACATTAGAAATGGATAAACAGTTAAGGAGCAGTAATAAGAAAGCACGCATTTTGAAGTTTAGTTCGGAAAAATTATATAAGCAATAGAATATTGTACTTTTTTTTCTCGTTATTTCTTATTCTAGGTTTTGCTTCAAATATCCTTATAAAAATGGACTGTGGTAATTTTTTGTCGCAGTTATGATCCATACTTATTCTTTCCCATGGTATACCAGGTGAAAACAACTTTGAAATATGCAAAGGTGAATTAAAAAAAAATCTCTTAGATATGTCAAAATTAATTAACCCGCTTCCAGTTACTTCTTAAAAGAATAGGAAAGTCACGTGTGCTTTATGCAAATGCGGTCAAGGGATGATAAATTAAATGATAATAAACATAAAAAAATGGAGATTTTAAAGAAAGTTAAGAAGAACTAGATCTGGGCCAAGGAATGAAATGGCTAGCAACTTGGGAAAGTTCATATAAACGATAGGACATTTAAAATTTTTTTTACCTCTGTTTGCGGGTTGACTGGAGGATGTTGGGCATTAGCGTGAGATTTTCGTCTGTCCACGGCGCTGTCGTTCTTGTTCTGTTGATCCTTATCCATTGCAGGGGTGGCAGTTGAGATGGATCAAATTGATGTCGGAGACAAGAGACTCAACGCGGTTTGTGACAAGGATAGACGAAAAGAAGAGTAGCAGATAAGATTTCACGAATAGCTGTTCCAATCTGTTGGTGCAATTAAACGGATCAAGAGGCATTGCATTTTCAATAGACTCTCTAGAGTAGGTTGATAACGTTCGGAAAGGATAAGAACTACCGGAGAGGAAGGTGTGCGTCTTGGTACGAGACGAACGTCGTCTTCGGATTATTTTCAGAAGTAAACAGAGTAATAGGCAACACGAGAATAACAACAACAACAACAATGAATGCTTGTTTACGTTTTAAAAAAGTTAAGATAGAAGAAGATGACGATTATAAGTTGATTATAAATGATTTGTTATGAAAATATCCCTTAGAATTTGCGTTTAATGATGTGTTTTATATGGCAGTATTAAGACTACAGTGAAGATTTTTGACTACGATTGAATTGGAATGGGATGGCATAGAAGAAGATTTACATTATTCGTTTCCTGTTACTATGTGTTCCACGTGTCACTTAGTTTGTTCCTCGCTTGCTGCCTGATATAATTCGCAGAGCCGTGTTCGAAGGCATTGGGTGGAGAGACGACGGCTCCAGTTCATCCATCTCCTCCGGCGGCGAGCGGGAGGGAGTGGGAGAGGACGACCGACGGAAGGCCCATTGCGACGGGTGCGTCAAGCTCACAACTCCCCCCCTTCTTCAGTGAATCTGTGGCTGTTGGTGTGAGCAACGACGAAGGGGGAATACTGTGATGCCCAAATCTCGCAATAAAGTACTATATATTGCACGTGTTTTTGAAATGAGGTAAAAATTTCACTCAGCAACAGTGCTGTTCCTTAAGAAATGAGTTCAGAGTTCACGTTTTCGTTTTGTTCCTTACGTGGGGGCCTCTTTTCCGACTTTCTGTTGACACTTATAATTCCTTTTAATGACAATTCCTACTCATCCGAGTGGAAGATTGAAGCTTCCCGTCGCAATCGTCTTCCCTTTTGACATCCACTGGTTCCTATAGCAACGAAAGCATCTCCAGCTGACAAGCAGATCTGGAAACGAGGCGATGGGTAACACATGCAAACATCAGAAATATGCAAACCAATCGATGGCTCCGGGGTCCACAGTCAATGTGGCCGGCCGAGGAGAGAACTTCTCGCGTCGTGGAAAGTCCAAACTTTTCAGCCCCTGACCCTCCGAGGCGTTGCAGAGAAGAAAACCGACTCGTTCTCTCGCATGTACACACGAGCGAAAACGCTGCTTTTTCTCCTCTCCCTTTCGGCTCGTTTTCTTGCTTTTGCCGCTTCTCGACGACAGGTAGCAGCACCAGCGACGTCGACGCAAATCGGAGCCTAGGCGCGTTGCCGTAGCAACCGAAACAGTTTAACCGGATGTAAAGAGAGAAGGGGTTACAGGAAGAGAGGGAAATGCAACAACCTCCTTAAATCGGAGCAAAGAAACAAATTTATAGATTTCATAAACAAAACCGTTTAGCAAATGGGCCGTACTTTGAGGTGCCATTTTCTCGTATTTAAAGGCTCCTAGAGTTTCTCTACGTAATATTCGACACAAATCATACCTACGCCCCCTTTGCTCGGAGAAATTTTTGCCGCCTCGAGGTTCAGTTCACTCTCGATGCAGTGGGGTTACAAAAAGAAATACTTAGCGCTCACAAAAAAAATAATAAAATAAATAAATAATAACCACATCCTCACCTGACTTCCCTTGAAGTTTATTAAAAATTTATAGAAATGTTAGGAAATAATTCCAAAATGGAAGAACCGCAGACAAAAACATTTCGCTCTATTTTGGGCGTTTTTTTTTATTACATCTTTTTAAAATTAAATCTCTCCGTGTCGGTTTTGAATACGACAGGAATAGACACGGCTATCGATCCATGCATAGGTAGGCAAGAGGGGAAAATACAAAGGAAAAAGCCATGTGAATTATTAGATTGCAGGCAAGAAGAAGGCAAGCGCCAAGCCTCCGCTCGTCCACCGCTGACGTCACTAATGCTGCTGCTGCTGCTGCTGCGTTTAATTGCCGGCTCAATATTTAATATATCGGTGAAAAGCTTCTTAATAAAAATAGACTGGTTCACTTTCGCCCTCTTGCTTCTCTGGGCCCTCATATACACGCAAAGGTTGTTTATTTATTTTGACAGTTTCACGTAAATTCGAACCAAAACACCTGTCCGCATCTGTTTTCTAACTCTGGTTGTCATTTATTTGCTTGTAATAAGGCGAATTTTTTGAGTCAAAATAACGGAAAGCGGTTTTCTATAGCATTAAATGATTTCAAGATTAAACAGTTAAATGTTAAATATTAACTTCTTTAATATGTGATTACAGGCATGACAGAATTGCATGGGAGGGCTTTCAAAGAACGAAAATGAAAACTGACACGACATGGTTGATCTACAAATATTCTGTCAGTTTTACGACTAAAGGAAAAAAACAGCCATTTCCGTTCCTTTGACAGCGTAAAACGCCAAGGAAATTGGAAAACATGCATATTTACTCTAATATAAGATGAAGGTTAAAAACAAATTTAGTTCAGTTTTTGATCACTTCTCTGCATTTACAGCTTGGGGCGGGATAGGGTGGAGGAACGCAATCTGAAATTTCAAGAGAAAAACAATTTTGTAAGATTCATTTTTTTCTCATTGTTATTATTAATTTTTCATTTTAAGCTTTTATTCTTCGCAACGTTTATTAAGAGCGCTTTTTGAAGAAATCAAGAAATTGTTTTAATGGTCGTGGATGAGTTTATTTTTGTTTTTAATGTAAGATTGGCCATAAAAAATAGTCCATATAGCATTTTTTTATATTTACTTTAGTCCTTTCTAAAAATAACATTTTATATTTTTAGTCCTTTCTAGTATTTCCATGTAGGCTATTTTTTTATAATCATATCAAGACATGAACGAAATTTAGATTTTTTTTTAACCTCTATGAATGAAGATAGTTTCAAAGTTTTTACCTACTGTCAATTACACACTCTATAAAAGTTATTAAATTTCCTTTATATATTTCACTTAACCAAGTGGAATTTGTCTTTCCTTCTCATAATAGCGTTTTGCTTTATGACCTTCATAACCTTAGTCTCCTTTGCCTCCTAAATAACTAAAGCTCTACTTCAAAACTACAACTATCAAATCATACAAGATAACCAGATGCAAACCAAAAGCGCGCTAAATTACAGAGCCATGGCATACCGCGTAATACATAGTCAATAAATTCTTTAAAAAAAATGTACAAACATACAGATTTCAGCTAATTCATTTGAATTGACTCTGATAGGAGATATGGACCCCTCTCTGCGTGTTGTCCCATTGGCTTTTTATTTATAGGCATAGGCAGTATTATTTTCAAAGCCACCGCCGACTTTTTGACGATCTCTCATAGCTATAGGAAAACAAGTCCAAGTTCCCTTCCCCCTCCCCACTCACTCACTCAGAGTCAGTGGATATATAAGTTCTATATATGTATAGTTCTGTATCCACTGACTTGTGAGCTGACTTTGCCGTAAACTATTAGAACCAAAATCTTCGCTCCTAAGAAATCTAAGGCGCATGAATTAGTAAAATGGCACATCCGTTTTGAAAGAAACCAATGCACAGACTTAATCATTCACGCGAATTGTGACGTTTGACGAGAAGTGGATCCTGTGTTCTTCCAAATAAAAAGGCAAAACGTGACCTCCATTCTAAAAAGGTTATAGCGAGCATTTTTATGCACACTCACGACATAAAATAGCATAAATGAAAGCTAATGTCTTAAAATCGAATACAGCTGGCCTTAACATAAACGCAAATGATAAAGAATTAAAGCTAGAAGATGATTTACGTCAATAAAATCAGAAAAATTATGTTAAAAAAAATTTTTTTCGATTCCCTGAACATCTATCTACACACTGTCGTAATTTCAAAGTTCAGCATCACTGTGGACCTCCAAAGTATGAACGAATTTTATCGAATCTAAAATGTTACTTCGCTTATTAGTAAGGATCTTTAGCTAAAAGCTATTTAGAAGAATGTACATTTGTTCGGTACGTTTATCCGGTCGTCCGCCGTTTGTACGAAAACTTGAAAACGGGTTAACTTTTTCAAATTCTGTTTTCAGCAATATGATCATCACGGCCTGTATCAACTTTTCAAGCTTTTTCGTGGACCCCTTCAAGTTGATTGCATGTGCTCTAACAGTGACCGTTTTGAATATCAAGATGATGGCATTTCACATAACAATCTACTCGTAGTGATGAATCAAGAATGAATACACTATAAGGCGTGGATTCCACATGCATAAAAACAATGGCAGAAACCAGTAAGCAGAAAACTTTTTGATATCACTTCCTGCTTTCATCTTTCTGCCCGACAGAAAACTCCGGTTTTCTTTCATTTGGATTGAGTCATAGCGAATTTTTTATCGGGCAGAAATAGGAAAGCAGGAAGTGACGTCAAAAAGTTTTCTGCTTTGTGGTTTTTGCCGTTGTTTTCACGCATGTGGAATCCACGCCTTACTTTGTTTATCTTTTAAGCATGGTTGACGATCGCTTTAACGCAACTAAAAGCTCCTTTTTGGAATGTATGCAAGATTTTATTATTTACCTATTCTGATAATAGAATGGATACATCAGTTCACAAGGTTGTAGCATGCCTGGCTTGTTAACTCTATCGTTGAAACGCTACTCTGCATCTGATGACGAAGTGATCGTGAAGCAACGCCAGTAATTCGTTACCTGCTTCGGGCCAGCGCACAGTGAGGCATTAAATCAAATATTCCGTGATTTAATTTCTACTTTCTATATTTCTTTACAGTTGCGTTAGAAGTGTTGTAAGAAGGCAAACATAATTTTTTGGTATATATTTACTGAAGAAAGTGTTATATAAAGTTTGAAAAATTTACATTCAGTATTGAAAGTCTTTTCAGAATTTACACATTCGCAAATAAACATTGAACATTGTAATAACCTTTAAAAATATATTTCATCTTCAAAATCCGAAGATACATCTTCATCATTGTCAAAATTATCATCATCGTCATCAACAGCATCATCACCATTATCACCATCACCAGCACCACCATGGCAATAGTATTCTGTGGTTGGAGATTTTAGCAACGCTATTGCTTCTTTTGGAAGGTGTTGAATTTGTTTCTTTTGTAATGTTTTCTTGCTAGTGATTAGGGAAAGTTAAGATTAGGTTTGGGCTTCTTTGGATGGAAAGCAAACATGATTTGTGTTTTATCAACATTAAGCTTTAATTGAACGCGGTGAAAAAGAGCAAATATGAGCAGAAGAAACAAATGAATTTATAATATACAATGGATACATCATAGGAAAAACCAAAAATGAAATCTTGATCTACCTTGAAACATAACTATTGTCCATAATGTTTCCTATGACAATAAGACAATTTAAACATTGTACCAGTCACTATCTTCCACAACTGTTTCACACAATACAATACATTTATCTAATAGTGCAAAATCACTAAAACATCACTACATACCTGAACTGAAGCTTCCATAGCAACAACTTCAAAAATTAAAAAAACTGCATGCACAATGGGTCAACAGCTAAGTCGCTTCAACTAAGCGCCCTGGGGCAAATACGCGCTACACTTCTGTTATTAAAATGACTTTCTATTATGCATAGAAACGATTCCTTTCAAAGGAATGTCTATATGCTATTTCATTTTTTGATTTAATGCCAAATTTCTGAGCGTTTTGCCCCACTGTGCAGCGTCAACAATGCTTAAATGTTAAACATTTATCTATTTTGGGCGATTTCTTTGCTATTTATTTTTTCAGGCGTTTCGCTTCATGATTTCAGTGAATCAGACAACGGTCAACTCTCGTTTCCCAGTGAGTTTATGGCATTATTATTATGTGTTACCATTTCTAACAAGAAATTAGAAAATGTAAAAGAGGTCTTTCTTCTTTCGTTTTTCGCGTTTCCGAACGAATTGTATATCACATACATAAGTTGCCTTTTGGAAACGATAATAAACGTTCTAAAGACTACGTGACCACTACCCCTACACCTCCGCTCCTCTGGAAGAATTTGGCCCAATATTCATAGTAATGTAGATCTTGCCTAGATGAATCTGCATACCAATTTTACTCCTTTACATAACTATACATGATAAAAAGAGATGGGTCCCTCTGACTCCAGCTACATTCCGAATTTCAACTTTCTACGTCAAAACTTAAATAGAGAATATGAAGGGGACAGACATACATTGTGAAACCAAAAAGTAGCTCCATTCTTCCGCTATTATTGTTGCTTTTACAGTTGAAAAGATTAAACTCGGAACAAATTCGGAAGAAAAGTCCCAGAGACGACTCGCAACAGGGCCTAAATGAGGAGAGTGAAAATATTACATCCCAGTAGATGTATTAAATCTGAAATTTCCTTACAATATAGAATCTGTTTAAGATTGTGTTTAATAATAACCGCCAAAGATATACTAGTCTCAAACAATAGTGTTAAATGATTGAACTTCTTCTTCCTCACCGTGGTAAAACAACTATCATTATCTACGTAAATTGACCAATAACGACCAATATTTGGAGTTCCAAAAGTTTATTACTGGTGCAAAGAACTCAGATTGATACATGCTTCAGAATAAGTTTACAGGGAGAGGCCGAAAATTATTGCTTTTTACATATGCTTTTGTTTACCATAGAGGATAGAACTAAAGTCTGTTCGGTAGTAACATGACCAGTAGTTTACCGGAGGCAATAAACTACTTTCTTTTGTTAAAGCTCAAAGATACTCCAGAAGGAAGGAGTGATTAAGAGTAGAGGTGAAACCTGATTTCTGCCAAGAAAAAAAAGACAGAAAGATTGAAGAAAATATCTGTTTCAGGTTTTGAAGTTACCTCTACGGATCTATTTAATCCTACTGTAGGATAGCTGTAAACCGGTTTTTGCCTCCGGTAAACTGTTGTTCATGTAACCACCGAATAGGCTTTAATAAAAATTTCAAAAATGTATTTGGTCCAATGCAAATGTTTGCTTTTCGTGGTAGCCCATGGTCAAGATCATGTTTATTAACCGTATAATATTCTTTAGTGTGTAGACTTCCATTTTCAGAAAATAAAATTAGCTTTTCACCGAATCGTTTTGAAAATACATTTGGATTGTTTAGAAGTGAATATGAGTTATATGACAGAGAATTTTTAATGGAAGTCCCTAATCAAGATTGTTTGTTCGTGCGTCTGCATAATACTATCTAATGTGTAAACTTTTATTTTCAAAGAAGAATTTAGAATTTCGTCGAGCAATGGATAAAACTAATGAAAACGAAGAATCGTGAATCTGTAGAAAAACAACTTTTATGGTGATATTGATACAAAAAAACCTCTCCGTAATTGTTTTTGCCAGATTATTCATGGAAATGAAATGCTCTTGCGTACTATTTATGAAATATCCGAGAACATTTATTTTAAATGTGTATACGAGTCCTGTCATGACAAATTTTAATGGGGCAACTTCAGACATTGTGTATTTCAATGTATTACAACTTGAGGTATTTTTATTGGTCAACTTTACAATTCTTTACACGAAAACTCATTTCAGCGTGGAAAAGCAAGCAAGTGATCCAGGTGGGAAGTTACACTGAAGAAAGGTTAGATTAGATTAAGCGCTGCTATAGGTTGTGTACTAACATAAGTAAACTTCCTTATCTGGTAAAAGTGAAAGCAAAAGGGTTCCCTACATTAATTTCTTTAACAAAACGTGGTTTTTTAAATTTTCATTTCAGATTTGCGTGTTACTCTTTTTTGAAAGACCCCTTAAAGGGAAAAACACAATTAAGGGGATATTTATTTATTTATTTATTTATTTATTTATTTATTTATTTTTTGGAAATATTAACTTCGTGGTATTGATTTTTCCTTAATTTTTGATAGTTATCCTATAATTATTTTGAGATAGAATTTCTTTTGAATTGTTAAATAAAATTTTTACGTCAGAAAAGCAAATTTTCTTCTTTATCTTCAAATAAGGATGTTAAATTAAAGTGCTTCAAAATAATACGAAAAATATAGAAAAAATACGCCATTGAATAAAATTTTTATATGCAGGACATATTAATTATCTAAAAGAACATTAATATAAAATAATTTTAAAAAAGATAACTAAAATATGTCGTAATGAAAAATCGAACGAGCAACAGTTGGGGATAGGTGACTGCTTAGTTTTCTGGCTGTTTTCCCTGCTTTCCCAAGTGCGGGGCAACGCTCACCATCCCGGGAGAGCAATAAGAAGTAGGAATAGGGGTGAGCAGCCAATCGACAGAGACTGGTTCCCAGAAACCATTGCGTGATGAATGATGTGCCTGGGGAACCATGGACTCAAGGAATTAGGTCTCGACAACTACCTCTGGCCTATCGAGCACTCCAGCAGCACAAGAATAAAAGTGATATTCAACGGATATTTAGAAACGATCAGGTTAACTAAATTAACTTTTGTCAAGAACAAATACTAGAAAAACTATTTGCATGCGATATTTAATTACTGCAGAATGCTAAAAAATATTTCTAAAATACATCCTACATATTTTCTGGAGGTTAAAAGAGGCATTATAGTTCACTACTTAAAAAAAAAATATCTCCGGCTGTTTATGGTATTATGGAGCACGTTTGAAAGGACTGACCGAGAAGAAAAGAGATTTTTAAATGGCCATAACTTTAGAAATGTTTCCTTTTCCTTAACAGAGAAAGTCGCTTTCACAAAAGGAAGTTCTCGGGGCAGTATAGTTAAAAGCACGGGGCTATAAATGATCGTAGTTTAGAATCGACTTCCTCAAAAGAACACGCGCCGGAAGAATGTCATTCAGGAAACTTATTCTTCTGGCATCCGTGTGTCGAAATACAATTACGCGACCGCAACAAAATGTTTAGTAGACATCACCCTCAAATTTATACTTCTTTAGTAACAATAAGAATAACATGACTGGAACTCTCTAATTAAAGTTATGTATGTGATTTGTTCTATTTTAACCGTAACAAGTATAGATATACAGTAGTTGTGGTTATAAATAGCTGTGGTCAAGTTGGTTATTGGCCGCAAATGCTGTCTGTCAACAGAATTTTAAGGTTCATTGGGTAAACTGTTTCATGGGTATCATTTAATTTTGGCTTCGCAAATTTTCGGAATTCTCAGTCGGCTTTGCGATAATATCTAATATTCAGCTCCACAACGGGAAACTATAAGGAGACAAGCCAGACAACTGAAGGCGTCAAATCCTCATTGGTTAATTTTGAACCCTCTTTGCGCAACGGTAAGCCATATAGCTTTATTGAAAAATTTGCTTCCATGAATAAAACGTAATACAAAAGGAAAATTCTCTATACAAAAAACAATTTAAATTGGCGACTGTGAAGGCAATCAAACTATTTGGTCATCAAAAACGTCAAATGTGCAACAGTAAGATAAAATAATACGAAAATAATACGTACATTATACTGAACAGCAACTTTAAATTACTAATTCTTTGCAGTTACTTGATGAATTGGAATGAATTTAGAGAATGATCCATTCATGAGAATAAATAAGTAAAAATGAGTCATTTGTTTCAGATTAAAGCAGAAAAAAAATAGTCATCAGATTCATTAGTATAGTCTAACCGTAAAATCTGAGCCCTGAGTGGAATGATCGATTTAAAAAAAAAAAAAGGAAGTTATTTCTCAGACATTTTTATTATCATACTTGAATTAATTCTCATAATTCCAGGGCTCTAGATCTTACGGTTTAACAATATAATTAAGGCACTTGACTACAGTTCGTTCGTAAAATCCTTTAATGTGTATTGTTTGTAAATAATTCTTTACAGAGTAACAGAATTCATTATACAGGATGTGTCAAAAAGAATGTCCCAATTTCAAATAATTATACTTAATAATGGAAATAGGTTACAGTTACGAAACAACTTATAGGCTGTTGACTAATCCTTAAATTTCACTCGCCATATTTATAAATGCTCTGTGTGTGCCCTCTACTTCCAGTACGGATAACATCGTCGAAACGCAAGTTGCACCATAATAACGAACTCAGCCTTGTTAAATTGGAGCCCACAAAATCTTGTCTGTTGCGTAGATGCCATCTTCTCAAAAACTAATGATAGCGGAATCTAGCAGTAGTCATAGGAAACCTTGAAGCATGACTGTCACATGGTATAAGTTTCATGCATTTGGGATTTGTCGTTGTAGAAATATAAGGTTTTAAAATTGGGTCATTCTTTTTGAAACACCCTGTATTATTAAGATTACAAATATTTATAATAAAAGCTTTAACATTTCTCTTGTAAATACGGGAAATAAACTTTCTATTTTATATATATAATACAAGGTGTTTATGAATGATTGCAGTGAATTCGTGAATTTCTTGCAACCGTTCTGTTAGCAATGTGGTGATGAAGTTTGATTATGTAAGAGATGCATATCTATAAGATTTGTGGAATTCCTCGCCATCTTAAAATTCAAAATTTATGATCCGTTTTCTTTGCGGAAGAAACGGTGGTAGGGTATATCTATCTGGACATGCTTGAAATTGACTTATGCGACATTTGCAAACAAGACTTCATGAAACTACCCCACCAAACAAACCAACAGAGATGTCAAACTGCTGCAAAAATTTTTAAACATCTCAATAGTTTTATTTTGATGTGCAGTTATAAGAAGATAACAAAATTTACTACTCAATAACTTACAAATTTTTCTTTTTCCTTTTAATATAGTGCACCCGTTATTTCAGACACGTACCCGCAAGGAGATAAACGTTGCATGTACATGAATAATTTTTTTTTGCCACGTTACTGAAATATGCTTTTAAGTAGAAATACCTTAATAAAATCTCAATACCTTAATCATTCAAAATTATTGAAAATATTACGTAATTGTTCCGTGACAAGAATCTCTGCGAAAATAACCAACAGTTAGTTTATTCCGCTTTGGGTAATACTCATCTTCGGCATACAAGATTGAAACGAAAAAAAAATTAAAAATACATTGCCTGTACTAGGCTATTTAGTTCTAAGTTCTTTACAAATTATTAACAAATTCTAATCTTTATAAAAAATAAAATCTTAAGGAAATAAAAAATAAGAAGCGTTACAGACGTTGATGTTAGTGCACGTAATTGGAATCTTATTTCTTTGCGATGTTAACATGCGGAAAGGTGTATCCACATAAACCTAGTGACGCCAATAAGTTTCTTAGATTTCCATCTACATAAGCAAGCTTCAACAGGCATTAGTAAAACAACTATTCTATATGCATTCGTGTTATTTATTGCAGTCTCACCTTCGCCTGAATGATTTGATTCAACGACGGAACATTTTTTCGCGGGGTGTAGTTAATCAAATCATGGACGTGGTTGCATTTTTTTCGGTTCTCCTTTTGGCCCCTTCCCATGCGGCCATTGCGTAGGGCGCCGCCCAAAGGGCTCCTCTTGACCGAAAAACGACGGAAGGTCTTCATCCTACAGCAGACTCATTATTTCTGCTAGTATCGCCCCACCAAATGTATGCACATCCGTAAGTTTTGGCGCGCTTTCATTCTTCCGCCCTGCCATACCTGATCGGGTAGCATTTACTCGCAGACAGCTCTGGCGTCTATCAGCCACAGACTATGGAGAGTTTAAAACAGAGGCGAGCCGTCGGCAACAGTTGAAATTCGCCAGATGGTGGAAGCAATGTTCGTTAAAACGTGAAGGGCAGCCTTCGAGAAATGGATCCATCTCAAGTCATAAAATAACACGTTCGCGCGAGGATGTTTACATTATAGTGAACTGTGTTCGAAACAGTTTCTTCGTTTTTTCAAACGAAATTAAAAAAGAAAAAAATAACCTAATACTATTTTAGGATTTAAGACTTTACTAAATCTTTTATAAAAATATAAGTACATGATTGTATATTTTATTACGTTTTTTTTTTCTCTTTTATAGCATTCTCCTATTTAACAGAAGCATAAATTCCTAACAGGAATATTCGCTTATCTAATTACACTGTAAGACCTTTAATGTATATAAGTTTCGTATCACAAGTATTTGTTTGAGGTAAAGTGTTGAATTTAGAGGCGTTCATTATTCTACGAATTGTATTCCATGGCTACTCAACTGCAATAAATTGAGTTAATGCCTGATTACACTTTAAGGTAATTTTGTAAATTTACGGATTTATTTAGTGAAATATTTGACATAAAATTTTACAAAGAACTTTATATTAGTGTTTTTAAAGTTATCGCAAAAAAATTGCTTACTTTTTGCTTGGCAGAGTTTTTAGCTATTTAACGTAGAAGAATAAAACAATCAGACGATGCTGCACCTGACGAAACTCTTCATTCTCCTATCGTAATTTTTCTAAAGCAGAAGCATCTTGTTATTGATATTCTTGTGCGTGTAATAAATTATAATTATGAAACTTCGGGTTTACCTTGCAACATGCATTGTAATGTATAACAAACAGAAAATGAAACTAGCATTTAAGCCTAAATTAGTCAGCTAATATTGATACAAGTCTTTATTTGTTTATAATGACAGATTTATTTACGCAAAGTTAAATTAGCTTACACAGAAGAAGCTCTTTCATATGAACTGCTGTTTAACTTGCGTTTCAAAGGCGTTTAGAGATTTCTATGGATATACAAACAGCAGATAATTTTCATTAATTTTATTTAATTTGGCTATATATTTGAACATTTCCATAAAATAAGAGGAAAGCGATCACAAAATGTCTCAGTATTTAAATATACGTTTTTTTGATATCGTTAATAGATTATAATGCAGCATTAATTTAATTAGCCCGAACCTATAATTTGTGGCCGTCTAAGTACAAACTGCAAACTTGATAGATTCTTAATTTTCAAAGGGATTGTATCCTACCGATGCTTTACAACACCTGAGACGCCTATCCGTTGGATGGCAACGACCATTCGCGAAAAGTGCGATCACGTTTCTTTGCTAAAGTATTCTCCCGTCTAGCCGCCGTTTATTGATATTAATTAAACAATATAGGCACCATGTTAAGTAAACATGAAACAAAATTCGATAAATATACTGTATATAAATTCTTTATTCAAAATTAAATTCAAAAGTAAAGCTTCTCTTCAAACTTCTCTGACGAGTTCATCAAATAAAAATTACAAAATAAGCTTCTTGAATGCAAGTTTTTTCTTATGCAGACATAAACACACGTATTTGTATTGCTATACATGTGCTTCATTTTACTCATGTATAATTTTTTATAAACACGTACATTGTTATAAGAAATGATGTTTCAACTTAAGACGTTTCGATTTAAGACACACTTTCCAGGAACCACTGTGTCGTAAGTGCAAGGACTCCCTGTATTGAATTTAAAAAAAAATTTCCATACCTATGTAAAAGGAGTCAATTTCTAAAGAAAGTATTGAAAAAATGTTAATATTGCAAGCTTTGGAAGCAATAACCAGTTTTTTATTTCTTGTTTTCTGTAAGCTGAAGAGCAATTCTACTTCAGTTAGTTTCCGGATATTATTCAGAACTTTTTTCACTAATCAAAATAATAATAATAATAATAATAATAATAATAATAATAATAATAATAATGTGACAACAACAGGGGAGGGGAAACCACAGATAAACCGGAAGTACAAACCCGATGTTGTCCCCCTACAGGCGAAAAGCCCAAAACGAGGTTACTGAATATACATTTAAAAGAAAAAATAAATGCAAGTAAAATAATAAAATTAATAAAATTATTAATATAATAAAACAGTAGCAATACAACAGCAATAATAATAAAATTAATTATGAAGATATGATAAATTAGTAATATTAATAATACTAACTAAAAACTAGAAAGCAGAAAGGATAACTTCCTTTTGTCCAGAAGAGAATTCGTCGAATTTAACTTTTAGTTTGTAAGACGGATCAATATTCGATAATAATAATAATAATAATAATAATAATAATAATAATAATAATAATAA
>JAHWFO010060973.1:851603-898777 GCA_023313115.1 Rhysida immarginata | reverse complement strand
AATAATAATAATAATAATAATAATAATAATAATAATAATAATAATAAAATAACCCTGCTAATAATAAATAGCACAAATAGCCCAACCCCGCCCGTCGTCTAGAGAAGAAAAAAGTAGCTCAATTGGGCGGTTTCTATCCCAATCTCGCAGCCCAAGGTAAAAGTTACAAAACTGTGTAAAACTCGAATTATATGAACTAATTGTGGGCTATACATTAGAATGTACTGTATATTAGAATCCTTTGTAAGTACGTTTTTCGTTACTCTATTTTATACTATAACTTTATTTTGACTTTACACAAACCAAACACTATAATTCTTAAAAAATAAATCCAAAAATAATTCATTACAGAATCTCGATTTGATTAACAAGCTATACAGTCTTAATAATGGAAATTGCTTTGGAGACCGATTAAAACAAAGACAATATTTAATGCTGAATTTAGAAATACTATAATATCTGTATCTAACAATGCTATAAAATATTCCTGTCTAGATTAGTCCGAAGCATTAAACAGACATATCGTTGTTAAACCTAAATTAAACAAATACCAAAACAGTTATTGAATAAAAAGTCATTTTTAAAAGGGAAAAAAATTCCTTGTTTAACGGACCATTTTATTATAGAGCCCATCTAATTAATACGCGGGGGATTAGTTAGAAAAATATGTAATAATGCATCAAGATATTTTTAGTGTTTGACAAACTTGTCCCATTCTTAAGGTAATTTTACTTTTAAAGTCAAATAAACAACCACAGTTTAACATTACATTAGCGTCTGGTCTCAAACAATGTAATAATATTAATATTTTATTTTCCGTTGTTCTTGAATGCCTTCTTAAATGTTCTGCCTTTTGAAATGACGAAACCTGAGATCTCTCCGAGCACTAATTCGGTCCGCTGATTTTGTTGTTTATCGATCCACTCAACTGCCGAGGTCATACGGAGCCGCCGATTAGGGGCGGAATTTGTCTACTCGAGGGTTCTTCAACGCACACTAGACAGGCATTAATTTCCATTCGAAAGAAGGCATAATTTCATGAATTCAAAGAATTTCTAACTGGCTTCATCCGGGATGCGATCCCGCGATCCCGAATGCTATGATATACAAATACTTGATTATTGCTATGCAAAGGGGAAACTTTGGAGCATTGATATTAAATTTATTCTGCAAAGATGGAGCTGGTATTTGGTGCACTTTTGTCATGTAATTTTCACATATGTATTTGACTCCCCCTCCCTACAAGTATCCTGTCCTAGCCCCTCCCCCAACGCAAATATTGGCTATGCCCATGGGGCTCTAACCTCTGCATCACCGAGGCCGCAAGCCACCACTTATGTGTCGTTTTATACGCTTGCTTAAGGGTTTCAAGCATTTCAAGGAAAACATGACATTGCCAACCTCATATTCATGTCCAGGAGTGTTCCTACTTGGAATTTCGTCTCACCTTGAACGGACTTTGCAAAATATTATTCAAAGCGGGCTAGTGAATAAAGGAGACTTAAAGCAATTAAAAAATTTAAATTAGTAAGCTTTGCGAAATGAAAAATTCTTGTGCGAAACTTCTCACGCGTATATAATAGCTTCTCAGGCGTTTATTTGATTTCCTTCCTTACAGCTTTTTTTTTTCTTATTCAAGTACCAAAAGCAAGTTAGAAGAACTAAGATGGCTCAGCGAGAAAAACTTCGAATAGTTCCCATTTAATATTACAGCGTTACTGAAATCCTTTAAACCTATCAAAGTCTACTCCATTAACATAAAATATCGAAAAATCTGAGACAAAATTTACAAAATCTGAATTGCAGTTTTAAAATACACTGTTAAATAGAAAAAAATTCTAAGAGGAAATTACTTAAGTTAAGATAAAAAGAAGAAGGGAAAAAAAAGGAGCTTATGTCTTTATTAAGAGATGAACGTTAAGAAAATAAAAATTTACACAAAACATACAAACACAAATATTAAAGAACATTATTAATGAGCTTTTAAATGTAATTATCAATAAAAGTGTATTTGGCGTTAATTACGTATGATAATTATTATGCATAATCTAATTATTCATTAGGGTTTCGACTGCAAATTCACTATAACATGCACACATATGAAGTGTAGTCTCTATTTTAAGAAGTGACATGTGTTCTCAAAAACTCACAAATGAAACTTTAAAGTTTTCATTTAACATATTAAAAAATTCTAACACGTTTAACTGCGAACGGAATTTAATTAACCTCCACTTCCCGTGTGTTGTGAAGATGAAACTTCCGGGCAGAAATTTAATTACAAAAGTTGACTGGAAATGGTCAGAGTTTAGAATATAAATTAACCACAATGGAAAGTAGATCTTTCTCTCTTTTTTTCTCTACCCCCACCGGAAATGTACTTAAAAATGCATGTCTGCGATAAAAACATTAAAAATGAAAATGCTGATGATTTCCTAGCGCTTTTTTCGGTCATTATGTAGGCCGGCCATGTAAATTTAACATTTCACATATCCAATGCAGAAGATCAATGAACGCTATCCGAAATATGCATTCATTTTTAACGGCAAAATGCATTAAAAAAAGTAAAAAAAAAAAGTTATAAAAAAAAAAGTGGGAAGCCACTGGCTCCACCGAAGAGCAGCGTACGAAGACCACCAATGACGAAGCAGTAAAGATAGCAAATGGCACCTTTAGAACGGCATCGTAAAGGAAAGGGAACGTCGTGACTTGCGAAATGTAAACGTTTTGCATCGGTAGCCATAGCAACGGCTGTGGAGGAACTTGGTAAAATAAAATGTGTGTTTACTGTATTTTTATAAGTGAAAACGGGAATTTGCAAGCCGATGTCCACAGAAAAAGCTAAAAAAAATGGCCAACATCTACAAGTATAGGTAACCAACTGCTCCACAAATCTTGTACATTTTTTAAAAAGCAGCTGATCCATAAAAGCGAATTTTAATCTTCTTTCGCTTGTTGAATGGTTTCTCATACACTTATTATTCTTTCTTCAGTACAATGCCCGAGCCTTCGTTATTAAGTAGCCATTTAAAGCCACTGTTATTTTGGCAATATCTTTTTATTTCCAATTTCAGAATCAATGTCTCTTGAATTAGCAATAATGTAACCGGTTTCTAGGGAGAAGAGGGTAAATAAAGTTAAAAACAAGAAAATTTTTATAATTTGGCCAATTAAAAATATCTTTAGAATTTCACTAATTAACTTTCTAAATCTCTAGATAACTTCAAAGAACAAAATCGTTTTTAATGAATAATAAATGGAGTTCAATTAACTTATATTCACTCTTTTCTCCCAAACTTAAAATTTTTAGTTTTGGAAGTTCCAAATAACATTGATTATTTTCGATTATTGTTATTTAAAAAGCGAATAATTTTTCTCAATGTGAAATTTAATTTCTGATTTAAGTTAATTGTGAAGACATAAACGAAAAGTTTTTTTTTAAATAAAATACTGTACAACTTTTTTATGCAGAGATTGCACGATAATTTACATTTAAAGAATCGCTTGAGTAGGATGGCTTGCCGAATCGCTTTATTTATATAATTTATAAAACAGAAACTATTTAGGATTTATACAGTGCATTCGAGAAATTCAATTTCGAAAATCTGTGAATCTGATTCCATTACCATTCCAAAAATGTATAGAGCACAGATCAATGTTCTCCATATGTGCTTTTGCTTTAAAAATGTCAAACATATACAGGGTGTTCCTGAATGATCAGTACAAACTTTCAGGATATGTTCCAGAGACCAAAACAAGCAGAAAAAAATCATATGAACATGGAGTCGGAAAAGTTTCTAGGTATGTATTTGCTTGTGGAGAGGTTGGTGATATGCTTGTGGATTTTTGGTAATTCAGAAAAATTCTCTTCGTGATATTAAATTTAGAATATTAGTAGAAACACCCGAACAAAATAAAAATCTTCGAAAACCTATATATATACATACACAAAACAACACTTATAGACAAAACCCAGATATTGAATAACAAATCCAAATAGAGCAAAAGACACATTTAAATTTCTAAATTCAATCTGGAAAAAAGCAAGAAATTAATCCCCCGAGGTTAGGAAAGTAGCGGAAATCCTGTGGCCATCTATTTTTATCCCTTTACCTGCACTTTTTTTATCCTCCCCCCCCCCAAGTTTTTTAAAAAACTGATTTTCTCGTACTTAGTATTTAGAAAATGTAAAAGAGAAAATCTTCTTTCCTTTCTCATCATTTCCGATCGAATGACATAACACACGTCATATGTTGCTACAGTTCTAAAGACCAGGTGATTGCTACCCCCACAACTCTGATCCCGTTGGAACAATTTGGCCTAAACTTCATACTAATGTAGACGTTGATTAGAGGAATCTGCATACTGAATTTCACTCCTTTATGAACCTAAACACCACATAGATCTTTTGACCCTCTACTCCCACCGTAATTCCGACCCCAGTGCTCCAATCAAAACCAAACTAAATAGTGAAGGTGCACATGCCCTTAGTAAGCACATTCCGAATTTCAACTTTCTACCTCAAAAACTGCAGAAATTATGAAGGGGACAGACGGACGGATGGACATTGTAAAAACAATACGTAGCTCCATTCTTGTACTACTGCTTCTTTTTCTTTCAGCCTGCTTCTCCTGAAGATCTTGTACTACTTAATAATACTATCTACAACAATATAAAACCAACAATTATGCCCTCTTCCATTCACATTATTAAAAAACTTATTCACTAGAAAGAATCACCCATTTTTACACGCTTTTATTTAGCTTGAAATCTCTGTTTGTTTGGGTGGAATTTTGTAATCGATTTTAAAGTTACTTCCTATTAACTGATTGACTTGAAATTTTGCACACTTACTTGCTCCTGATGACAATACATGAATCAATTAAAAAATCCATTAAATAATTGATCAATTAGTGGGAATTAATTAATTTAATTTTTATATGAAGACTTTACCAATAGAAGGCGTTAAAGTGTGTTTTAAATTTTTTTTTTTACCCTATTATTACCAAGATCATCTTCTCGCACTGTAGGCATTCTAATATTTGTAATTTCATTATATTATATAACATACCTCATTGTATCAATTTTGTTTATATAGACCATAACAACACTGAAGAGGGCTTTATAGCCGAAACTGATAAGAAAACCATGCATTAAATTAATATATACTACTGTTTATAAAAATCGCAACACCCTGATGGAATGGTCTAATCCATATGCAATTTGCAATATTTGCATACAATGGGTCAGAGTATAAATGATTAGATTTTCAGAGTAATTGCTTGAAAGAACACCATGCCTCGACGACGACGAAGGGTACCATATCAACAGCTGACAGACTTTGAAAGAGGACGCATAATTGGTCTGCGTGAAGCGGGATGGTCGTATTGTGACATTGCTGCTCGTGTAGGACGTAATGCAACGACGATTATGCGGAGCGAAGAGAACAGGGCACACCGAAGACCAGGCTCAGGAAGACCCAGCACGACGACACCGCGAGATGACAGACACATCTATCGCATGTGTGTAGCAGATCGTACAGCCACTTCCACAGTGTTAGCACAACAGTGGCGTGCTACAGTAGGCAGGACAATGTCTGCTAGCACTGTACGACGCCGTTTGATTTCCAGAGGATTGATGGCACGAGTACCATTGTTGCGGATTCCTTTGAATCAAAACCATGGCTCGTCAGACTCCTGCAGCAGCAACTGTGGATGAACTGTATACCCGTGTAGACAGAGCATGGCAGGACATTCCCCAGGCCCTTATTCAGAGCTTGTTTGACTCAATGCCACGACGTTTAGAGGCTGTAATTGCATCCCACGGTGGTTTCACCCGATACTAATGTGACAATAAAACGCATTGTATTGACCTGAAAATCTAATGGTTTCTTTTCTGACCCATGATATGCAAATGCTCCAAATTTAATGCAGATTGGGCTATTCCATCAGGGTGTTGCGATTTTTATAAACAGTAGTGTAATAAAAAACATGGTATCACTTATCTATCTAAATAACTAATGCCTGTTTGCTAACTTAAATAAAGGGGTCATTATTTTTCCAAGAATTCTACTACTCACTTTTCAATATTTCATAGCGGGTGGACAGTTGATAAATTCAAATAAATAAGAAATTTATTTCTCAAATAAATAAACGGGAATGAATTAATGAATATATAAGAATAATCTATATGCATGAAGATGATCGAATTTGATCCAGTAAAAAATGTTCTAATGTTTTCAAAAACGATTCAAAAGTTTTGAAAATATTCTTTTTCTAATGGCTTGGTGACGGCGACTTAAAATAAAAGTAAAAAAAAAATTGTAACTCAAACGAAATTCACATCCTCTTTAGGAATTGGCATTTGTTCTCAGGTATAGAAAAAGAATCTATTTGATGCAGCCCCTTCACGCCATACGAATAGACGTACGTCAAGTGTACACGAATAGGCTTCTCCATTAGGGCGCATCGTTTAGATCTTTCGCCCTATCACATGGCTAATATCTTAACACAAGTTCTGAACAGACACAAATATTCATGTCAATTATGGGATTCGGACATTTGATCCAACGAATTCGAGATTTATAAAGTCTGAGCTCCATCCCTCTCGGCCACCGCCTCCATCATTTATAGATGTTTGTAAGTTGTGCATATCCACCGCCTACCTGGTTCAGATCTGATTGAAATGTGATGCATAAACCAAAAGGAAGAGAATAAAATGATTGACGAGTACGTGCATCTTTGTCTTACATTAGTGACTCGAGTGTGTTCAAAACCACGACTAATTCATTTAATGAAATTGTTTGAAACCGTTAATTAAGGCTGGGAACTTGACACAGTTTTAAAGTTTCCCCTGCACGAAGATGGAACGTTTTATTTCTCTTATGAAGGAAGACATCTCATAAAAGTTTACAAAAAAGATAATCAAATACTAAATCGCATGCAATTGAAATACGGACATATATAGTGTTAACTTCAAAATTAGATATACATACAAATAAAAATGGAACTGAAACAAAGAACCGTTTTCCCCCCTCTGAATGCACAGAGGTATTTATTTAATGTTGAAATTCTAAATGGGAATTCGAATTTAGTTTTTAATGAATCAAGCTTTTCTTTCTTATTAGAAAACAGAAATGAAACTTCTTTTTCTTAATATATTTTCAGATTTTTATATTTCAATGAAGAAGGTTTTTTTTTTTTTTGTTTTTTTTAAAGAGCAACTTGTCATTAGTTTGGTTAGGCTTTTAAAATATGTTTTAAACAACATACGGATAGATAAAAAAAATTAAAAATAAAATAAGTAAAAAAAAAATACAACTGGGAATTTGGTTCGCTGATAAAATCAAGCAATAAACCATGAGTTATTTATTTAACGGCGGGAAATTACATATGTGGCATGATTAGTATCACGCATGAAGAAAACAACGTTCGGAACTCAAATAAAATTAATTAATAATATAAAAATAACAATATTATAGTGTTCTATATACTTTATTCTACATACTACAAGGTAGCTAATATGAATTTTAAAATGCCCAATGAAAAATTATTTTAATAGAAGCAAACGAGAGATACCAATAAGCAAACCTGCATTTGTCAAGACCAGAATCAAAATAGCTCGAAGGTTTAGGATGTCCACAAACAAAACCGCGGTTGCCCACTGTTTGCCTCTCTGCCAAATCTTGCCAGGTCGGACTCGTCCATTCGTAAAATTATCATCACTGTCGTGCAATTAGAGACTGCCGAACAACTCCAATAGTTCTGTGCAAGCAAGAAGAGTTTTCCAGTGAATGAGCTCAGCAGCACAGGTGGTCTGTGAGGGGTCAACACAGCCACACTCGTTAATCGTTTCATTCGGATCTCCACATTTGCAAAAGGGGATAGATAGGAAGAACTTTCACGTGCTGTGTTATTGGTTTTGTGCTTTGCACGCCAGAAAGTCATAACCGATTCAGAAATGAAGGTTAAAGTATATGTGTTGTGGGTATACGAAATGAAAATCAGAAATGAGTTTCTGATACAAAATTCTGATGATTCATGCAAATCTGGGTCGAGTGAATGGGTATAATTAGTCTCTAATCTTATCAAAATGTACTCCTCTTGAATCAGGAGGCAATCAATATCTCAGCCATTCAGCTAGAAAAACAGGTCTTGATAACGAAACTCATTTTAATAGGATCTTTCTTGTTTTCTTTTTAGAATATTAATTAAGGGTTCTATTTTATCATATATGATAGACCACCTTTACTAATAAGGAATTTAGTGTATGGTGGCGTTTTCCTTTGTAAAATTCGATATAATAGAATTTGAATAAAGATATTATAAATTAATGTGAACGAATGAGTTTTATAGAATATTCTCTGCCTAAAAGAATGTTTACAAATAAATGCAATCCCCAATTCATTTAATGACATTCCCTTTATAAGGGGTCAAAAATGAACGGTGTATAGTATCATTTTGTGTGAAGTTTAATACGTTCCAAAATCAGCTTATAACCCTTAAACTTTTTTTTTTTTCAAATAGCATATTTTACACCAGTGGATTAAAAAGATACCGCATTTATCAGAGAACATCGTCGAGATAAAACGAGGAAGAAAAAAAACTGAATACCGAAATTTAATTACATGTACTTCTTCTTTTTTTTTTTTATTCAAGATTGATTCAATGGGGATCATCTATTTTGTTTCAATCTACTCCAGCTTAAACGAAAGAATCATAATTTATTTATGATTCATGATATAAATAATATACGTATACGCGAATGGAAGGGAAGCAAAAACCACCACATCAAATCCTCACAAGAATACCAGTTAACAAAAAGATCGGTAGAAAAACAAGGTAATGTTGTTTTAAAATCAAAGAGTAAAAATTATGTGAATAATTATAATAAATGAAAAAAAGAACACTCTTTAACCACAACGAATAAACAAAGAAAAACACAACTGGATACGCGCATTTCGAAAGCACTGCTTTCATCTTCAGCAGGAATCCGTGAATCCGTGAGTACACTCGAAGAGAAGTGAACTGATTCACGGATTCCTGCCGAAGATGAAAGCAGTGCTTTCGAAATGCGCGTATCCAGGTTGTATTTTTCTTTGTTTATTCGTTGTGGTTAAAGAGTGTTCTTTTTCCATTTACTAAGAATACCAGTAATGCTATTGGCCGGTAAGTTCCTTATAGGAGAATGCACATCATAGATAGATAATAAACGAATGCATTTAGATAAAACTATAAATTAACTTTTCGTTATAGTGGATCTTCGTTATAACAAAATAATAAATGCAATGAAGGCCATGTAATGAAGAAAAATCATGATTTCGAGAAAATTGACCCCCATAAATCCGACCTCAATAGACCTTAATCGGTCCGACCTTCAAAATGATATAAATACTTACGTATATAGGCTATGTCTAAAAGAATCTACATTTCAAATTTTAACTCTCTTATTCGAAGGTTGCCGGACAGACGGACATAGCAAAACTAATAAGCAGCTCCTTCTTCCGCTACTTAATAATTAAAACTTTTAATAAGGCACATTAACTGCAGCTTTGAAGTACATGAAGCATTTGTAGTTCATCAGGGTTGTCGTCCTGTCAAACGGTGGTATTATTTTAAGAAGATCATCCAAGAATTATAAATACTTATTTTCTCACTGCCTATCTCCTAAGTTTCCATTTTGGACACTTGTAGAATCTTCAGGAACTTCTATAAGTTATTTTGTTGTGAACACTGAATTTCTTCCTTCAAATTTACGTGACAGAAGAAAGGTACATGGGAGGTATTTAAAGAGTGACATTTGCTACATTGAATAAGATGATTTAAACAAGGAACCCGTTGATTAATTATATTAGCAATTTTAAAAATGATTTTCGGGCTATTACTTCAAAAGACAGTAAAATTCTAAGTTGGGTCTTTAGAACTATTACAAATACAAAATTATCTACAAGAGAGAAGAGCTGAACGAAGAAATTGATGAAGTGAATATTACTTTGAGTGTCAAAATTCAAAGTGATAATCATCTAATCCACAAACACCTGGAGGAAATCTAGGATCGGTTAAACCTCAGATTCAGAAAGATCTACTCAAAAACGTGACTAAATACAAAGATTTACAAATAAAGATTTTAAAATTCGAAAGACATTAAAGTAACAGTTGATTTGTTTCGTTGTTGGGTGATTCCGAAAGATCTGAATAATCACTAGAACAACATATGGCACATGTAAATATAGACAAAATGAATTCCCTTAGTTATCGACAAAATTGTAATTTATCTAATACAAGAGCAAGCTTTTCTTTGCATTGTCGTCATTTTGCACTAATATCTGTAAACATCTCATTTAGAGTGCAGTTGTAGCCACAACCCATTGGAAAACTGTATGCAGTTTATGTTCGCAGAAATAATAATTAATTCAGATGCATCGATTTATACTTTAAAAAATTAACAGGAGAACTCATTTTGTAGAGTGTCTTCAGATCAACACTTTGATAATAACTGTTATAAACATTTTCACTTAAGCAATCGATTTATTTTTCAAGATAAAATGTTATACATAAAGAACTGGCTTTACGATGCATGTCACTTTCTTTTTATTAGTAAAAGTTAATTCGCATATTAATAATAAATGGTAAATGTAATAAATATCATAAAACATAATAAATGGTAAATTCACATAATGAATGTATCTCAATAACTGCATTCATTACTATTATTGTAAATAAAATAAGAATAACAAGGCATCCTCCTATAATTAAAGCCAGTGAATTATTTATTTTTCTTTTTACGAAAGCCTTTCGTTTAAAGAACCCTTTTCAGAAAGAGAGTTTGGAAGATTTCTTCATGTAAGTTGCGCACATTTCCTTTATCAGATCAAATTAAGCTTTTCACAACTTCCCAGTTTAGAAGTCTTCCAATATATTCTAAATACACGATAGTATAAAACGTGACAGTGATACGTCCCATAGTCCAAAAAATAGTAACGATAAATTCCGATCCATAAATTCAAAGAGAAACTGAAATATTTTGTTCACGTGAATCCTATCACGGGCAGTGACCACGTGAGTATATCAGTGTGAGAAATCGATTGGCGGTCAGATCGAAGATTACCGTTGATCCAAGCGTCAATAACGCTCTCAACTTTTTAAATTTCGAAAGCCAGCCCATATCTGCAAAGAGCTTAGTGTTGCATCAGTTAAGCCTTGTTAATATTTAAGGCAGTATTAGCTAGGAATTGTCATGATCCTCATAAAGCTTGACGCAGACGGTATTACTCGTGAAAGGCTCTCTAGCTAAACGAAGTTATCGGAAATGCGCTATATATTACGCCGAGGCAGACAAATGCATTAGACGATTGCAGGCGCGGAATATAAATAGAGCGGAACCCAATTCAAATTGGAGGTTTAAAAGATTTATGAAATTCTTTTGGTTATTTTACGAATCTCTCCAAACTAAAACATGTTTCTTCTAATTGAAAAATTTCTCCCCAAAATGCGAGCTTTTATGGCCATCTGATGTTTTGGAAAAGTAAGAAATGAAAGGGGGAAAATTCACCATTGGTGACATTGCTTAATTTTGAAGCATTAAGATTACTTCAGGACTATTGTGAAATTTCTATGTGGCATTTCAGGAGGACCCAGAGAATACAGAAATCTGGTGGGATATATGAGCTGCCTGTCAACATCTACAATTACTTTTCCTTTCATTTCTTATTTTATTCTAAATGGATTATTGAAGTACTATTTCTAGTTTCTTCTACTATCTAGTTTCTAGTTTCTTAGCAATCTTTTGGCGCTCTCTAAATAGCGCAATAGAGATTCCTTATAAAATTAATATATTTCTACGAAGATGTTTCATGCAAAATTGAGGTTTTCTTTCAAAAATACATTTCATAACACTACACTTTTTTCTAGTTCCCGCAGCAATTAGTTAAAGTGGGGAAAGTAGTTTTGGTAATCAGCCCTTTAATTAATACAATATTTGAGAAAACAAAAGATAACGATTAAAATATTTGCAGGATGTCCATATGGCTGTGTTCATAAACCTATCGCAAAGTTGATGGCGTTTACCGTTGTTGCCACGCTTATCAACAATCTTAAAATTCAGTTCAACCCTCTTATTACTTAACACTCTTTTAGTTGAAAACAAATGCAGGTGTATGAACACAGTCAAATCTGAAGTCTGTAATCAACGAATTTTGTTCTACACCATTTTGTAAACTGGCATTTCAGTTGCCAACACTGTACTTGAAGCGTGAAATTATAGGCAAAAAGTTATATGCATGTTTCCTGTAGAGCATTAATGGATACAATACAGGCCCGTAGCCAGGGAGTGTGGGGGGGGGGGGGGGGTCGACGACCACCCCATTATGGAAAAAGGTCCGACTCAATGGAGTTTTTGAAAAAAGGTCCGGAATTTTTGAAAATCGATTCCCCCCACCCCCAAGATAACCTCCTGGCTACGGCCCTGCAATATATGGGTATTTTTATTAATTTGAAATTACTAAGGATTAGATATTCTTAAGGAATATTTTTTTTTCTCGAGCCCTACTTTATTCCAAAAAATTTTCACAGGAGCAGAACAAAATTTAAAAAATTTAAAAAATTTAAAAATATACTAGTATAAAGGCCCAACTTTATAAAGCCTTTTGAAATTCCACACGAGTGCAATTTATTATTCCGGAATTAACTTAAACCGTAAGAATGTGAAAACTTCTGACGGGAACATTAAGTCTTTGATTCTAGCCTTTAAACTTTAAAGACATGAGTTAAGAATGTGGGCTTGCAGTGGACTTGTCAGAAATCTGGCATTAACCAAGAGAATAAATGGGGTTTAAATGCAAACCTATTTTCAAATAAATAAACGCTGAGGAATTAGTGGAAATCTCGAGCATTGCATAGCCAGTAAGGAAAAGAGCGCCTCTTACTTTGCATATTCCACTTTCATGATGTTCGCTTCTTGAACCACGTATCTACATTTGAAAGTGCTTTCGTAATTAAATATTCAAATAAATATTTCAAGTGATAATCTGGCTTCTCTGCAATATGCAGGGGATTTCAAAAAGAAAACTTACGGATTTCAAGTAACCATCCAAAGCTTGGAACAAAAGTTGGGAGAATCTCCGTCATTAATTTCTAAATTAGTATTATTAAAGAGAACATTAAACGGAGGCATCGTAAATATAAGTAAATGAACTCGCAACTGGAAGTGAACGAATTCTACATTACGATTATATTGATAATTGCGTATATAAATTGAATGAAAACTGGAGGAGAGGAAACGGAGGAAGAATAAGGGCAAAGGTTTAAAACCAAAGAATAAAAGAAAGGATAGAGATAGGGGAAAAGAGAAAGAGAGAGAACTTTTTTTTTCGTTGTGGGTCGATGTAATCGTTCTCGTCGTCCATTTCCTCTCCTCCCTAGGAGAGCAAGTGTAATGCTATGTTCGGCTAACGACTCTCCCGAGTGGAGCGCCGTTTTTCCCTTCCTTCCGACAAGAGCCTCTTTTGGCCCCTCTCCAGTGGATCCAGTTGATCATCACGCGCCGATAACGGCGTCTCAATCTGGCAAATGGCGCCCAACGCGACACCCCAACATCAACGTCAATCCCATTACGTCACTTACTCTGTGTTTTCACGCGACGAATCACCGCTTCATGGCACCACCGTCCAATAACCACGCTAACTCCTCCTTTCCTCCAGAGAGGGAGTGACTAGTCAGCGCCAAATGTCATCCACCAATCATCAATGTTCACCATCACCAAAGACTGATAAAGATTCGGACTTACCTGAAAATGAAAAAAAGTTTCATAAATAAGTTTTATATTTCGATAACCATCAAACTTTTGTAAAATGAAGATTATTTTAAAGTCAAAGGGTTTAACAATTTAAATGATGTAAAGTGCAATTTTGAAATAAATTTAAGGCCTAATTTACATATGAATATAGTTATGCTAAATTTTTTTTATAGACTGAACAAAAAACTTTAATTATTAAAGCAATGCTTATCTCCGTATATAATTCTATTTAGGCACTCGCTTAGCAGATATTTAAATAATTTTTCTCACTGTTTTTAATATTTTTCAAACAACTAACTTTCCACCTCTGTATGAACTGTATTATTGCTACTATCAGGTCTAGGCTTCATTCATAATATTAAAATATATTTGGTCTAATGAAAGATCGAGTGGGAATACCCAATTAAATTTCGGTTTAAAAATTAAAGTTTAACAATGAAATAGGAATTTTAACTGCACACGCCTAGTACACCTTCCACTTCTCGAATCCATCGGGGCCTGGGTCCTAACCCCGCTATGGCCATGGATGTTAAAACAATTGTAATGTGGAATCGCCTCATGACTGTGGAAAGACATTAGTCATGTGAAAGAGTGCAACATGAGGTAGATGGTGAACGGACCCAAAAGCCTAACGAACCAACTACAACTGAGCTTCCCACAATAATTAATTATTGATTTGCGAAAGTAATGCATAAATTAGAAATTGGCAGAAAGTTTACAATACAATAAAGGGAGAACAGAGTTTTCGACTAGTTTCACCATTTATTCCCGGCTTTATCAAGGATACAAACAACACCAGAGGCTTCTCGCCCTTATATACAGAAAATATGGTACAATGGAGCCATATGATTGCATGAAATACAACGAAAGGCATGACAAAGACATTGAAGGTAGAAGCAAAATATTTGTCATTCGTTGTACAATCATATTACTCCATTGTACCATATTTTCTGTATATAAGGGCGAGAAGCTTCTAGTGTAGTTTATATCCCTGATAAAGCCGGGAATAAATGGCGCAACTAGTCGGAAACTCTGTTCTCCCTTTATTGTATTGTCAAGTCTCTACCAATTTCATTGATAGAAACAATACTAAGAACTCCCAATTTAATGATCATATAAATTAGACCGGTTAAAGGGCTGTGTATTCCCGTAAGCATCCAATTTTCGTGCAGATAGCTGCAACAGAAGCCGAGATATTCATCCATTTGGTTTTGCTTTCATTTCTTATTTTCATGTAATTTTTTTTTTTATTTTTATTTTATTTTTTTTTCTTTTTAGCAAAATACGTACCTTCAATTTCTCTAAAACTTTAAGACCTTAAAATCCATGTCAAAAATATCCACCACTTAAATTCCTACACATACAAAAGAAGCATATGGTAGAATAAAAAGAATAGAGCAAATGTAATAATAATATATGGTTCGAGATACGGAATCTAATAAGACAAGCACAAAGATCAATTGCCAAGGGAGTAACAAGCCTTCGATTCGTAAGGCTGAAAATTGGCATCTTAAATCTCGTGAGTAACCAGTGTTGACAGTGATAATCACTGTAAGCATCCAGGCTGCTCACAACATAATTTATGATGACTTTATTAGTTTTTTTGTTTTTCTTGCTCTCTTACAAATAGCAAGTGGCTAAGGAAGAGTGTGTCAAAAATATACAGAGGGTTGTTAGGGATCTATGGTGGGAAAAGTTAGGTTACAGAGGGTCAGAAAAGGTGGAAAACCCTTTCGTCACCATCGAGTGTGTTCAATCTAGTAGCCATGCATCGCTGCTATTGCCCTGCACCGTAGTTTCCATTGCAGAAGGGCCGGCCAAGTGGCCGAGAGGGCTAAGGCGTAGGCTTTCTAGTTCTCGAGTCCGCCTGGCCGCGGGTTCGAATCCCGCCGTGGGCATGGATGTTTGTTTGTCCCGGGCTGCGTACTGTTATAACTTGTGTAAAAGACGCAAAATAACCTTTGTAGTCGACGCCAAAATTTCTAGAATCCCCCCCCCCACTGCAGGAGGACGGAACGCAGAACACCATGATCAATTCGTAACCATTCCTGTTGACACGCTTTCCAAAGACCCTCCATTGTTCGTGGTCGTCTCTTTCCGAGGGCCCGTTTAAGTAAGCCAAAGCCAGAAAATTCCATAGGCGATGCATCCGGCGACTTGACACTGATGGAATGGAGCGGATTCCGGCATCTGCTTGCATGCGTTCCAGGAACAAGCGAGTTGACGCGGTGGTGCGACTCAACGCCTTGTCTTGGTATAAACCGGAATGTTATGGGTAAATAAGGGGTTAGAACATTAGTCTGATAGTACATGGCGTTGACTTTGGCCTTTGACTCAACTCTTGTGTAAAGTTAACTTGCCGTTGTAGCTGTATCCCGCCACGATCATGAACCCTTTTGAAATTGTTTCCTTGCATTCACGGTACCATTTTACTTAGAATCCCCTTGGGCGGTAAAAAATGGCTCGGCTCTTGTTGCAGTCGCTTAAATAAACAAACGCCTCATCTTGTGTGACCACGTATTTCCATCCGCCAGGTATCGTTCTTTCAGTTTAGGGTAGTTGGTCCGTCGCTCTTGAACATGGCGCGGCAATAACTTATGAACGTGGCCCTTGTGTCGCTTCTCCAGTTGTAAATCACGGTTGATAATTGTGGTTTACCCTGTAGATAGCTGTGCCTATCTTCTGTGCAATGGCCCGTTGTGTTGGTGAGTTATATCCAGTTACGATAGCCCAAATTTTCCGGACGATATCAGGAGTACGGCTAGTGGATGGTCTCGGACTGGCCTGCATTTTACTCTCAGGAATTGGGCCGCTTCTGCTTTTACCAATCTATATATTTAAGTTCCAGGGGTGATTCTTTCGACAGTTCATTGGAGAAAACTACTGCATCTCTAAACTTCATTTTGGTCTTAAATGAAAGATCTTAGTCTGTAGATTTGTCAAAGTTACTTTTTATGTCCATACTTACTATTAATTAGCGGTAACTTACAATAATTTAAGTTCAATATGTAAAGGGTGTTGCAGATAATTACATGGCAGTATAACGGGAAGCCTACCCGCTCTATTATTCTATTTGTTTCTCTGACGATTTTTTTTAAATTTATTTTTTAATTAAAGAGATGGAGATTAATAATAAGATGGGTTGTTTATCGTCAAATTTTGACGGGATCCATCTAATGTTATTTAATACACTTGGAAACCATAAAGCCTCGCTTCTTGTATCATATATCGTCGGTGTACTGGAAAAACTAACCAAGTCCGATTTTTAGATAAATGGACTTATGTGACCAAACACCTTAAAATTATTATATCTGTACAAGAAGATATGATCTTGTCTAGAAGACAGTCTCCAAGTACTTAAAAATTTACTCGGTTTGTTCTGTATCTCATTTATCAGAGAGAATTTAAGTTTAACTGCCTTTATCTCAGATTATTGAAAATTGGACTTGGTCAGTTTTTCCAGTATACTGATGATATCTGCATCATATAAAAGCAAAGAAGCAGACATTTATTATTTATTATAGTTACATAAAAATGACCAGAAACGTATTTGAAGTGATTAGTTTTTCGAGAGTTATGATTACATTATGCAACATATAAACTGCTCAAGTATCTCTCAAGAATGAGTACAAATTAATTTAAGTTAATACATGACTTTTCTAAAATAAAACTTAAACACATAAAACTCGGTTGCATGAATGAGGAATTCCAATCGTTTGTTCGTTATGCGCAGAAAAAAATATCGACAGTTCTACTGAAATTGAAGAGAAATAAATTAATTACGTTTATAGTAAGAAATTAATATATTTCAACTGGAGTTAATGCTCCAAACTTAAGGTGATGATATTATTTGAAAAAAATGGAACGAAATTGGTAGACGTGTCAAGCGAAGGTAACCATTTTTTGAAATAATATTAAGACCTTCGTTTATAGTGTTAAGATGTTTGCTATAGATGATAATGCTACTATACTCTAAAAAGTGCACGAAACTGCTGCTTATAAATTTCAAATTTTCACCGTACGTGTAGAGGTATAATGCTGCTAAGTAGGAAATAGAAAAGGTAAATGTGGCTGCATTTTCTTTAATTTTGTGATATCTATCTAAATTAGGCCGCGAAAACGTTTTAAAATCGTCTTCCCATATTAATGAATAAATGAGTCGCGCTCGGCGATCGCAAGCCACAGTTGCCAAATTTATGCGCCTGATTTTAAGGATTATTTTAGCATTCATATAAAATCTTGATATCATCAACATAAAATTATAAATTAAATTTAACAGCTATTATGTTAATATTATTACTCTATTTTGAGTAATATTTCTTCTTTTGTCTTTAAAGCGTCTGTATATTTCCTGTATACAACAAATCACTGTAATACAGGAGGTTGATTACGATTTATGGTTACGATTTGGATGAAAAAGTTTACAAAGAAAACCCCTTTCCCCGCCAACGCTCGTGTTCTATTTGGTGACCCTTATAGAAAAGATGTCTGCAGAACGGCGAGGCTGATGCTGTCCCATTAGCAGGCTTCTCAGAGACCCTCAATGGTTGTTGGACGACGTCGAGCAAGGGTTCTTTTTAACAACCCAAATCCCCAGAAATCCATCGGGGATCCATCTGGTGACTTGACAGGGGTATCATGAAAGGGTATAATGTGAATTCCAGTTTCATCTTCCAAATCCAACGTAAACTGAACAGTCGAGTTAGACGTATGGCTGGAGGCTTTGTCTTGATGCAGCCAAACTTTGCTTTTGTCCTCTCCATACAATGTGAAGATTTCCTCGTGTAAAATTGGACTGAGAACATGCTGCTGATAATAAAGGTAGTTAGTTAACTTTAGCCTTCCTGTTCACTCTTCTGAATGTGAGCTTGCCGTTGTACTTTGTTCACCATAAATCCTTTTGAAAAACTTTCCTTACTCTCCTTGGACCACTTTTGATATGACTTCTCTCCACGTGGACGGCAGAAAATCACTGAGGTAGGCATAGGCTTCACCGAAAGCGACAACGTACTTCCATCGTTCTGCTGCGAGGTAACCTTCATAGAGCCTCCGTTAGTTTCTCTTCCTTTCTGCACCTGACTCCAGTTACAAATCTTTATTTATTATTTTATTTATGTAGCCTGTGAAGTTCCTACAGTATTTGCGATCCCCCTTTTGGGCTGTTGGATTGTCACACTGGATAAGCTGCTTGACCTTTCGAATGACTTGTGGTGTTCGGCTTGTGGGAACTCGAGGATTTTGCTGTTTCTGGCCAGTTGGAATTAATCCTTCTTGGGATTTTCCTTTTACATTCAGTACTGCCGATATGCCTTTTTTCGAAACAGAGAATTTTTGCGTTTTACATGTGCTAATTATAGCAGGATAGCTGTAGATAGCATCGGAAGGGCTGTAATATATCCTTCCTAGTAAAGTCTGATTTTCGGAGATAGTTTATCATTACATTTACTGCTTTCGAATGAAACACAACAATACGGATGTAATCATTTCCGTGCACGTGATTCACAGCATTCACGCAATAAATCATTACCAAAGACCGTAATCAACCTTCCGTTGTTGTATAAGTCGTTTCAGCGGAAGGTCAGTGCAAGAAGCCCAAGAAGGAAAAGGTCTTCAGCAAAGAGCAACTTCTCCACCAAGCAGTTACCCACACTAAGACGCTCATCGCCTCGGCTGCCCCTGTCTATCCGATCCATAAAGACAATGAACAAGAGAATAAAAATTATGATTTAAATGTACGGGAACACAGTAGTTTAATTACTGTAATTTTCAAAATACTTTTAAACGTTAATAATATATTTTAACAACAACAACAATAGGGCTAAAAGGCCTTATAATGAAAAGGGAAATTTCCGCAATTTGATTAACAATGACAATGCCATTTATGAAATTCCTTGCAGTGACTGTGATCTTAACATGTGATCCTTGCAATGATTTTGATCTTCCGCACTCTACATGCACGTTTAGAAAAACGTGACAGAGCGGTCCAACTTAATTATATTATAAGGGGTAGTCAATGAGTAAGTTACAAATGAAAACAGAAATGAAACAAATAAGAGTATTGACTTGAAAACTACTTTTATTTTACCACATAATCTCCCTATACAGTGAAGCACTTACCCCAACGTTTCACAAGTTCCTTAAAATCAGCAGCATAAAATTCCTTAGGCTGCTGTCCGAATCAGGCGGTAACTTCCTTTTGTACAGTTTGAAACCGAGCAAATGTAAAGATCGCAATCAACCTTCCGTAGATGTATAAGTCATTTTTAGGTTTTTCGTTAAAAATTGTGATTTAAATGTATGGGAACACATTAATTTTTAATAATTGTAATGTTTTTATATATTTTTAAAAGTTTATTATATATTTTAACACCAACAACAATTCATTTGACTGCAGTAACTTTAGATAAATATGTGTATACGTCACTCCTTGAAGTGGTTCTTTGGCTTCAACTTCTCAAAACTTAACTTTTTTTCATAATTATATACATTATTTCAAAGCGAATATTATTAGAGTATAAAAAAATAATGATATTAAAATATTTCGAAAAGGATATATGTTATATACTTCAAATTTAAGTGAAAAGAAATTTTTTCCATATGCGAAGCTACAAAAATGGTTTTATTTAAATTTAAAAGCCAACGCGCACAAACAGATTTGAGGATAAGAGTTTTGAATTAAAAAAAAAAAAAGAAAAGAACTTTTTATTTCATTATAATTGTTAAGATTTACAGAGTGAATTTCTCTTTTTAATTATGGGGAAGTATCCTTTTATTTTGGACGAATGTAAGGCGTTATACAGTAAACATTCGTAAAAAAGATTAACTTCAATCTCGTTAATCTCACTCTTCCCCATGGAAACCAAAAGGCAACGGAGAGGAAGGTGTGGGAGAGAGGAAGATGGAGGATAAGTGAAGGAGAAAAGAGGGAGTCCAGACGACACATGTCATCCCAAATGTTGGGTTTCCTTCTCCACTCTTCGTCGATCGCTTTTGTCTCTCCCCAGGGATGTTGCAAGCGTCCTTCTCCGCCTCACGTTTAATTACGGCTCGATGCCAAGTGAGATGCTCAACAACCGACACGTGAACGCCAATTCCTCCATCCCACACCTCACGTGCCTCAAAAAAAAAAAAAACTCTCACACCTGACAAAGGAAGAAGAAGAAAGCTAGATTAACGATCGAATAACACAAGCTAACCTTCTCTTCTCTTATTTCAAAGAAACGGAAACATTACACGGCATTCATTTTTTTTAGCATCGACGTAAAAACAAGAGCATCAACATATAAGCACGAGGCCTTCATGTTTCGAAATTTAAGTTTCTACACCAAAAATTAAATTATTTAATTGGAATATACTTCATTGATTTTATTTCATATTAAGTTAACATCAAGTAATATTTATTGGCCATTATATAAGAAACTAAATAGTTCATAACTAGGATATACTGGCATGATTTTCCTTAATGTTTTTTATTAGAAAGCAACCATTTCAGACGGATATGCGTGTTTTAAACAATGTTAAAATGTTTAGTTTGATTGTTTAAAAGCGATATTAAAATAAATTTAAACACTACATCTAAGTAAAGTGAGTATAAATTTTAGATCAATTTATGTTTCAAGAAGGCCTTCGAATCATTTCAGCATTCATCAGGTATCTAAGTATCTAACGGTTTTCGACGAGAACCGTACAGATAAGTGACATGTTGAAATTTTAAGTGAGACATGCATTCCAATCCAGATACTAGAAAGGCATTTCGAACATCAACATCAAATAACTCTCTTCTCTCCCTAAACCGCTAATATTAGTCGAACAACGCTGCTTGCTAAACTTCGTAAGCTGTTGCTGCAGTGCTCGATTCCGATTTACAAGTCAAATGGAAACATTTCATATTCTTTGTTTGTTCAATTTTTCGTTTCATCGATGCAGAGCGTCACCTTTTCACTCTATTAAACAAATAATGAGCATGCACAAACTACGAATTCTTTGGCATAGCACAAATAAAAGTTATTTAAATTATGCATGGGCTGTTGGCTTAACCAAGCTACACGAAAGTCAAATCTGAAAACTTATTGGCTCTGCCTTGTATTACTACTTGACGGAAATTAAAACATTTTAAAGTACATGCTTTCAGCGTCAAATGAAGCAAACGCGGCAATACAATTTAACGCAATAAATATGTCAAAACAGTCCTACGTGACATTTGCTGGTGCAGATCCTTTGCTGAAAAGTGGCCATAAATTGAAAAAATACGGTGGGCTTTGTTACGTTCGTGAAAATTCTGTAACAATTTCTCATTCAGCAATTTCTCATTTGTTAACGATTGATGTCATTTCCCCCCATTTCACGGTTATATGGCCAGATTTTGGTCTGGTCATTCAAAGAAAATTGGGCGCGATTCAATGATGAGCAATATAACGTAAAGCAAAGTAACTCAATATAGTAATTTCATTGCATACGCTTAATTTGATAATTTAACTGATTGGTATTTCTGGAGAAATTAACCCAATAATTTGGTAAATATAAAATAATGAACGGATGGGAAAATTCCGTGACTGAAGTTGAACCAGAAACTACGAGTTAATATCTCACGATAACTCAACTGGAAAGAGATGAGATTTTATTACTTTATATTTATGCTTTATTTTTCTTTTTGTTGTGCATTACAATTTCTTCTAAAAAATAGACGTAAGATAAACATAAAGGGGCTCTCAAAAATAAACAAAATATAAGGGGCTTTCTCCAAACTTTTATTTTTGGATCGGACACCAGTATCAACTTCTTCTTTTTACGCTGATATGAAGTCAATATGAAGTCAATATATTTTCATGTCAGCTTAAGGAGAAGAAGTTGATACTGGTGTCCGATCCAAAAATAAAAATTTGGAGAAAACCCCTTATCGTTTTGTTTATTTTTGAGAGCAACTGAAAGTCAACTCATTCTATCGACGATATCTTTCTGAATTTTCAAGATATTTGCTTGGGCTTTTTATAAGAGTAGCTCTATACATTTGGCTAATATATTATGCAAAATACAATTTGGTAACGCATGCGCATGCGCAGTTAAACATCATTTAGTAAAAATGCTCATATTTCATCAAATATTTAATATTTTTCTCTTCTGATTGCAGAGTGTTGTCTGTACTGTAGTTTGTCAAGCTTCCTCAAAACGGCATTGCATTGGGTTGAAAATCCTGCGTGTTATAAACAAAAAACTTACGAAAACATTTCGACCTTTATAAAGAAACCTTTATATCTCCATGAATATACGTGCTATTCTCATACAAATGAACACAGAAAAGTAAAACAAGCCTCTTAAGCATATATTACAGCTACAATGCATTTCAAGCATTATTTTTACAGGGTGATTCCAAACATTACTTTTTTTGGTTCACTTCTTTGCTGGTCCCCTATTTGCCTTCGGGAGAAAACCTTCGCTGAAATATGAGGTGTAACATCCTTTTTACACCCCTGAAATTTCAGGATAATTCGTCAAGTATTTTTCTAGATATTCGACAAAACGTCTAAAATCGAAAGTGTCCAATTACTTTCTTCCAATCAGTGTATATTTTTTTCTATTGGAAGACAAAACATTTCTTTTGCAAACATTTCTTCAATTACAAACATGTATATAACATTCAGCTACACGACGACGTCTTTTTTTTCCATGGTGAAATGGAAATCTTTTCACCAGCCTGTGCGTCCAAGTTTTGCTTAGGTGTGCTAACAATTTTAAAGAATGTAGAATCTATCAAAAACTATCTTCTGATGAAATGATTTCATAAGAGAGATTGCACGATTTTAAAATGTTTTTTCTACGGCTGAGAACAATTTGTACGTCGTTGTTCGATGTCGTCATCTTTATGTCTAGATTGAACTCGACTTATTTTAGTGTTGATTCAAATTGGAGGGGCGGGGAGTAATGACTTATGGTTTTTATTATGGTTATTACCAATGAAGAACAAAATTTTACAGTTTATAAAGAAGCCAGCAGGTTTACTATAATAATGTTAGGAAAATGTTAAAAAATTACATGTATTCAAATGTGGTATTTAGATTCATCAACTGTGTTTTTAATAATAACGGACACGGAAATACTTGAACAATTTTTGTAAACTCGACTGTTAAATTTCATCCAAATCCTTCAGATGATCTGACCGAAAAAAGAATAGATAATGGATATAAATGTTCAGTTTTAATAGCAATTAATACAAAGTACAAAATAAACATTGAGAAAAATTTAAAGCAAGGACCATACTTCTACTTAATTTCTCTTATAAAGAAAACGTTTTGCTGCAAATGTTCTTTTCCAGGGCCGACGTTAGTAACCTATGTGCGATCGGTGCAAGCTCGTACAGTTCCGCCCTTATTTGTTAGTGAGGCCCCGCTCTTTCTCTCCATAAAAAGGTCCTCGTTAATATTACTTTAATAAGAAGGGAACCTCGTTCAAATTTTGCACACATCCCCGCAAATTACCCAGACGGGCTTATCTGTTCCGCCTTCTCTGATAGGATATTTGTTCCAAACAATTTATTAATTTTATCTTCCAAATCTTATCTGATTTGGACCTAAAATGTATCGAGTTATGGAGCATGGCCTCCAACCATTAAACAAATATTAACGGAAACATATAAAGAAAATCTTTACCTATATGTAGCTCATGAAGAAACGGAAGATTATTGTTTAAATAAGTTTTAAAACCCAAGTACCGTATTTCTTTGAATGACAGCCGCCCCTATTTTGTTGTTGCCCTCAAATAGACGCCGCGTCATAAAAAGTTAAGCTAAAATAAACGCTGCCTTCAAACAAATGCCGCAGCTTTTTTATTGGAAATTTAATTACCAATTTATTATTTTTTAAAGGAATTTTGATTATTAAGGTAAATGTAAGGTGATTTTATTAAGATATTTGAAATATTTAGCCATAAACTTAAAAAAAATTAGAAAAAGAAGCAATAATGTTACGTACCATTGCATATCGCAATGAATATATTAAACGCCGCCCTCAAATAATTGCCGCACCTCCAAAAAGTTAAGAAATACGGTATATCTATTTTTATTATGCGTCTTAAAATGTGCACAATCATTCTATTTTAATATATATATATCAAGATCATATATTAGAATGTAATACTGCTTAATACTAACAAGGGAATCCCACATAGCCTAACCGCTTTAACAATGGAGTCCTTGTATGGCTATGTATGCTGAAATTTTTTCGTTTTCGCGGTTTATTTTGAAAGAAACACAATTTCGCACACTCTTATTTTGCAAGCATCTAAAGTAGCTTCAGATGAGTAACATATTTCAATTTGGTGGAAATCTTTGACATACATGTTCGAGGGATTCCCTTATAAGCGTAATACAACATGTGTTCCAAAAGTTTACATTAATGTATTATTGGAATATTAGAGTTTCATTTGGAATTTAATTTGGGATAGCATATCATGCAGAAATCAATTGCATCGATAATTATTTCAATTCTGCTTCTGAAAACCAAGTGGCTAATCAATAAAGCATTCGATTCGATATCATTAAAAATTTAAAATTAATTTCAGAACTGATAAACAGCAGCAGCAAAAAAAGACAAACAAATATCGAAGTTTATTTACACTGTAACAATGGTAATTTTTAATCCAGGGGCGCGTTCCTCGACATGTAAAACGACGAAGAACGAAGGACGAATCGTCACAAGTGACGTCATTCGTTAAGAATTTTCGTATAAAGACTAAAAAGTCCGTTCCTCGACTGCATCGCGTAACGATAGTTAAACGTCATAAATATGTCTGCTTTGTTGATAGCATTGTTGAATTTGCAAACGAGCGCGTTCCTCGCCATATAAAACGACGAAGGACGAATCGTCATTAATGACGTCATTCATTAGAAATTTTAACAGATAGACTAAAAAGTCCGTTCCTTGACTGAATAGCGTAACGATGGTTAAACGTCATAATTACGTCTGCATCGTTGATAGCATTCTTGAATCTGCCAACGAAAAGAGCAGTCGTCCGTTCGTCGTGAAAACGAACGCATGATTCTTCTAACTGATTTCATCATTTTTTTATTAAGTCAATGCCCTTTACAGGGCCACATTTCTTTTCGAAAGAAATTGTCAAAATAAATATTTAATTTAAAACATAAAAATGTCAACAGCAATTATTCATTTATGCAGCCTTACAATGTTTAAACTAAAAAGTTTTTATGGAAGGACAACGTTCAGCAATATAATAGGAATAATTTATAATAAAGATTTATTATTCTGCACAAAAATTACTTTTTGAATTGTACATATTCATTTAGTACATAAATTGAAGTTTTGAAATATCTTTCAATTTTTAAGAGTTCATTTGTGCGTTTTTTTTTGTTCCTTCTGCCAGCGTTTAAGTTTTTAGGTACTTTTTGTTGACTTAATAAATATTTGTTACAAATTATTATAAAATATTTAACCAAGCAAATTGTCACAAAGCGAATAAAATTATTTTACATTTTGGGATTCAATTATTTTAAGAAAGTGTTATGTGTGAAATAAAATAAGGCGTTGATGTGTGTTGATATGAGAATTTTTTTTAACAAATTTATTTCATCTACACAATGCATTTTATTTTGAAAAATGCAACTTACAGAATTGAAAATGTACTTTGCAGAAATAAAATTCATTTTATCGAATTAAAAATACATTTTGCAGAATCAAATGTAATTTATAAAAAATAAAAAGTGTATATTCCGACATTAAACTTCAGGTTGTAAATTACACTTTTTTTCGAATTCTTAAACGGATTCTTCAAAATAAGGAATGCTGTTTGCAAAATTAAAAATGCAACTTGTGAAATAAAACATATATTTGGCAAATACAAAATATGTTTTCAAACAAAAAAAAATGTAAATTGCAAAAAAATATTTGCGAAATTTAAAAAAAAGACAAAGCTTGCCCAATAAAAAATTGTATTTTACGAAATAATAAAAAAAACTTCTTGTGGAATTTTCAAATTCAATTGAGCGAAAATGAGCTATTAAAAGGGATAAAACGTGGATAAAAAGAATAAAAAGTTTGGAGGGATACTTCTTACCCCATTTTTTTTTAAATCCCCACCTTTTGATGTCATTATTCCTCGACTTTTTAAGCTCCATTTTCAGCTTCTACTTCATTCCCTTTTTTATCCCATTTTTTATTCCACTTTAATAGGCGAATTTTTTTAAAGGTGGGGAATAAAATTCTGAATTAAGAAGTAGTAGATAAATGTAGGGATAAAAATGGGAAATAAAATGTGGGATTAATAGTAGGAGATAAAAATTGTGATAAAATGCGAGCTTAAAAAGTAGAAGAAAAATGAGGCCAAAAAGTGGATATTTGCGTTGGGGATAAAAATGAGAATTAAAAGTTGGGATTAAATGTTAGCGATAAAATTGAAAAAGCAGTAGTTTAAGCTCCATAAAACTAAAACAGCTTGATTGTCACTATTGGTAGCACGTGGAAAAAGCACATGGTGCTTTGGCAGGATTAACAATGATCACCGTGGCATGGTTATTCGATCTTGCGTTACTCAATTGAAACTTCGTTTGAAACAATCTAACGAAGATAGATTACATTGTTCCTTGACTTAATCGTTGCATCGTTGCCAACACAGCCGATGATTAACGAAGAACGACGATCTCTGACGTCAGATCGTTTTGTTTTACGATGAATGTCGAGAAAACAATATGGATGCTGCCATTGTGTATACATTTCTCGATATGCTTGATATAAATGAGGAAGAGAAGATTCGTACTTATCAGGAAAGAGATGACGTGATGAATTCTATGACCGACCGTGAGTTCATCACAACATATAGGCTTTCAAAGGAGGCTGTAGAGTTTGTTTGTCGTCAACTGCAACATGATTTAGAGCCTAACAGAAAAAATACCCGCACCGCATTAACGGTGCAGCAACAGGTGCTTATGGCTCTCCGATTTTTCAGTGTGGGGTCCTTTTTAGGAGCGATCGGGAGGGACGAATGCATTAGGTGAGTTGATTGATGTCGATATTTTTTTTTTAATGTATTTGACTTCATGTTGATGTTGTGATGATTGTATTAAAAAAAAATTTCTCGCTTTTCAATTTTCCCTTGCTTTATTAACAGATGTGCCAAAAGCACAGTGAGCCGAACAGTACATCGTGTAAGTCTTGCAATATGCAAGAATTTGGCTCACCTTATTTCTATGCCATTTACGGCTGAAGATAAGATGAAAACTAAAATGGAAATTCACAGCAAGCATGGAATGCCAGGCTGTTTAGGTGAGTCCGGAAAATTACGATTTATTCAGACTTAGATGTTAATTATGTGTTTTAATGAGTAAAACAAAGTATTCATTCCATTTCGTAGGCCTCATTGATGGCACTTTGATTGCTATTCAAGCTCCTATAGCTAATAGCAGATTTTCCGAAGCAAATTATTTTAGCCACAAAGGCTACCATGCCTTGAATACAATGATTGTAAGTCAACATTTACTATTAGTTCAGAAATTTTTAAATTAATTTTGAAAAGACTGCTAAGATATTACACCGATGTAATAAGTATAAGTCTTGCTTTCTTAGGGTGTGGCAGTTCCGTTTGCATGATTTAATTAATAATATTGATTATTATTCCAAGTTAATGGGATTTTGTTCATACCTTGCAATCATTTATTTTGGAAAGAATTTGAAAGTTTTGATTGCATTTAATTAATCTGATAAACCTCTATTTTTCCTAACACAAATATTTTCGTTCACAAGGTGTGCAATCCGGAATTAAAAATCTGCGCTATTGATGCCACAAATCCGGGAGCGAATCATGACTCTTCTGTTTGGAGTCATTCCAAACTGAAGGGATATGCGTTAAGAGGGTATTTTGATGCAGGAGAATACTTAATCGGTAAGTGTAACTTTCTATTTTCTATTAGATTGTGTTCACTATCGGCATCACCAATCTGAATGCTATCTTTGTTCTCTCTTAATTATTATTAGTTTATTGCTTCTTTGATGTTCGAAAATCAATCCATTCTAAATACCAACATATTTAACCTTAGGTTTTTTTTGTTTTTTTTTTTTACAGGAGATTCCGGCTACCCACAGGAGCCATGGTTAATGACCCCAATTAAAAATACTATTTTAGGAAGTGCTGAGGACAGATATAACAAGGCACATTCTAAAACAAGGAACATCGTTGAGCATTGCATAGGGCTCTTGAAGATGTGGTTTCGCTGTTTACAGCGTTATCGCACTCTTCACTTTGAGCCTGACAAATGTGGCAATATCATTGTGGCTTGTGCCATACTGCACAATATCTGTTTAGAATATAATGTTCCTCAGAGTTTTGAAGAGGAGACAATTGAAAATGAACTTGAAATTCTTCCTCTGCCGAATAATGAAGAAGAGCCTCCTTCAAATAGTGATTTGCTTGCACAAGCACGGAGAATGCGCCAAAGCCTCGTACGAAGGGTCTTTGCAGCATGAATGTTCAAATTGATTCCATTATTTTTCATTATATCAAAGGCCCTTTTCAGGGCCACATTTCTTTTCGAAAGGTTATCAAATAAAAAAAGTATCCTAAAATTTTATAAAAATATGTGACATTTATTTATTTTCACATTTTATGATAAATATTTTATAGTTTAAACACCAAAAATTTTATAAATCAATAAAAATATTTTACGTTTAGCCATTTAATTATTTTCAAGAGAAATTTCGAAAGTGATCTGTCGAATAAAATGAGACGATGCTGATGTGTGTAAGAATTTTGTTTAACAAATTTATTACACCTTCGCTTTTATAAAATATAAATTGATGTAATTGGGTTTATAAAGTTTTACTTATTATTAAATTAAATTTATAGATATTAAATTTTAAATTTTTATAAATTATTTTCCGGGCTCTTCTCTACAAAACTACGACAGCTTGATGCAATCGATTCCAATGCCTGAAAAGGAAAATAAACTATGAGAATTCAAATGTATCGTCTTATATTAGCTACTTATTTTTATCGTTTTCTACTTCCCTAGCCCTTTTTCTGACAGCCCATCTCCTATGTCTCCAGTAATTCCCCCATCCCACTCCATTTTTCTGCTTTGGACCAGTGGCATTCAGTTTCTACGAAAATAAAGGTTTATTCAAAAAAACTTTCAGTGAAATTGAAAGAAAAGGTTATGCTCTTTTAATATTATTAACTGAATTTATCAGGAAATATTTAAATTCACTTTGAAGCTTTAAATCATGCTAAATAAACATTAATTAAACTCGATATATATACATTACCTTCGCTATTTCGTTCCATTGTCTTTTTCTGTCCTCACTGGTTTTCCCCTTGCCTAAGATTTTTGTTATTCGCTAACTGGGGACACATTTCTATTTCTTTTAAGAGCATTTCTTCTTGTCTGATAGTTGTGAGATCCATGGTTGTTGTCTTGTTAATTTTATTTATTAATTTCGTTTAAATTTTCGAAGCAAAGGTTATCGCGCGAATAAGTGACGAATTTTAATTTCTTGTTTGTAATATTTTATCGAGAGAATTATTTTTGTCTTATTGTTACTATCTGAAGCTCGTGCGAAAAAGCATATGCGCGCGTACAATGCCACGATTAACAATGATCTCTTATTAACCGCGACATGATTATTCGATCTTGCTTCACTTTGCTTGAAACAATGCAACAAAGATACGTTCAACGTGGATACGTTACATTGTTGACTTTATCGTTGCATCGTCGCCAACAGACCCAGCGAGTAACGAAGACGAACGACGATCTCCGACGTCAGATCGTTTCGTTTTAGGACGAATGTCGAGGAACGCGCCCCAGGACAAACTTTGTCCGACGCAAACGAAAGGTTGTACTCGTAAACATTGTAAAGGAGTAGCTAATTATCCCCTCTTTCAGAACGGTAATCAAAATTATAGTTAAGGAAATTTAGGCAGCAAAGGGTAAATATAAAAAAAAGCAACGATGGAAATGCTTAACTTGTTGCTCCTTTCTTTTTTTTCAATTTAATAAATTACTTATTTATATTTAAAATATTTTCTTATAATTAGAAAAGTACAATTAACCCCTTCTACTTTCCTTCGTCCATTAATGAATGTTTTCAAACAATTTAGTGAAGCGTTTCCATAAATTATTCAGTGACAGGCCAAAACTAATGCCATCCACATTACTAAGAAAATAAAATTCAAGGAAGATGGAAAATGTGCTTAGAAGATTACAACGATGATTTTTAATTTCATTTTAAATTTACATTATTTCTAGAAGAAATATTATTACCCCAACTCAATAAAAATTTAAAAAAATAAACTGAAACATCTTTAATAAAAAATAATATTTATAATTTAACCAAAAATATAAACAAATTCCCCAATTTGAAATAACCCAAAAGGACTTAACTGAATTTCATGATTAGATTTCAGGACTTTTTGGGTTATTTCAAACTGGGGGGATTTGGTCTATAGTTTTGGTTAAAATGTAAATATTACTTTCAATTAAAGAGGTTTCATTTTATTTTTTAAAATCTTTATTGAGTCGGGTTAATATTTCTGCTAGAAATCATGTAAATTTAAAATTTTAATCTTATTCCCAATGCTATCTTTGATAACTTTTCGTTTCAAATTATTTAAAAATCGTGAGAAAGAAGTGATTAATAATAACTTTCAATGAATAGTGTTGGCCTAAAATGAATAATAATTATAGAATATCCTATTTTTAAATGCAGATAATCCTTAGATTAAAAGATTACATTGGAAACAATCAATGGAAAATGGCTTCTCCAAATCAGTTATGCTCTAGCATCTGAAAAGCTCCGCAGACTGAATGTGATCTGAATTTTAATTACTAAACTTTAGTAATTTACGAGGCTGATAAAATTACTGCCAACAGGACAGATGAAAATTTCGAATAAGTTCTTTTCGACCAACAATGATGAATGTATGGAACTCGTCATCAGGTTTTTGATGTTTGATTATGTTGTTAATTTCTTTGTTCGTACCAGCGAGTGATTTGAAGAAACTGACTAAGTGACTGTAGGATATTGTTATTATTCATTTATGCTTATAGAGATTGATAATTTTCAATGTATATTAATTAAATATTTGATATTACTGTTACAGCAACTTTAATTTCTTTTATAACAGTTTTATTTACAGTAATTATACGAAGTGACATTTTGATAGGGGTGTTGCACAACATTTAATAGGGCGTGTTGAGCTTTTAAATGCTTGAGCCTGGTTCTGTTAGCATTTATACCATTTCTGATATCGGCTGTCTAGTTTAATTGAACGCTTCGGTGGCGACTGCGACCACTCAACCAGTTCTCAACACCTTCACCTAACCCGCTGCGTGTTAAATGCACAGGCGTTTGCGCACGCTCATAAATACGTCATCGGTGATAAAACTCCTTACTAACCGGCCCATATTTAATATCTAATTGTTCTCAACAATTAAACTTTCTCCCACAATAGCGAAATAACGGAAACGGTTCAAGGGTTTAGTCAGGTTCAAGGAGATCAAGGGACTCGGTTTTACTTTATTCTTTCCTTGTCTTAAAATTTCTGTGGCAGAAGAAAGGGTGTTAAATGGTTGACCATGACAGATAATGCTTTGTTTTCTTCCTTCTTCCTGAGACTTAGTCATTTTGGATTACCTATATCCCATATAGCACATCTCTTGGGTTTTGTCGCTCGTGGTACATTAGAGTCTTTTCAATTTTATTAAGTAGATACAGTGGTACGAAACAATGCCTTTTTCCACTTTATTTTTCCAGCTATGATAATCTCTTTTAATAGTTATAGTATGACGAATGTCTGAGAATTAATTTATCTTCAAACCATCAAGATCAAAATAAAATTTGTTATTTCTCCTGTGAAAAATAAGTGACGAATCCATGAAGCATAAGATTTCTGTAAAAGATTTTCTCCATAAAATTTGAACGTCGTCACTCCCTCCCAATAACAAAATATACAAAACAAAAGTCCGATTTCTATTTTATAACTCATTAAAAGGGATAGCAAGGCGATTTCATTATGAATTGACAGATGATAAAAAGTCTCCAACTTTTAAAAACAAAGTAACAAATAAAATAAACTGTCATACTTTAATTGGTAAATCATCTAAATTGATAATTACATAGCAAAATTGCTTTTATTATCGCCGTATCAATTAATTCCATCCAATCATATTGGACATCACTTTAAAACTATCAATAATTCGCTCAGTTATTTTTATCACGTTGAAATTTACGAGATATATCCAGAAAATAAGTTCCGTTTTATTCTCTATTTCAAATAGAATAGTTAATGAACTTAATTTTTGTTTTCACTCTGCTTACTTCGTAGAGAATATCAGACCATCACGAATATTCTTATCCAAATGGAGTTTTAAAGCATTGCAAAGTAAACCTTGCTATATACTATCTATGGTTTATTATCTCGATAAAAGTTAGATGCTCACTTTTTTTATTGAATATGACGCGCATATCAGTTGTCACATATCAAGAGGGGAAAATTCAAATACATATTTTCTTTTTTAATCTCCAAGTCATTGTTTCTGCAGTCTGTTTGCAAATGAGTGCACCTCCTTCTCCTAAGTTTCACGTAATTTTAAACTTTGTTAGAATAACATTTAGATATTTTTGATAATGAATATACAGGGTGTTTCTGAATGGTCTGTACAGATTTTTAAGGATATTCCAGGGACCAAAACAAGCAGAAAATGTCTTATGAACTAAACATCGAAAACGTTTATTTCTAGATTATAACTGTTTGAAGGTGTCCTATAGCAGACGAAGAGATACCACAATTCAAAGAACTATCTGAAGAAAATACTGCTCTCTTCAACATCTTGTTTATTCTGGCCCATATCATATATTGCAACTCTTCGTCAGCGGATTCTGGATGGCTGCAACATCATCCTTCATACATTTGGTATTTTCCAACGGTTCGACAATCCATGAGGCGACATGCACAGGCTCCTTTGGAATCTAACGGAGGACATTTTGAGCATTTGCTATAGGAAGTGTATTGTCTTTTTCTACCGTAGAAATAAATCACACAGTTAACGTTAATTTCGCCTACTGCAGGACACCTTCAAACCGTTATATCTCTAGAAAGAAGCGTTTTCGACCCCATGTTTATAAGATATTGTCTACTTGCTTTAGTACCTGGAACATATCCTGAAAGTTTATATAGACCAATTAGAAACACCCTGTATAAAAAAGAATAAAGACATTTATGAAGAGTATTTGCATTTTTATACGCTTTGAACATCAAACCTGATGGTGACATTACAGTCTTATTATTAATAAGAGGCACGCATAGATAAGGAACCTTTTTAATCCCAGGAAAACTGAAAAAGGGCTTATGTTTATATGTTGAACTTACAGAATAAAAAAGTGAAAACAGTATGAAAATAATTCTTTCTGCAATATTTAATGATGCGGTTATCCATCATTAAAGTTGTTTAGAAGTTATGAAGATCTTATATAATAAAAGTAATTGTTCAAAAGGGAACACTTTTCATTACACCTCATAATTAAATGGAAACCCGTCTTCGAACAATTTCAACTTCTAAAACAAAACGAAAGTTTAGTTGTAATTTAAGGAAAATAGAACTGGCTCTTTCAAGAGGAACAAAATAAATAAGATTTCTAGCAATAAACGACCCGGTGTTCGGTCGTAATTACTAATTAACAAAAAACGCATTAAGAAATGCTTATCTCTTGAGAAAAGTAGAAAAAACTACGGGTAAGACAATGAGTTCCATTTGCAAAAAAAAGTCTCTGCTAACCGAAAGAGAGAACTGAACAGTACGTGGTGCGCTCTCGAACAATCAACTTTGCTTACCCAGAATGATTCGCTTCATCCGTGGATAAGGTTCGGTGAATTCCTAAGATATTACCCCCTTCCTACGGCACTTTATCACCTCCGTCCGCACCGTAAGCTCTCCTCCGTGTCTGTCGTTAACATATAAATTGCAACGTTTAAACCTTTTCGAATAAAGGGGAAACGCTATCGGCTGAGAAGAACCCGCGGAACTTCCCCGTCCGCCTCGGTATTCAACGGGAAAATTTTACGGCACAATAACCATCCACCTTGTTTGCTTTATATCTTCCAACACGCTCCAACTGTTTACATACACTTCTCTGAACAGTGAAGAAAAATGGGGAAGCTTGGGAAGGAAAGGGAAATGTAAAACGTGCTGTGTTTTCATTTTTTTCCCTTTTCAAGCGGTGGAATGTCATTTTCTTACATTACTCAAACAACAACTATCGAGTTCGCGTCAGGGAACTTTCCTTGTGACCCAGGCTAAAATTAGCCTGCATAAACTTAGAACAGAGTAATAATAATCCATTCCTTCTCACAACAACTTTTCATAAAGTGTATAATTTTTTCCCTCCAGCTTCATTAAGTAATAATGAAGTGCTTAAGAAGATTGTCCTTAGCTCATCAGAGAGGTCACGTGATTCTGCGTTAATTCCAATGAGAAAGAGAACAAATTAAGCGTGAAATCCTTCTTTAGAGAAAAGTAAGGAGGAGAAGGGTCGGAATTTCTGGTCCCAAAAGAGCCCTTCTTTAATTTGAATAGTAAACGTTGTTGTCAAAATGCATTTGAGAGAGAGCGAGAGAAGGTGAAATTTGCATGCATTTACAACCCAAGAAAGCTTTTCGCCCGGCTACAGCTGTTTGAGCATCGATTCAACCACTTAACGATATTTGGAATGCCGTGCACACAAGTTAATCATTAAATAAGACTTACGGCTGCAGTGGGTCTTTTTTCCCACTCTCTTCTCTTCGTGTGTGCTGAAAAGAGATGGGTTATTTAGTTTGTTTTTTTAATGTACTTGAACTACACTTTTCACCTTGGATGGTGCGAGAAACCAGGTGGGGGGGGGGGGCATTCTTCCTTCACGCTTCTTTGATCAAAGTGATCAAAGGTGAATTGTTGTTGAGTAACCTCCACTAAATCTAAAACATCTGATGTCAATACCATCTTCATAGCTGCAAATAGAGGTCAAGAAAGCTTTCTTCCATTTGATTTTATTTAAAAATGCAAAATTTCCCGAAGGCATGCTTAATAAGTAGTGAACTGGAAATAAGAGCAAGGTAATGACGTTTAAGATTCAATCCTTTAATAACTATACTGAACAAAAATCAAAATTAACGATACCAATATTTAGTGCAAACGGAATTTTTAAGTGGATATGTCAAAGTGCGTAGCAATGATCGCAACGAAGAGCTTAGCACTGGATTGGTAACGTTAAATTAAATAAATGCTTTTTTTCATTTATCGATTTATTCATCTGAAAACGTTTACGCTTGAGATGATCAGAAATAAATTATGCAGCTAGCTTTTGTTCATCCATATTTATAACAATTAAAAGGAAATGGCCCATTAACAACCTGAGTATCCTACTTGTAAACTAATGTGGCATACAGCACTCAATGTAACATCAATTTCACCATATCATAAGCCATTTATGAAAGACTCAAAACGCATGACTTCTCTAACATTTTAGTGGAGATGATTATGTAAAGTGCAATGCTTTTTAGTAAAGTGAATTTGTGTTTTCCGTTCGGCCGCTTTCTTATTGGACTCATTTGCTCGTATGTATTTTGTATTTTATGTTAGGACAGATAATGATATCATGAGGATCACTTTAAAGGTTTTGCATATTATGTATGCGCGGCCGTTATCGCTCTCGTTATTGTATCAGTTGTGAGCAAAAGTTGTGTGTTCGTTGCTATATAGCTTGCCTCTATTCTGAATACCGTAAAATCTTAAACACACGCCCGGGTTTCTATTTGTTTCAATGGTACGGACCCCCTCCCCCCCGGCGATTAATCGAGACCCGGCGTTTATTTGAGATCCGGCGTTAAGGGCTACTCCCAATAAGAGGCTGTCTTATAGGGAAAAACGATTGTGTAACTTTCCCGGTTGGTCGTGTAATTTTCCCTGGCCAATTTTTCGTTCCAAGTTCGCATTTTTTTGCTGATTTAGTAAAGATCCCTAACTTTTCCCGGTTAAAAAAAATTCCCTGACTCTTGCTGGTCGCTAGTCACCCTGCAATAAATCCGACAAAGTTTTGAGTTGCAATTTAATAAAAAGTTTTTGTTTAGTAAAACTAAAAATTAATAATTAGATAATATGATCTTCTGGTTCGGAATCACTGGAGATAACTGCCTCATTATTATAAAGTTCTTCATCATCTTCGATATCTTGCAAGGTAATGGTTTCTGAATCCCGCATAGGATCGCGCAATTTCAGCAATATATCTCTGCCGGCATAACATGGCCGATGAACCTGAAAGAGATGAATACAAAGCAAGTCCTGTAAAGTATGGTTAAAATAGTGTGTGAGTAGGCATAATCTCATGAAAAGACGTTTAATAATCTGAAAGTGAGGAAAAACGCCGGAATTTATATCGATGACCCGAAAAAGACCCGGCGTTTTTTTGAGACCCGGCGTTTAATCTAATTTTTACACCCCACCCGGCTTTTATTTGAGACCGGCGTGTATTCAAGATTTTACGATAATGGAGCCCTAAAGTGAAAGAAGAAAATGACTTAGGTCATCTTTCACGTAGCGATCAGAGTTCATACATTAAAATTGAAATTTTACAAGGAAAACATGCAACCAAAATTCACAAAGCTTTGCGTGAGTTGTGCACCAGAGGCTTTTATGTGTTCTCCAAATTTAAGCAACTACTCCATAACAAACTTTTTAGTACAGTTAAAGATGTTTATGGTAAGGTAAAAAGAGAGCTCATCAATGAAGGTGCACTGTTCAGAATACAAAACTTGCCTAAACTCTGAGAAGCTATGATAAGGAACAATGAAGATTATATGTTGAAAGGTTGTGAAATGATTTTGTAAAAGAAATTTGTTTTTCGATTTAATTTTACAGCATGCAAAACTTTTGAAATGTCCCTCGAATATTTTATTGCAGATGGAGCGTTATATTATGTTAAAGAATTTCCATCTCTGTTCTTATAAGGTGTGGCATGATAAATACGATTAGTTGGCGAACATGTTGAGATCAAAAAAGAAAAAAAAATTTTTTTCATTTCCGCGATCTGGATTCGAACTAGGGACCACGAGAATCTAGCTCATCGCCTCTACCAACTGGGCCACCGTGAACATCGTACAGCAAAGCCATCTCCAAATGTCCAGAAGGCTACTAACAAGAGAACTATCGCACGGATACCTGGAAGCGATGGCATTGCGCGGTGGCAGTAGTGGAAGTGAGAAAAAACATGGCGGCAAGGGGGAATCAAAATCCTTAACGGCGGTAGCCAAAGAATTGAAGTTGCAGCTGTATTATTAAGCACAAAAACCTTAATTTCATGTGAGTATTTGTGCGTATTGTTGAGTTGTGGAGAAAAGAAATTCCGTCAAGCGCATTAATATACACACCGTTTGCATGGCTATGTGCGCTCAATTTTTTTCGTTTTCGCGGTTTATTTTGAAAGAAACAAAATGTTGCGATTTCTTATTAATGCGAGCATCAATAATAGTAGCTTTAGATGAGTAAAATATTTCAATTTGGTGTGAAGCTCTGAAATACAGGTTGGGATTGTTTTCTTGTAAATAGCCAACGTGGAAGCCTAATGATAGGGCAGGTACCCCCTGGCAGATCGAGAATTCCTCCTTTCTAAACCACCAGATAGCTGAAGAATACTCCTAACAAAATAAATACTGGAGTTAATGCTTAAACGTAAAGTAAACCTGGAAATGAGATATTATGTTGGAGCATATCTCCAGTATTTACACTGAACGACCAATTTATTAGAGCACCTCTTACGGAAAATGGATCGGCCTCCCAGTGACACCCAAACAATCGAACAGGCCGAAGCGTTGGATAAAAAGGATGCATTGGATCATAAGTTGCAGTCAGCAGCAGAAGTGGACTGAATATGGGTAAATCCAAGGATTTGACCGTCTTTGAACGAGGCATGATCGTTGGAGCTCGACGGGCGCAGTTGAGCATTTCGCAAACCGCGAACCTCCTTGGGTTTTCCCGTGCAACAGTGTCAAGGGTATTCCGTGAATGGCAGTTATGCCACAAAACAACCTCCAACAAACACAATTCCGGACGAAACAGGGTCGTGGATGAACGAGGCCACGGCGACTGGCACGAATCATCCACAGCAACAGGACGGGAACAGCCCAACAAATTGCAGCGCAGTTCAATGAGGTAGCATCCCAACCCATTTCGGAGCACACGGTGTGGCGCACCTTGCACCGAGTTGGGTTTAACAACAGGCGACCAGTACGGGTACCGTCGCTGTCACCGCAAAATAGCGCGTCATTGAAAGCGCGTCTGCAATGGGCATCACAAGCATCGCCACTGGACACTGGAAGAAGGTCGCCTGGTCCGAAGAATCGCGGTTCCTACTTCATCATGCGGACAGCAGACTGTGCATCTGGCGCAGACAACACGAAGCCATGGACCTATCCTGTCAGCAGACAACCGTACAGGCGGGTGGAGGAGGAGTGCTGGTCTGGGGTGTCTTCTCTTGGGACCCACTGGGTCCTCTGATATCCGTAGACACATCCCTGAATGGGACACACTACCTGAACATTGTTGCCGATCAGGTGCAGCCGTTCATGATGACTGTGTTCCCTGGTGGTGACGGACAGTTTCAGCAGGGCAATGCTCCCTGTCACCGTGCTCGAATGGTCTTGGACTGGTTCGAGGAACATGACGCGGATTTTCACCGGCTTCAGTGGCCAGCTCGGTCGCCCGATCTCAACCCTATCGAGCATTTATGGGATGAAGGGGAGAGGACCATGTATGGTTAACTACTCAGTATATGTGTATTTTAGTAAACCAAGGCTCATACTAATTCAGGATTCGTTAATACCAGGTAAGCACAAAAGTTCTTGCCGTTTTTAATTCCGGAAAATAAAATGATGTACACAAAAAGTAGCGTATCAGTAGTCCCCAAAGTAATCCCCACTGGCATCTAGCACCTTCTGCCAACGTATCTTCAGTTGATCAATCCCCTGGTTGTAAAATTTGCCGATCTTGGACTCAAAAAAGTCTGTGAGCGCCTTTCGCAGGTCTGTATCATTGGTATAGGATTTTGCACGATGATGGTCTTCCAGAGAATGGAAAAGGTGATAATCCGTTGGAGCAAAATCTGGTGAGTAAATTGGATGACACAAAATTTCCCAGCCAAGCCGCTCTATGGTTTCACTGGTCACCCGCGCCACTTGAGGCTAGGCATTGCCATGAAGGAAGAGTACCCTTTTGCGATTCACCAATGCTGGCTCCTTCTTCTGCAATACCTTTTGCACACGTTCCAACTGCTGGGAGTACAGGTCCCCAGTGACGGTTTGGCCAGTTGATAGCAGCTCGTAGTGAACCATTTGGCGTCTAGTCCACCAGACACAGAGCATGATCTGCGTGGGTGTAGGGGGGGTTTTGAAGTGTGAGGCACGGTGTCCCGGGGTGACAACTGTTTCATCAGAATCCTGATACCGTCTGGCAAGTTCACCACATGTTAAACTGCTGTCATCCTCTATGGCCGTTTTTTAGGGCCTGGTCATCTAAGGCTTGTGGTCGACCACTGCGGGGTTCATCAGAAATGGCAAATTCTCCCGACCTGAATTTCTGGAACCGCCTTGCGGTGCGTTCATTCACAGCATCATCCCCAAACGCAAGACACATTCGGCGAATTGATGCTGCTGCTGACAAGCCCATCTTGAAGCCATAAAGCAAACAATACCTAACCATCTCCTTCGATACCTCCATTTGTCTTCACTTCTGCACGAGATGTGATTAATGTGAATGCTCAACAGCGCTGTATTTATACAGTCTAGCCTTCTTGTCCCCCCCTGACAGATTTTGGACCACACTGTACACTCATTTGCATATCTTGAATTAGTATGAGCCTTGGTATACTAAAATACACATATACCAACTACTCTTGTCATTCGTTGTGGGCTTACTGACAGGTGTAATCATAATGTCGAAGCAGAAGGTATACAGTTGCATTGCGCAGCAAATTACTATTAAAGTCTTTAGAAATGAAAAGGCATTCCATCTGGGATTTATTAAAGAACTAAAAATAAGCATGGAGATGAATGTGTCTAGAGTGCTTGATCGGTGTAAGTCATTCAAAGAGGGTCGGGAAAGAGTCCCCCAAAATACATTCTCAATTGGGAAAAGCCATGGTAAATTTATTTTGGGATTTACAAGGAAGCAAGGGGATAGACAGGAATACGCAGTTAATTTTGAAATGAATATCAGAAAAGACGTCGAAAGAAGAAATGAAATTGCAACAACATCAAGTGTACATCTAAAGTAAGATTACGTGAGTAAAAAATTATTTACGTGACTGGAAGGCATCCTTGGAGAGGTCCATCCATTGTAAGCCTTTAAAAATTTTTTTTTTGGTAAATCAAGTCCCGGTTTTCCTTTTCTAGCAGATGCAAGATTAGTGGAAATCGAAGGTTTTGTATTTGTTATTTCGGAGAAATCGTTTCAAATTGATATTAAATAAAATATATTGTGCAAGTGTAAGAGGACCAAGATTTGTTAGGAAATGATCGATCTGCCTTCACAATGTCCCGCGCTGGTCGATAGCATTCAAAATTCGATCGCCATCAATGTTCTCTTTAACAACACTTTTGGAACAGCTGGCACCTGGACGGGATTTATGTTTCACCACCGGATCAATTTCCAAAGTGACTTCCCCCTAAATATACGAGGCGAATACCCTCAAAAGGATTGGCCAATAAAACTTATAGGATTCATTATCCGCAAATATAAACCGACTTATTGATCTAAAAAATCCTATAAAACCTTTTTACCCCTTGTGGAAGCATTTTTAATTTACTATGCTTTAGTGGAAGATTTAAAAATTTTAAAGCAAAAACGACCAAGAGACGCCAAAGAGACGAGATCGCCACTGCTTTTCAGCATCGTAATTGACGCCAACATAAGGAAAACCAAGAATATTTAGTAAAAGGACGGCTTTGTAACTGACCTCTTCTCCATCGACGACAATGCCATTTTCGCAGTTATTCTTAATAACATTGTCCACATTGCCCAATCCTACGGCTTGCAAATTAATGCAGATAAAACCAAGGTGTTAGCAACTTACGGGTCACTTGATATTTGTCATCTCGAATAATAATTAGGTCATGCACAGCGGAAGAAAGTGTCATGCACAGCGGAACTCACTTGCAGAAATCCACAGCAGAATTGGACAAGCAGCCGCAGCAACATTTGCAAATGGTGCTTATGGAAGAGAACCATCATCTTGTTGATCATCTTCAGTTCAACTCTTTCGGACTGATCTGGCCAGTCCTCCTCTGTGACTAAGGAACATGGATATTGGAAACCACACTTGAACAAACACGAAATATTCTGTGACGTTCAGGTTAAGAAGAAGTCACGTTTGTTCGTTTAAGTGGGAGTGGGTGCGTTCATAATCAGGGTATTTGTCGGTTTATTTTATTTACTGTTGTTTTATTAAGTCTGTGTCGTTGTATGAGTGTGATTGTTTAGCGTTTAATTAAGTTATCTTTATTGTTGGTTGAGGGGTTAAGGCCGTGAGCGATCGACAATGGTCTTCTGTTGGGACTGGGAATTGTTGGGATGCTTTCCCGGAATATAGCTCAGCTTCCAACGGGGGATTGTTGAGATCGTTTTCGAAGAAAACGATGATCGTGTCACCGCTTTTGTTAAAAAAAAAAATGTGTTTATGATTATGGAATTTTGTCTTTGGTGTTCCTCTCGATATACTGGTTGATCAAGGAAGCTTTGAAAATATAAGTGATAAAGAATAGTCCAGAGCATAACGACTCGTAATGGAACCATTCTATTTCTGAAAAACGGAACGTTCACATAAGCAGCCTCAAGAAGTCACCCCGATATTGTAAAGAAATTTAATGAGTGTTCGGAAAGAAGAATATACGACGGCATTTTCGTAGCAGCTGGACGACATTGCATAAGTATTCCCTTTCAAATGCTCTAATTGACATTATTTTCTTTGACATAGTTAATCATTGTTCAATGTGCCTTTTCATTTTGATCCACGGCATATGGCTATATCGGAGCGAAACAGACTGAGGAACGAGAACGCCCGTGGAACCTCGAATGATGAGCCGTGCGAGCCAGCCAAGGACAGTTGGTCACGCTGAACGGAGTAGTATCCATGGAGCAGATTATTAGAAGGAAGGATAACTAGGGTGGCTACATGCGAAGATTTTGGTGAGTTCGTCCCAATTTAGTTGCTAAACTTTAGTGTTCAATTTAAACTGAACTATGAGGAGCGTAACAGATATACCAATGCAGCAGGAGCCCCGACTTTGAGATGAGGATTAACAGTTGTCACACCTGTGCAGATCTTTAAGCAGACTGAACTGAATGTGTTCGAGATAATAGATCTCCGAGCGCACGGCAAGCCGATAAAAGACTATTCTCCAAAAATAATAGAAATTTTTTAAGCACTTTGTACTAGTTATTGATAGACTTATGGTTGGGAAAAGCAAGATATATTTAGTTTTAAGCTGACTAGCGAACCTGGCACATGCACTCACGATGCTAAATATGGATAGCCGAATGATCGATACTGCCAGTGGGTAACCATCTCCCATTCATGAGTCTCTGTCTCTCCCCCCTTTAGTTGCAATAATAAAGGAGTGACGTTGCGCTATCGAGTGCTAATTTTTCGGAATATTTGTTTCGGGCCATGAATGGGCAGAGCAATCCCAAAACGCTAGCAGTATAGATATCGTCACACCCAAACCTACAGTGGTCAATTGTCTCTGAATCTAGTGAGCCAAGGTGCCGGCTTTGCTGGGCTAAGTCGCTGGGGGTTAATTAAGAATATATTAACTTAGTTTATTTAGCAGCATGCAAACTTCATGGGCCCATTAGTCGTAGTGAGTTTTAGTATTATAAGAGGAATGTGGGTTGTGGTTTATGTAAGATTCTTAAACTAAATAAATTAAAGGTACCTAATCACAGTGGTAGTAGGTTTTATTTCCAATTATCGGTCCCGAACCCTTAGCGCTCGCCCACTTCGAACGTAGGACAATAAGTCTGACGACTATATGATATACATAGTGGGGGTGGGGACGCTACAATTCCATATACAGCTTGCTCACGGCAAGTCCTTGGAATCTCACTTCGCGCCCACGTCACCACTCCAAAACGGTGTCAACACAATTAACTATTGGCGAACAAATCTGGTAGAGTCGGCGGAGGTGATTTGGCTACGTGAAACAAATTGACTCCTTTGGAGATAACGACTTATCCAATGGAGAAAACAGCGTAACGCGCAGGGGAAGATTTGAAGAACCCGCCAATCGATCTCAGCCAGAAACGTTGCCTTGGATCATACGGAAGAGCGTCTCAGAGAAAGCTCAATCTCCCTAGCAGAATCTAGTTCTGCACCATCTAGGGACTAAAGAAGAAGAATATCTGATTATATAAAATAAATAATTCAGCTTTAATCTCAAGAAATATAGTTATTTATCTTCATAATGACAACTATGAATATTTTTCTTATAAAAGTTGGCGAAATGAGATTGGGACTGCTGTCGGTTGGCAAATGGTTTAATAGTTTCAGTGTAGTTTTTATATCGAATAAAGAGTGATAGATACAGAACGAAAATGCTTATACATAGTTTCCTGGAAGGTTGATGCAGGCATCCCAGCGGTCCACGAGATGATGAATAACCTGGGCGAAGAACCTCCGGAATTGGCCGTGGAACCACTCTTCATCCCACGTATAGTCCCGACCGTATAGCCCAGAATTGTCGACGTGGCATATTATCTAAAGAGAATATTCTGTTGCACAACAATGCCCGTCCTCATGTAACTACTCCGTGCAAAGATTTGTTGTAGCGATTTCGATGGGAATCCTCGAACATCCCCGTATAGCCCCTACCTCTCACCTTGTCACGTCTTTGGTCCATTCAAGAAAGCTCTGAAAGGACGGCAATTCACAGACAATGATGAGGTCCGGGTCTTCATCATCTCGTGGACCGCCTGGTCACCTCTATATACCTTAAGGCAACTATGTATAGGTATTTTGTTCCTTATGTATAATTTTTATCATTCTTTATTCTGTATACTTACCATATTGACACCATTAAACCATTTGCAGTCCCGCTTTCATTTGGACGACCGTTATACAGGGTGTATCTGAATGTTCTATACAAACTTACAGCATGAGTTCCTTGTAGCCAGAGAAGCAATATATGTCCCATGAACATAGGATCACAAACGCTCCCTTCTGGAGATACAACCGTGCGTCGTTGTCCTACAAAAGCTGGCGCATTTGTCACATCAAATCCGTTCAGCGTTACAAACAAGGTTTATTTCCGGCTTGTACAGTAACAGAACAGTCCAGACGTGCTCAAGTACATGCTCGAAACGACCTCCGTTAGATTCCATGCAGGCCTGCACACGTTGTTGCATTGACTGTCGAACCAGTTGGAAAATACCGGGTGTGTTACGGATGACATCGCAACTGTCCACGATCCACTGTCGAACAGTATCAACATCTGGTACGGGGGTGGAATAAACAATGAAGGTTGGATAAGATTATCACGCACGCCTCGATTATCGGCATACAACGTAACTGTGTACAGTTGACGTGTAGGACAACGTCGCACGATTGTGCCTTCAGAAGGAAGCGTTTGTGACCCTATGTTCATGGGGCATATATTGCTTCTCTGGCTACAAGGAACTCATGTTGTAAGTTTGTACAGACCGTTCAGATACACCCTGTATATTCAATTATCAACAGATTGTAATGGGGGAAATGAAATTGAATATTAACAAAGCTTTAACAACGATGCTGGCACTGGAAATCCAAAGATGAAAATGTAAATATTTCTTCCGTGATTGCAAATGAAAAAGAAAGAAAACCAATTTTAATTAAAGAGAAATTTCCATCCTGATTGAAGTTAATTGCGGTTGCTTTGCAGAAAAAATACACCAGTGTTCAAATCATAAGGCATCTTTTGCAATGTATTATTACTTATTAATTAAACAACACGCACGATCTGCTTAAAATTGCTAGAAATCTTTGATTTCCCCAGAGCTAAAAGCGACTCAATTAATTTGTTTTTTTTACCCTTTCTCACATCATTAAATGCATTTCAGTAACTATATTCTACTAAGATGACCGATGTTTGTAGATGCTACCGACTTTCGAAAATAAAGAAAGCCTGGCAATTCTTCTGCACTTTTATTTTTCTTTGTACATCCTATCTTCTCAAGAAAAAAAAATTAACGTGAAGCGAAATAACAAAAATAGTTGCCAAAGGGACAATAGTTCTGCGGAAGATGAAAGAAACCATCTTCCTTCACAGGGCTACCACGAGTTTATATGTATTGTAGAGTAGGAGCCTTTACGTGTAATTCAACACCTGCGCTTCATTCCATTCGGACACATTCAGCTGAGGACAACTGAATATATGGGAATAAAATCAATTTGCGATAGAAATAGAAATTCAATTTGCAGTGTTACATTGCATTATTAATAAAAGCATGAAACCTATTTGAAAAGACGCAACTTTTAATTGATTAAAAAGAAATTTGGATTGTGTAACGATTATCGCGTACAAAAAGAAGGAAAACTGGATTAAAGAAATGAAATGCTGACAGAAATAAAAAATAAATTCCAGAAGTAATAGAAACGTTAGTTTCAACAGTCTAAAGGCTGAATATCTGAAACCTGTTCAAATAGCCCAGATGTTTTCATTCACATAACCGCCTTGTGAATTTTCAAGATTCATTAGAATTTGCGACGGAATATTCTACTATTTCAAAAGGCTATGGCATATGCAGAAATATCGAGATTGCCTGAGTAAGATTCAGCTCCAGTTTAATTTCATTACTTATTACGTGTATTCATCAAATTTTCTTATAGTTGGATAGGAGAAATTCTCGATCTGTGAGCCGGGTGTCCGCCTCCCATTGGGCTTTCCACGTTGACAATTTGGTTTCAGACACCAACACCCATATTCACCAACAGCAGCTTAACCTGCTCTTTTGCAAGTCAGGCTTAAAAAGTTCAACTTCGTTTTAAACTGAATGGTATACACCAACATTTCAAGGCGGCAGTTTGGAAATAACCTCCAATGATAAATCTCTTACGCCCGTATTCAGCACGTTATATAAACTCGGATTCAAACGTGTCATATTCACCACGCGGTAAAGTCAACTTAAACGTCGCTGAGTTTAAGTTGGCCTCTACGGCCACTCAAGTCGATTTTAGACTGAAGCGCATGCGCAGTGTATCTTCAGCAACTCCGGCCAAAGAAAAACAACATGGAGGACGATAGGCAGTCTTCGTACTCTGGAAGAAGTTTTGTTCCTAAACAAATTCATTCGTCTCAAACAAATTCATTAGTCACAAACAAATTCATTCGTC
>JAHWFO010060973.1:788370-851593 GCA_023313115.1 Rhysida immarginata | reverse complement strand
TCATTCGTCTCAAACAAATTCATTAGTCACAAACAAATTCATTCGTCAATATTTGCGAAATTTTCCACAGATAAGACCAAAACGTCTTTCTCAAACTGAGAAAAATTACCACCGCACTGTTTAAATATAAATTTGTTTTTCTGTACACGTTGAAAGTAAATTTATTTTTAGCACATTGTTGTTACGACATTCTTACCACATAATTGTTTATAGCCATGGCCATTTTTGAAATGAAATATGACCGTGACGTCAGGTCATATACGCGTCACAGGTCACCTGAAACTTTGAACCAATGACGGAAGTCGACACAACGACGTTTGGCTTACGCTACGGCTTAGTCAAGCTGCCGCCTTAAAATGTTGGTGAATACTAATCAGGTTTAATTCGAAGATGAACTTTCAAGCCTGACTTGCAAAAGAGCGAGTTAAGCACTGCAACGTCACATTTCATTCCATAGCGACTAAACAACAACGCTCTCGCCAATCTCCTTCACCAGTTTCTCGAAGGTTTCGTGCGATAACCGGTAGCTCTTTCGAAAATCAACCTCGTCTTCTTGTACAAGGTAGATAATCTTATTTTCTTCTTGGATTCATCCGTTTGCGAAGAATGAATTTGTTTTTCCAGATGTCTTCCAAAGTAGGAATAGACTGCATATCGTCCTCCATGTTGTTTTTCTTTGGCTGGAGTGGCTGGAAATACACTGCGCATGCACAGCAGTTTAAGATCGACTTAAGTGACCAGTTTAAACTCAGTGACTTTTAAGTTGACGTAACTGCATGGTGAATACGAGTTACGCTTAAGCCCAGTTTAAACTCGTTTTAAGACGTGGTGAATACGAGTGTTAATGTTCTTTGCTGCCACTTTTTGTTTTTACTATTTAGCGGTTTTTATTTGTAATGGACAGTTTCTTAAGTATCATTAAAATGATGTGGTAATAATATTAATTTAAAATTATTTCTTTTTCTAAATCAATAGTTCTCCCTGGGCTTCTAAAGATTTAATTTAAATACATCAAATTTTCTGCATTAAAAAAGATCACTAATCGTTGGCTTAAAATAATGGCAAATGGCGATAATTCTATTGAAAATTCAGGTGTAAGTCAATTTTGCATTTATCAAATGAAACCTTTATCTATTTAATAAATAATAAATATAAACTGGAGATGAACCTCCAAACATCAGGTAATTTGAAAAGATGGATGGAAAAATTCTACGACCTGGATTCGAACCAGGAACATTGAGTTTCATATGCTCGATGCCTCTACCTATTGGGCTGTCGTAGACACCTGTACAGCCATGATGTCCTTTACCCATTTACTAAGGAAAATGAAACTTTTCCTTAAATGATTATAAAGCATGACTGCCTGCTTATAAATGATTTTCGATGAAATATAAAACAGAATTGTGTGTGTATAAGTTCAATAGGACACTTAAGTAAGTGTGGCATGACTTTGCAAGTGACACTAATTGCCATGACTTTGTAAGTGATCCTCGTAATTTTCGCTATGATGAGCGAAAACTACGAGGGTCACTTACAAAGTCATGGCAATTATTTTTATCAGTGGAATCTCAGACAGAGATCCATTTTTCGATATGCATTGATGACATTGAAACGTATGGCACTTATTGCTGCTGCTAGATGGTATTGATGCTCACGGTTTGGCTTGGTTTAGTTTGGTTTGTTTGGTATTAACGTCCTTTTCAACTGCCATGGTCATTTCAGGACGTCGTTACAGGGGCCGCAAATTTTGCCTCGCAAGGGTTCTTTAACGTGCAGCCGGCAAACGACTACACGGGACCAACGGCTTTACTTCCCTTCCGAAGGAAGTGCGTTATCCCCCTGAAAAAATCCTCGTCGTCCTCGGCCGGGGTCGAGCCCGCGTCCTCGGGCATCAGATGCGATCACGCAACCACTGAGCCACCGAGGCCGATTGATGCTCACGGAAGGAAGAGGAAGGGATGCGCGAAAATCAGTTGCTTTTCAATCGTTGTCAAGGGCGGATGTGAATCGACCCCACTATCGCTTTTATTCGCGATATTCGCAAGTACAACAACGCGTTCGCGTTTATTTCAATATATGCTTCAGCCAGGACAAGAGAACGTGTAAGGCAAAATGAAACCGTCATGGCCGGCGGTTATAGACACGTAGAACAACGTGCGTACATAAAAATAGCAATGCTTCGCGGTGCAAACGCGAAGAGATATCACGCACAACTCGTAGAAGCTGTTGGAGATCGTGCTCTCTCATGCAGAACTGTTGCAAGGTGAATAGCAGCTTCCTAACGTGGACGAGTAGCAAGTATGGACATGCCTCGTAAAGAACGCAAAAACAGACATTTGACCGGGCAACTGTGTATAAAATTTATTACGGCGGATTAATTTTTTTTTTTTTTGATTTTTACTCCTCTCCCTTATCTACAATACTTCGTGAATAACCCATATAACAGAAGTTGTTGTGCAATACACTTTGTACTTTCATATGCAATATCAACACATTTGCCTGCAAAAAAAAGCTGCCATGACTTTGTAAGTTACTTTCGTATTACAATCTGTCCAACGAAAGTTGAACTGGTCGAATCCAATTGAAATCGGAAGTTTAACTAACAAGCGCACTCTAACTTTCGTTGGCCTGGTTTTTGAGAAAGTTTGTCATTTCTCTATTCCTTTAATGGCCATATTCACCATCTCGGATTAATCTGAGTTAGGGTTAGGGTTTACGTTAAGACGAGAATGGTATTTCTTTTTTGGATAAGGAGTCACATCTTAAGTTTAACTCTGGGTTGTCCAACTCGTACTTTCATTTCGGGGTGATAAATACGACGATTAGTGACTACTTTTTATCTCGAAATGTTTTAGTTCTAACAATGCTTAAACTCGAGACTTCTAGAAAAATACATAAAGCGTTAAAAAATGAAGGTTCTCCTTTTGTGAAGCTTCTTTATTATGGCACGGTGGTAAAAGACAAGGATATAAGAAGAATTTCTGGCCCATACACCAATGCGTGAAGCCTCATTCACATTTAATCCACTTTTCCTTCTTCCATTTTTTTCGGAAAGAAAATCTGATTATGACAAGTTTTAACTGGTATTTAAGATTTGCTTCTCGAAGACGGAAGATCAGAAATGAAACCATACAAAGTTTTGTTGTTTTTCCCCCTTTAAAAATACCGTACTTGGCATTTTTAATTGGATTTCCTTTTCTTCCGAATTCAAATTTTCATCTATTAAAGAAGCAGAAGAAAAACAACAGATGTTTTTGTTCCTCCAAGTCCCCCTTCCTTCAAACGCCCTACCTACCCCTACACCTCTATCACACGCAACTATATTGATTGCATTTTTAAATTCTCACAAAGAGATTCTGCACGGCCTGAAAGCAAATGCACCTCAGACCACATAAAAAATCCAATCAATAATCACTTACTAACATATTGAAAGAATTTTTATTACTTTTTAACAACAGGATTTGGGTTAAATAAAAGAAGCCTCATAATAATTTCAAGCATTATTTTTACAGGATGGTCCCAAACATTGTTATTTTTTTGTTCAATTTGTTGCTGGTCCCCTATTTGAGTGGCGACTGCTGGAAAAAGAAACGGGGCGGAGCTTCCACTTTGTTTTTTTGAAGGCAATACATGAAGGTCTTCCTTCCTAAGTACCTCCAAAACAAATACCCCATACCGCAACATCCTGGATTTCTGAGAAAGGATTGGAGCAACAGCGCATTTTTGCATCACAACATAGGAGTGGTTTTGTAATATTTCTCGCACGAGAAAGCTAATATTTATGAACGCATTTGGAATTATAGAAAGTAAAAAAAAAAAAAATTTTAAAGCAAATTTTAAAGATTTATAAGAATATCCATGTATAAGTAATAATCTGTTTATGTTTACTATCTAGCCACGCCTTCGCCTTATATGTAAATGACAGATCTCGTAAAGAATCATTACTGTCGCAGGAAATCGGATTAGACGAAGTCTTTTGACGTGGCACGCTTCGGAAGTTGCGAACGGTTGACTTTATGAAGTACCTAATCGGATCTATACCATGCCGGATATAAGCAATTATCTTGTCTTGTGCCCATGCTATTAGTAGATAATCATAATGTTTTGGATTAAATCGATACCAAAAGGTGCTCTAACAGACCTTTTATTTGAATCCAAGCTAGTAATTTTTCGAGAAGCATAAACAAACTATGAAATATAGATTAGTCGTTTCATGGAAATTGTGAAGAAGGAACTTCATTAACTTTAATTTATCTCCACGTTTACCGATGAGGACATCGTCGTTCACATCCTTCCATTCTGAGTTCCTACATTTATGTGTAATGTCTGCACTAGCTATGCAGTTTTTCGACCCGACTCTAATGGATGTATTAGTATTGGAAAAAAATATAAAATTTACAGACTGATTTATATAAGGAACTAAGCCCATTCGTATTCTATAGTTATTTTAAACACCAGTAATTTGTCATTTTAAATTTAACGCGAACGCAAATACACTACCTGACCAATGAACCATTTCTAAAATATGTAAATGTAAACGCCGCGCGCCGTAAGTAGGCTATAGATCATGCAAAATTACCTGGGTCACTGACTTGCCCTCGGAATCTGTACTTATATCGACGGATAGTATCAGTAATTGTTGTGTAGAATGGGAAAAACGAAAGACTTGTCTGAATTCGAAAAATGCGTTATCGGGGGAACCCGGCAAACAGGTGCCACGATAGCTAAAACTCCACCGCCGAACGGTATCTCGAAAGGCGAGATCTCCAAAGTGTTCAATTCGTGGAAACAGAACCCACAAAATTTGTCGCAACGTCTACAGTGTGGATCGAAAACAATCATACAGAACCGTGATCGATGGCGTCTCAGAAGGGCTTGTGCAGCAACAAAGAAGGTCTACTCTGTAGCAATTGACGGAAGACTTCAATGAAGGTTAATCCCAACCCATAACAACTACAACAATGCGCAGGGAATTGGAGAGAACAGGAATGGCGAGCCGAGAGCCTGTGCGGAAGCCTCGAAAAATCGGCTGACAGCCAAGGAGTTGGGATTTGTTGGAGACACAGATCCGTCAATAGCATCCTATTCCGTCAACTTTAGAGCAGCCGATGAATGCATAGGCATCCTTTACCTGAATGCATTGCACATCTCGTAGAATCGATGCTCAACCGTACACATGCTGTCATTCAGACTAACAGAGGTCCTACATCATATTGAACCGATGTTTCTGCTTTATTAGCCGGGCAGTGTAAAATTGGACGTAGAAGTCCGCGAAGACGTATGATTTTTTAATTTCTAACCATGAATACTGATTTATCAATTTGATAAGAACAGCATGCTAGTAACGCAGTTATTTCTTTTGAATTCAATACAGCTTTAATGCGTTGAGGATATTAACTCCACGCCAAGACAAGTGCATCACGAAGATACAGAGGTTGGACAAAATAATGAAAACATCTAGAAAAACATAATTAGTAGGGCGTAGGTCCGCCTATTTGCTTGCAAAACAGCATGATTCCGTCTTGGAATGGACGCATACAACTTCTAATTGTTTGTAATGGGATGTTCAGCCATTCTTTATGTAGATTCTGGTCAAGTTCCTTCGTCGTCCCTTAATTCACTTATGTCGATATTCTCCAGACATACAAAAGTGATGGGGTGGGAAATAATGTGGATTCATCTGATCACGTGGTTTGCAGACCACGTTTTATGCTCAAGGCAGCGTTGCTATCTCCGTTTTGTATTGACTGTTTATATGGAAATGGGGTGCTGGTAAATATAGATGGTGCTCTACAAGTGGTCTTCTTGTTGGTGCTGACAGTCCTCTTCAATGCCCTCCTGTCTCTGTCAGTCAGTATCGATTTCCTTCCCTCTTATATTTTGTAGACGATCTTTCCTCACAAATACTGTAAGCTGTCATTATTCTTTGATACATAATTCTTTTTTTGTAACGGGCGCGCCAGCTACTCCAGCAGCCATACTGAGGTACGAATGTACTTTTTAAGATTCACACAAACCAGAGAAAACAAAAGATGATCATTATGCAAAGTAGCTGTGCATATCCTTCAGTATGAGTAGGAGTCAGTCGGAGATGGCAGTTTCCATTATTTTGTCCAGCCCATGCTTATGCTGCGAACAGTCCTTTCCAGCTCGTTTCATAAATTTTCTATACCACTGAAATCTGGTAATTGTGTACCGCTGGTGAAGCAGCTCCATACTTAGACACACGAACCCGAATATTGAGTTGCCTTGATAAGGCATGCTGGATCCATTGCTTCATAGGGTGCATGACAGAATAACTGCCTGTTATAAAACCTAAAGATTTTTTTATAAATTTCGGTAATTAGGTCTATGGCTCTATGATGACCAGAGCACATATACGCTGACCTTTAGCTAAAAAAACTTCTTCAAAAATTAATATTTCGCAATATATCGTAAAAACTCAAAAGAATATAGAGATGGCATAAAGCAGGAATGTTGAGACATGTAAGAGATTCGTCGAAAAGTTTTGGTGAGTGCCTTTGGTGGAGATACCTGTCTCTTCCGTATCTGCTATTGTTACTGAAATATTTTTGGAATACGTTGAAATTATATTATTCGCAATATTAGAGATGTATTTTAAATTGCATAGCCTCCATAACAAACGAGAAAAGAAAATGCTTACCAAAAAGCAGATCATCTTATTCTGTTCTCAACCGCCAAAAAACATCTCTGGCGACCGATATAAAATAAGAAAACGCAAAAGCATAGATTCTTTTTTACATACCCCCTCAATTCCGTTATCCATTTCAAAAAGAAAATGCCAGTATTTCATGTCAATTACTTCCACTTTGGTGGTTTTTCATGTTTCGTCCTCTTGTTTTGGACCTAACTTTTTATTGGATTTTCAATTCTCTTTTAGCGATTACAACCAACACTCAGAATGGAAGCACATTCATGAGCGTCGCCCTCTGCTCATTTCACTATTGCTCCTCGCTACATTTTAAGTAAATGCTGAGTGGGTCTGCTTCAAGTGCCTTTTTCCTCACTCAGCAATGCATAATTTTTTTGATATATGAGCTGTGTCATCACTACCAGGGGAAATTTTGCTCCCTTTCACGTCGTTACTCCACACACACCAGCCGGCGTCTTCATTAGGGTCCCTTTGCCTTTACAACCATCGACGACAATGACGACGACGCAAACAACATCGTCTTCAGTGGAGGTTTACACAATCACCTTCGCTTTGCAAACTTAACCTGAGCGGAATGACAAAGCGGATTCAGCTGTCTTCGAGGTTCTTAAAACAGACCCTCCAGATAATGGCAACGTTTCTTTCAAGATTGCCAGGGCTGTATTCTTTACAACTCCATAACCTGAATAATTCCCAGGTTCCGGTTCATCATCACCTGCACTCAGGTCGCTATCTTGCGCATGCGAATATGAATATTTACTCTGACTGCAATTTCCCAGGGATATATAAAGCGCTTACTAGCTTAAAGTTCAGAATCAACATCATTAATGATGAATTTCGAGATTTACAAATTAAAGTATTTGTAAAATTATTTAAAATTAAAAGTTCAAAATAAATGAGCCGCCATTTGAAAGACAGCAACAGCTTACATTTCCCCGAAGATTAATTATCCTTTATCCGGTATTCTGATGATTTTTTCTATTACTAATACAACAGAATACCGAAAAACATTTAAAATTTATTTGAGAAAGATGCTTTCTTTGTTCCGATGTTATCGAAAACACGTTTACTAGATCAATTTACTTCCCTCAATGGGGGGGGGGGGGGCAGACCGGCATTATATAAGAATTTTTTAAAGACGTCTGAATAATCAAAGTGTAACTGATAAGAATTTTTAATTTAAAGGGGATATTCTGTCCCTTTTGTGTTCCAATATTGTAAATATTATCCTCGCACTGTTAAAAGGAGTATGCAAAATATGAGATATGAGAACTTTGCTATAGATGTATTATGTATGGAGATTTTATAATTCGAAAGAAGTTAATATATTCTCTTGAGTTTTTAATATTTTACACTATGTGGCCAAAAGCATCCGGACACCCCTTGATCTAGAAATGGAGATTCCTGAGGCACATATTAATAGGATGTCGGTCCACCTTTTGCATACATCTGGGAAGACTAGATTTTGATATATGATTGCATGAGAACTGCAGTGAGTCTGGCTATAGAAGATGACCGATTTGTCTGGGTTTAGATCGCATGTCAAACCACAGCCGCACTAGCTTCGATATGTGGACTGAACAGCGAAAAGCCATTCCCAGAATTACTGTCAGAGAGTTGGGAGTGCAGCATTGTTCAAAATATCAAGATACATTGCAGAGTTCATTTGTACGGCCACTGAAATTAACGGACCCACCAAGAACCATGAAAAACACTCTCAGTTAGCACAATGCAGTGGGATATGGAGTGTCTGGTAGGCATCCACCAAACCCATAAACGAGATTCACCACTCCAAAGCACGTATCTCCACTGTTCTACAGTGTAACCGTCGTTTGGCACTGAAGTCTGCTGCTAGCGACGAAACCCGACGCATTTTGAAACTCACGAGTGATCTCTACCACTGGAGAAATACGATGGTCCTTCCCTCTTCAGGATTCGACGGCTGCAATCAGTAAATTTTTTCGATCTCCACTTTGTTCTGCTGCACTTTTACTTTCTCGACGTTTCCATTTTACAATATCGGAACCTGTGGTAAGGCGGATATATCATGAACAGATTTTCCACAACGGTGGCATCCGATGACCATGCCATGTTCGAAGTCACTGAGCTCTGCTGACTTATTCATCGTCTATCTAACGTAAATAGAGGGTGTTTCTAAAGGTCCCATAAAAGTCCAAATAATCGCCGCGGCGGTTATTCCGTTCAGGGCAAATTCGGTGAGACGCTTAATTCTCTTAACATATACAGAAAACCTAATTTCATCCCGTCATACCATAAAAAATTATACAAAAACCGTTCACTTACTTTTGCTGCGAGAGCTGGGAATCAGCAATTTTAGTCAGCAGTGCCCATTAGCTTAGAGAGAAATGATAAAGTGGTTATTAAAAGCGGTACATTTTACTCAGAATGGGTCTACTAATCGTTTACAGTGCGGTTTTTATGCGTTTATTGAAATCAATTTAGATAAACGCCGCGGCGGTTAATTGAGCGCGGCGCTTATTACCTTCAGTGTAGAATTGGTGCGGCGGTAAATAGGATGCGGCGCTTATTTCCGTGCGGCGCTTGTTTGCGCTTTTACGGTAATTACCAAACGTTACACACATTTAGGGGACACCAAAATAAACAGTTTTTACCATAGCATGGGGGGTCGGAACCGTAGCATTGTCCGTGTATGGGGGGAGAGAAGTGATCACACAGGCAAATTATGATAACGAATGCACATGAATAAAAGATGTGGATGTGGATCATGTAACCGTGTAGAGAGTTGCTCTTGAACATTATCTGCATCCATATCATTATCAGCGGGTCCAGGTATTGGACGTCAATGATTATCAGCCTTGTATGGCCTTCGTGTAAAGGTTTCTGCAGCAGTCTGCAATTGATCCTGACTTTCCCAATTGAGTTACTGATGAAGCAACTGATGAGGGAAATGGCTGGTGGAACTTTGAGCAGCTTTTGTAAGCATTGTTTTCACGTGTCAATAAACTAATTGAGATTACGTTGTGTTTTTTTCATTTGCACGTTACATCAATTCTCTCCCTCATAACGTTTGATTTTATGTACTCTAACTATGTGTAACGTTTGGTAATTACCTTTAGAAACATTCTGTATATGAGTTTCCAATCTTCCACTAGCGCTTTTCGATATCGATTCGCGCTTACTTCCCCGATATAAATTCCTGACACCTGTGTTATTAAACTTCAAAATCCTTCATGAATGTTTAATGGAACATTTTAATAAATCAATATAGCATCCTTATATAAGGAGAACTCAAATGAAAAGAGATCACAAAGCATAAATTTCATGGCGCGCAAATTGGTAACACTAGAGGTTGATGATAGTACTGACAATCTCGTGATGACTCAGGAAAGCACAATGATAACTTGCATTTGCAGACTAGTCGTCTGTTTGTTGTGCCGGAAATAAGGTTAGCAATACACGTGCTCGTCCAACATCAAAAATGAAGGCGAATAAAGAAAAAAAAGAGTGGCTCGATTTTTTTGACTGCTCAGGAAGTTGGAGGACGAGAAATTCATCGTCGCATTCACGTGTTCAAGAGTGACGTAAGAGATTTCGAGAGAAACGTGTGTCACTGCAAAAGGATTTTTATTCAGTTTTAAACCTTGAATTTTTAATTTTCTCTATGATTATTTTATACTTTAATATTAAAGATTATATACGAGATTATATTTACTCTCCAACTTTATAATCCCCGCAAGAATATAAAATAAAAACAAGATTTTCTTTTAAAATTCATGTCCTTAGCCCTTATTAGCAAAAAGCTATTTATAAGAATGCACGATTGATCTGCTTGTTTATCCGTTCGTCTGCTGGCCGTCTGCCGTTTACTACGATAACTTGAAAACGGATAACTTTTTCAAATTCAAAAATCTGACCATCAAGATCTTAGCCCGGCTGTATCAACTTTTTCAGGCCTTTTCGTGGACCCCTTCAAGTCGATTGCACGAGCTAAAACATTCACCATATAGAATACCAAGATAATAGCATGTCATTAACAATCGATTCGTCAAGAATGAATACACGGTTATTTTCTGTTTATCTTTTAAGCATTGCAGACATGGGCACGCGCACGTGACGATCGCTTTGTCGCAGCTAAAGCTTCTTGGAATGTTTGGAAGATTTTATGGCTGACTCAATTGAGAAAAATCAACACCTCCTAGACAGAAGGCCTGATAACGGAAACGTAATACATTGTTACATCATCACTAGTCGAACGAGGGTAACGAGAAATTACCAATACCAACTCTACTCAAAGCCTGAGCGCGAAAACGTTTTACATTGTTACATCACCTACGGTATGGCATTGTTAATCATATATCTACCAATAATAAGCCAAAAATTGTCCCTACCGTAGGTGATGTAACAATGTATGATTTTTCTGTGAGCAGGCTTTCTCTTTAAGGCTGATTCCCACTGGACGGTAAGGACGGTAAAAATCAGCCGGTGTTCCAAACAACCGTTATGACCGTTCACGGCAACAAAGTATGACCATTCTCACTGAACGGTAAAAGTTATCATTGTTTCAGTGTTCATGGCCAAAGCAATCCCAGCATTCTTGTTTCATGTGCTCTGCTGTGATTGGCTGGTTTCATCAATGGTACGGTAGAAACGGCTAGAAAGTTCAGCATGCTGAACTTTCTATGCACTGGCACAAGATGGCATAACCGGTTGCCCTTGAGCTACGTTTCCATAGCAACTCCACCGGTACCGGCTGATTTTACCGTGCTTGCCGTCCAATGGGAATCAGCCTTTAGGCGGTATTGGAAATACAGGCTCCGGCCAACACTACCTAAATACAAGGCCTGAGCGCGGAAGCGTCATACTTTGTTAAAACGTCATAAGTAGTCATCTCGAGGCCAACGAGATAACAAGGCCTGGAAGCGAAAAAGTCACCTGACAACTGGGTGCTAGCCAATGACGTATATTAAAGATAGACTCCGAATCCTATTGTTGTAACTTGAAGCAAATTGGGAAGCTCCATGCCCAGAACTGTCATGGCCGAAAGTGAGTGAAGATGATGCAAAACACGAGAGTAGCTGATCAATAATTCTTTCACACGCCGATCACGGACTGATAAGTTTATCTTTTCGTTTACTTTGTATTTGAAGTATTTTATTATATTTTATAAACAATTTTTCGATCATGGTTTCAATTTCAATTTCGTTTCGATTGTCTTTCAGTTAGGTATTTTCATTTTAGTTACGTATTTTTGATTTATTTTTGAGGAAAATGATTCCTGATCCTTTTGTTTTGTTTGTTTGTAAAGTTGTACGCAGTTTAACTTTGAGGAATGGTTTTGAATTAATTATTCCTCAGGCCCAAAATCTTCAAAAACAAAGCAGGCAGACAGCTAATTACTCCACGGCTCACTCCTGCCCAGAACTATCATGGCTCAATTTGCTTCACTTTTTGCCGCTGTTAACAATAGGATTCGGAGTCTATCTTTAATATACGTCATTGGTGCTAGCAACAATCCAACCTTCATTGTCTCTATCAATCAGTGTTTTTCCTTTTGTTGGAAACAATGAAGGTTGGATTGATAGAGGAAAAACACTGATTGATAGAGACAATGAAGGTTCGATTGTTGCTAGCACCCAGTTGGTCAGGTGACTTTTTCGCTTCCAGGCCTTGTTATCTCGTTGGCCTCGTAGTCATCTTTAATCGCATTTCTACCAATAATAAGCCTTAATAATTATGTAGCAATATATGAAATTTCTGTTCACAGGCCTTCTCCTTAGGTGGTGTTGCTCCGGCACTGAAAAGTCACCTGACCAAGATAGGTATAGCAACACTCCAACTTGCATTGTTTCCAACAAATGAAAAAGCACCGATTGTTAAAATCCAAGATGCAAACAATGAAGGTTACATTGTTGCTAGACCTAACTAGTCTTGGTCAGGTGACTTTTCAGTGCCGGAACCTGTCTTTCTCGTTAGCCTAGTAGTCGACCAAGTTTAGGGCTTATTATTGGTAGAAATAGGATGAACAATGGTCGACTACTGATGATGCAACAATGTATGACGTTTACGTTATCAGGCCATATGTCTAGGTGGTGTTGGAAGAATCCGTCGTGATATGGCCAATGACGGTTCATAATAGTCTGACAAAAAAAAACACAATGTAATTAATAGCACTTGCAAATTTCAATCACTTGGAACCGTGAACAGAAAACGTTGAAAAATGTCCAATATTTTATGGTTGACAGATAATCTTCTTCCAGTTGAAACAAAAAGCAGTGATAAATCGTCAGTCGTAAGTGCTGTAATTTAAACACTATTCTGACTATGTTTACTACAACAGATAATTCTGATTCTGATGTTTCTGCATTAGTTGTGATTAAAAGTGAATTGGGAATAAAATGTATCTGCCTTTCCATAACATAAGCAGATATACTGTGGCAGCCAAAAGTTTAGGACCGCTTTTGTATAAATATCTTTCACATTATTCAAGACAGAAAAATTATTTCTGAATAAATTTTTGATTTGACTCGTGAAGTGCAATTGCTATTTATCATTTCTATAAAAATTATTATATATACTTCTTATGCATATTTTTTCATGAAATAGATCCATTTTTATAGGGTGGACAAAACTTTAGGACCGATGAAAGAAGTCGAGCATGCCGAGAAATTACTTCATGTGAACATAAGACGAGAAGCTCTAAAGTTTATCATTTATGCTTTTCAATGTATCTTATTTAATTTAATGTCCTTTAAAGATGGGAAACAAAGGATATTACTGCAGAAAGTCGACTACGGGTGAAACAGTTAAGATATCAAGAACAAAGTTATTCGGCAATTAAAAAAAAAGTTGAACTTAAGTAAAACATCATGCATACGTGCCATTTAACTGTACAACGAAACAAATGATTTCAAAGACCGATCAAAAAGTGGTAGACCTCGTAAAACGGATGAAAGAACTGATCGTCATATCTATCGTTTACCAGCAAACGACCGTCATCAGGCTGCAAGAGAGATAAATATGAGTATACAGAGCTTGGGAATGGCATCTGTAAGCAATAGGACCATCAGACGCTTGCTCAGTTTGATTTGCTCGACAGAGTAGCAAGGAGAGAACCATTTATCTCTCTTCAGAACAGAAGAACCAGGTTGGAATTCGCTCGTGCTCATTTGAACTGGAGAAATCAGCGATGAAAAAATTTGCTATTTTCGGATGAAACAAAGATTAATTTCTTTGGCAGTGACGGAAGAATATATGTAAGGCACCAAAAAGAAGAAGAATATGACCCTCATTGGGTTCAACCTTCCGTCAAATGTCAAGATGGTAACATAATGTCAACAGGGTAACGATCCGAAACATACAAGCAATACCGTTAAAGCAATTGAAATGTCATGGAATGATTAAAAACGAAAATTGAAACTAAAAAAGCTCAAAAATAGGATTCAGTTATTTGAAGCTGCAAAAGAAGTACGGGAAGAAATTACAAGCGAACGTTGAGTTGCTTTGGCTGACTCTATGAATAAGAGATGTGCAGCTGTAATAAAGTTTTAGCTATCTCACCAAATAATGAGTTTCTTTAAAATTTTATCATTGGTCCTAAACTAATGGCCAGGTAAAAAAGTCAAGATACAGGAAAACAAGATGCCCTACCTTAAAATAAAAATGTTTCTATTGAAATAAAATTATTTTCGATGTAAATGAAGTGTATGAATAATTTGTTCAATATATAATTCTTCTCATGTTACAATGTACAAGACGAAGAAAAGAATATGAAATTTACTGAAATGGTCCTAAACTTTAGACCACAACTGTAGTTCTTATTTTTTGTATTTAATTCGCTGTAGAAGGAAGAAATGAAATGCGTTCCAAATAGCAAATTATTATCACTAATTTTTCTAATACATTGTAGAATTTAAATTTTATTTCTTACCCATAGTCATAAATCAATTAAATTTTATAAGAACTGTAAATCTGAATAATTCTTTCAATCGATTTACTGTAAAGAACTGTAAGATAATTTTTAATTCTTTTCGGAATTTATTCAATACAAATTGAAGAGCTTTAAGACTGTTTCAATTGTTGAATTTCAAGGCAGAAATTTTGAAATGATTTTGAAACAAAATAAAGCATTTCATCTTTGAATTTCATTATGTTTGAATAAAAAGCTTAATCTTCTTTATACATATGAATTTTTGAATATACATTTGAGAGTTCTTTAAAAGCGAAAACGGACGAATTTAAAATCAGGCGTTGAGTTCCTCCTTTTTGTCATCAGATGGCAATGCATCTGAGACGCTCTCATCGATTTAGTTTCGATATATAGAATGAAAAAAAAAACTTTACAAACCAAACCAAGCTCATTTCCGTTTCGGGAAAACTCACGAACACAAATTCTGCAATCCCATATAACTTATATAGCTGAGATATTTAATTAGATTAAATATTATTATTGCTAAAAGGGATCTTCATTTACTCATTTACTTCTTCGTAAATAAGTTGAAAAGATTTTAAAGTTGTTATTAGTATTCTAAACCAAATTAAACACTACTCAGAATTAAAATATAAGCTCATGGGAGAAATATTAAAAGCATTATTTGATTTTCTCTTCTAGATGAAAAGTATGAGATAATTGGCGTTGTATAATTATATTTCCCGAAGCCAGTAGAGTTTATTAAACAATTAGAGAAAATTCTCGTCCTCTTTTACAGTCCAATTTTGTAAGTTTTCACCACCAAAGTACATTTCGAAACCAATATACGTTCAATATAGACGCACTTGAAAGCGTAATAAAATAAATGAAATGTAAATGAACTCGATGATGGCGAAACTTGTCGTCCTAACGAGGCTTAATGGGCGACGGGACGCAGCCGACGAAAATCAAATCCAACGGATTCGAGTGTCGCAATAACGCAGTCGAATCAATAAATAATCAGTTTACAAGTCGTGGGTTCTCGAGATAGCTTGATTAACTCATCACCCGAGACACTTGGCCTAAAGTGGAAAGCAGCTGCGTCTTAAATGCAATTTCGAATCAAGACCACGTAGAAAGGGACTCCATCGGTAATTATCATGATAATGATCTCGCCCTTTGAATGTTCAAGTTGCCCTGCGTCCTTTTATTAACATTAGTCCTTTAATTATGGCCTATTATAAACACTTTAGCAAACGAGAAAGAGAGGGCCGGTGGAACTTGTATAGGCGGCATTGTTAACTTCTCTCTTTCAAAATGAGAAACAATCATCACTATTACTATGTTTAGTATTCCTCCTTTTTGACCTAATAAGTTAGCATATATAAAATAAAAACAAATGAAAAGAAAATGTTTGTAAGAATTTTCGATACAAGTACACAAAGGCGTTCTAGCTATAAATGAATAAAATTATATAACATGAAATTCCCATTAATTTAAAAACCCTCAAATGATATTTTCATTTGTTTATCCTGTTTAATTTCATTTTGATGTTAACCCATTTAGAGTGTGCCACGGTCATTCACTTTTAATTAGTGTATAAATTATTAATTTCAACTAGAAAGTGGAGAAATTTATTACCGCTATCATGCGGGATATGAAAATTATATTTCAAAATTATGTTATAAATTATGAACTGCTTGAAACTTGCCTTTAAAGAATTCCATCGATCGACTGTGCGAAACTGAACAGAATTATATAATTTAAAACACACCAATACCAAGCAACATGAATTTTATGCCATAACAGAATGGGCTTTGATATTTAAAAAATATTCTAAACATTTAAAAAAAAAAACATTTCCGTGATGCTTCCCAGAAAATAACTGGTTGTCATTTTGTAATTTTTTTGACTTAAACAATCATTTGTATATTATATATGTAAGTTTCACGAGCTACAGTAGAAAGAGAATTGAGAATATTAATCAATAAATAGGGAACGGAGCTAAAACATTTTTTTTATAACAATGCTATAGAGGTTAAACATGTTTGTTGCTTAAAGCTTAATGTCATGAGCTTCGACTTTCCCGCCACATCTCAACTTTCATTTATTGATCTACTTCCTCCATTTATCGACGAAAAAAAAACCCCAGCTCTAACTTTAAAATTTAATTGCCGCTGCTAGAATGGTTCGCGAATGGCTCTGTCTCAGTATGTAAAATGGCTGTGGCAGTTTGGCCATACTTCCGATGCCCATTACGGATATGCAGTCGCCGTAGGCGCAGCCAACATCGTTCGCCCACTGTTTGAAGCGCATTGCTAATGAAGTTTAGCAATATAGAACCGGAGAAATTCAATTTACATGAAATGGGCAATCCCAATTCCTAGGAGAAATCAACATAACTTCATGCAGCCGTCAAACGCGCGTGTGTGGTTTCATTTAAAGTCTTTAAAAATATTTTCTGTTACATTTTTTGCCTTTAAGTAGGCATCATAAGATTATTGAAAGAAAAAATTAATCCCCTCAAAGAGGGTATAGAAAATTAGCCGAAGCCCTTAGTTCAAGAATATTGGGCCCCTTAAAAGTGGAGTAAAAAAAAGTGGATAAAAAGAGAGGGATAAAATGTGAGGGTAAAAATATAGGTCAAAAGTGGGAGATAAAAATGTAGGTTAAAAGGGTTTAAGTTGGTATAAAATATTCCTCTTTATATCCTTTTTTATCATCTGTATGTATTTTTATCCCCCTTTTAACCTCCAATTTTTATCAGAGAATATGAATTTCAGCACAGAGTCTATCAGTATCTAAAAAATGCTTTATACAGGGTGATTCAAATCGTGTGTAAAACAATTTAAAGGGGTATTATAGAGGTCAAGATAAACACAAAAAGTCCTATGAACATGGGTCCGAATTTGAACGATAACTGAGATATGAACAGAAATAAAAATGCCGCCACCAAGATCAACAAGTTAATAACTCAGGTTCTGTAAAGCCTAGATTAATGGAATTCATAACCCACGTTGCAAACGGATCTAAATAGAATTGCATAGCCACCTAGAGTTAACTACTGCAACAAGTTGACGCTGATATGTTATGCAGGGATCTTCTCAAATTCGCCAATGGTTATTGAAGGCAATGATGGGAATTTGGAAGATCTCATTCGGGTAAAAGAGATTTGGGAAAGTGAGACCCAAATGACGCTTCAAGTAAGATTTTCAGAATTGCCCGTTTCCTGTGCCATCTTTTGACGCCTGGTTGGTAATGCTGGTTGGTTGATTTGTTAAATTTTTGGGAGCTAAAACATCTAAGTCATTTTGGGTCCTTTTAAAGGTTTAATATCTTTACGAATTTCTAGATAAACAAAATACTCATGCCCACAGCGGGAATCGAACACAAGATCTGCGAGATTCGAAAACTGCAAAGCCTACGTCTCACCAATCTCGGCCATCAGGCCGGCCGGCCGGTAAATATCTGTGAACAACACCAATTTACTTTGTATAAGTTTTAATAAATAATCAAATAGTTTTCCATAAGCTATTAAGTCTTTAGATTTTTAAGCAGCTTTGGACAAAGGTCGATCATAGTTTACGGAACATGAGCATAAAGTTTCTTACGTAGAAAGAATTATAAGGCAACAAGCTAAACGATGAAAGAAATTCATTTAATCTTCTAAAACAGAGCCGTGTAGCAGAATCCGATCTTTTATTTTTAATTTTATAAATACATATATTATATTTCATCTATAAGCGCAACATTCAAAAATGTTGAAATGAACTAATACAATTAATACTGTGCATTATTTTAAGAAATTGTTGGTAGCTTCGCAGTTAAAGAATTAGAATTCTAGATAATACAATACGCCAGAAACTGTGGAGAAAAGGGTACAAGATAATAGACAAGCACAATCACTATTCCATATGTACAATTTTTAATGACTCTGTTGATCGGCCTCGGTGGCTCAGTGGTCGCGTGATCGCCTATGATGCCCGAGATTGCGGGTTCGATCCTGGCCGAGGACGACGAGGATTTTTCAGGGGGAAATCCTGAGATCACGCACTTCCTTCGGAAGGGAAGTAAAGCCTTTGGTCCCGTGTAGTCGTTTGCCGGTTGCACGTTAAAGAACCCTTGCGAGGCAAAATTTGCGGTCCCTATAACGCCGTCCTGATGTGACAGTAGTAGTTGTAAAGGGACGTTAATACAAAACCAGACAAACCAAACCAAACCAAACATATTTCGTTGACAGGTAACTTCTTCAGCGAGTGAGGAAGGAAACTACTCGCTGAAGGAAGTCGATCCTGTCAACGAAATGCATATACGAGTGATTAAAAATTGTACATATGGAATAGCGGTTTCGCTTGTCTCTTGTATCTTGAATTTAGAATTCTAATTGTAATATTTAAAAATCAAAGAGCAGAAGACAATAAATGGTATAGATTAAAATTCCGAATTTATTTATGCTCGCGTTTGGCTCATTAGAAGTTTCTGTTTCACAATTTATTTATTTAAAGATCTTCATCCCACTTTCCGGAGTTTATTTGTTTTTCCTGCTACACTAATGGAAACGCGTAAATTACGATAATCAAAAAATATAACGCGTGAATTTTATTCATTCATTTTATTATTGTATTTCAATTTAAGCCAATTTCCTGCATTTTATTATGCCTGTTAAGGGCACGGTTAATTTTTTAATTCCAATGTTTAATTGCAAAAGGATTTAAAAATAACTTTTATTGCACAGGCTAATATTACGAATTTATCGCTAGTCTTTTCATCGATAATTTACATTATCACGTTCATAAACCCTTTAGACATATCGCGACAAGCGATCGAACCGGTAAAAAAAAAAAAAAAGAGAACGCGGAAAGAAGGGGGAAAGCCATGAAATGCACTGCAAACCATAGAAATAATGGCCGGTTTTCTCCCCCGCTTTTATTCGATAGCAACGCTTAGTAACACCCCTACCACAAATGATCGCATTAAGCATTTTTAGCGAGTAATCCTAGCTGATGACGGAAAATATTGAGGAATTAATAACGGCGGGGCGTCAACTTGCTTATCTACATCGGATCAAAGGATTAGCGATTACAAGGGACCCAACGACGACCAATCGAAATGAGCAGCGCCTTCTCTCTCTTCATTTGTGTTGCAAATTACCTTGGAAAAGATGATCCCGATGTGTTAGCAAGTAGAATAAATTACTCTTCGCGAATCGGTTAGAGAAAAACAAACGGAGGCACCTATAAATATCTAGGGCAAGCATAATTACTATTTTACATAATTGAGCGAAAGAAGAGACATTCTTTAATTCCCAGTAAATTTTTCATTTATTTCGTTTGCTTCTACAGCAATAATGGAAAACGGCTGCGTAGTTAAAGTCTGTTTTAATAATAAATCTCATCTAAAGGACGGTAACCAATTGCCAACTGGAAATAGAATTAAACTGACTAAGAATCTGTAAGTTTTCTTTGAAAAAGTCCTCTCACAATCATCTAAAAACACATTCAACCTCAAAATTTTAAGCTATGGGCAAAAATCTTAAATTCTTACTGAATCCTATATAACCAAAAAGGGGGAAACTCTAATCCATAAAGATTAGAAGTCTTTCAAATGTTCCCGGAAAAAATGAAATTAATAAAGAAGCATGCTATGGTATCCTATATAATTAAGAAGAATACTATAATTAGTAACCTATAATTACAGTAGATATTTAGAAACGTAGGTTTTTTTTTCGATGAATCTCTATTACGCATATGAAAATTGGAGATAGAGTGGTAAGACCCTGTAAAAAGCTGACGTTTCGGATAGAAGCTAAACTATGTCAAAGCAAGTAATAATAATAATAATAATGATAATAAGAGACTATCCTTGGTCTTCTTGCTTTGACATAGGACAAAATCTATTTTGGTTTATTCACGGAATTTTGTGTCTCGTCCTTCTTTTCTTGTACATCCTTCATTTCTATAAATATGATAATTCATTAGACTGGAAAATTTTCTTCGCTAATAAAAATCATATATGAGCCCTTGGCAGAAAATCTGGGAAAGTCCAGGACCAAGGGCTCATATCCAATAAAGCACTCTTCTTAAAAATCCAGTTCAAAAGCTCGTTGTTACCATGTGCCACCTCACCTATTATGCTAAAACCAGCATTCTCTTAATCCTATTCTTTCGAAGAAATGTATTGTCTCGTAATTTTATTTTGATTATTCAAACGATCTTTTCTCTGGCTATTTAAATGGGACAAAACGTAGTTAACATACAAAAGATAAGCCATAGCACAAAAAAAAGTTCATTTAAAATTAATGAAGAAAAAATAGCTTTTTCGTTTGTAAAAACAAAAGCATATTAAATAAACTAATCCTTAACTGTATTTCAACTTTATAGCAATTCCTAGTAAGAAAAGTTTGCTCTTTACTCAATAAGCCGAAATGCTGAGAAACGAAAGAAGATATTTATAAAATATCTTTACAACACTGTACAAAATAACAGAATCCGTTGTCAGCATGTGACAAGTAAACTAAAGTAAACAGTTTTGACGAGAAATGTGGATCCCATAGGAAAAAGCTCATTGCGTTGCTTGGTTCATAGAGACCAAGTCAGATGGCCGATCACCTGACCACAAACCACTGGACTTCTTCCTGTGGGGTTACCTAAAGGACCAGGTCCACCGAACCAAGGGTAGAGACTTAGTGGACTCGAAGACACGCATTCTCAACCCTTTTGAACATGTCACTGTGGAGATGCTGCAGTGTACATGTTGAAACTTTTTCCTGTGGGATTCATATTTCTCGTCAAAACTGCTTCACCGAAAATAAAAAAAACTTTGAGTTTACTTGTCACATGCTGAAAACCTTTTCTTGTTATCTTGAATAGTGTTGTCGTTATTAAAATCTGAAGTTGTAAAGATAATTTATGGACACCATGTATGTCATAAATCAATATATACTTTTAGAATAGTTTTAGAAAATAAATGAATATTTACTTTTTAAAACTGTGTTCATCTTCTATGAGGATCATCAAAAATAACATTATCAAAATTCTAAACATTAATCTGTGAAAATAACACCTTCCCACAACAAGAATTCTTGAATTTATTATTAACAAAGAAATAACGAAAGCCAGTCGAATCTCATACGAACATCCTATGATGCTAGACGATCTTGTTTCCCACTGCGTGTTGAATCAGATTCCTCATTATTTACTTTCCAAAGGAGTGGCTCTTGATTAATTAATGTGATTTTAAATGGATGAAGACATCCAAGCAGGGATATTTTTTCGAGGTAATAATGTTTTCTTTTCTCTTGTTCAATTATTCAAAAGAGTAATTCACTATGTTTGTTCTAGATAATTGTAATTGTCCACGATTATTTTGACAAGCATTTTGATCTACTCATTCTTATTGGTTTCCTGGAAGAGGTGCTGTGCAACTACATAGAATTTTAAACTCGCGACGTTTTTAAAAATAAAAGTTACTTTTCCGATAGCGTGTTCACTTTGAAGAAGGTTTACAAATCAACGGAGTTCTTGAAAATTAAACGATACAAAATAAAATAAATACAAGATAAATTTTATTTTTATCGTTCACTGTATCGCTCTATAATGACTGCTAGCCCACCTTTCCCTTGTATCCTGAAGAAGGCGGAATTAAATACCGAAACTAGTCGGAAGATTTTCGACAAAATGTTGTACTGTAAGGTCTCTCTTTATTTCGTTTATAAGCACAGTACAGATAACAACAACTTCATAGAGAGGATTTTAGCTAATATAGTGTATACAAAATAAAGGTGCTTTTTAGTAAGCGTATATAAAAATATAAATAATATAAGCACACTTTATCGATGAGCTTGTAATTCATATTTTAAATTATAATACTGTATCTATGTTAAAAATACAGAGATAAATTTTCACCAATCTCAATAAAAACCTAAAAGACTTAACACCTCAACACAAAAATTTTTCTTTAAAAATAAACTTTTAATACTTTTAATCTCAACGAGATTGAGATAAATTTTATTTCGGATGAATATTTTAAATGCTGGATGAAAAAGAAAGCGGACTGAGGCGTAAAACCACGACAATCCACAAAGTCTATTAATGCAAAATGCGTAATATTTTCTCGTGAAATGCAACTGAATTTTTCTTAGCAAAGATATTAATAAATAATTTACAAATGTATAAAATAACTTATGCAATTTAGAAATGGTTATTTACTTTACGAGTTATATTATATTTGGACCGCTATTGTCTGTGTTTCATATACTCGAGGATCACATATTAGAACTCTGCGTAAAACTTTAGGAGTGGTAGAGGACATTATTTTGAATACATTTTGCCAATAAACTGCCCTGGGTTCAACTACTTTTTTACCCCTTTTGCCCGAATTTTTAACCCTCATTTTATTTTATTCAAGTATTTATAAAGAGAAAAGAACTCAAGTATTCTTTGTTTCTCATTTCCGATCAAATGATATATCACATGCGATACGTTGCCTTTTGAAAACATTAAAAGTTTCAAAGACCACGTGGATACTACCCCACTAGAACAATTTGGCCCAAACCTCATAATAATGTAGATTTTATCCAGAGGAATCTGCATACCAAATTTCACTCCTTTACATATCTATACAACAAATAGAGAGAGAGAGACTCTTCTAACTACAAATCCTATAACTCCTACCCTAGTGGAACAATCAATAGCAAACTAACTAATGGAGTAGCACATGCCTATAGTAAGCTATATTCCGAATTTCAACCTTTTACGTCAAAATAAAAGTGTACAAATTATGAAGGGGACAGGCATACGGATAAACAGTAGTAACTAGCTCCATTCTTCTGCTACTTTATTATTAGCGATTTTTTTGCGTTCAATTTTGCTGGCGCGATGCATATGTAAATAAAATATTACTTATGTCTCAACTGGGATCATATAAGAGCTACCTGTGAACACTCCCTCAAAACAAGCATATGGAGAGTCGCATTGATTTTATTACATACTGTATAATATAGAAGCCATTAGTGATAGATAAGCAAGATCAAAGAATAATGAAACGCAATCCAAAACCATGAACAATGCACATATAAACCACAGGCGTCTTTACTTGGATAAATTTTCAGAGATCGGATATAAATTTTCACAATACGAATAAGTATATATTCGGATGGGCACGCAAGAGGTTAATGGGAGCAACATTCCAGTTTTCATGTTTTACAACATAAAATTTGTTTAACCAAATATTAGCTACTCATTCAATTTAACAAGATTCAATGGAAAAAAAGTTCTGAAATAATAAAAAAACGAGTTTAAATTTTCATTGGGAGCCGCACTCAACGAAGAACCGAGTTTGTATATGTCATTATCCAACGAACCTGTGGGCTAAAGGATGAATTCTAAAATCCTTCCTTGTATATACAGGGTGTCTCAAATATTTCGCAGCTTGCTACAGCAAAAAATGTTAACTTTAATTGAGACGCCGCCCTTTATTTAAAATTTTTGGAATGAAACAATAGTATTACTTATCTAATCAATTATTTTAATAGATTCTCATTAACTCGAATCAAAATCAGAAAATAAAATGTTTTAAAATTAGAAATAAGTTCATTTTCTTAAGATTCTATATATTATTGATGTTTTCATCTTCTTTTTTTTCTTATATGCCACGTTTTTCTTTTCTTCCTTTGTTCTTACCGATCTTTCGATAAAAAATAGGGGAAAAAGGAAGAAGAGAAGAACACCACAAGCAAGGAAGAAAAAAAAAAAGAAGAGGAAAAAAAAAAAAAAGAAAAAAAAAACATCAATAATGTCGTCTGAAAAAACTGACCTTATTTATAGTTTCAATAAAAATTTTTTACCTATTTTTTCAATTTAATGAGGTTCAATTAAGATAAATTGATTAAACAATCAATAAGAATTCTCTGATCTATAATCCTTACTGTAGAATAAATTAACAATGCTTTGACGACAGTTAGAAATAATCCAAGAAATCTAATGAATTTGTATAAACCTATTTTACAGTTTAAAAATAAAAATTTTTACTTCAAAACTTTAATGTTTTAAGAGAAAAATTAAATTTGATGGGTAAAATCATGATATGATGAATATAATGATTTAGCTAATTTAGAAATAACAAAGCCAATTTAAACATGAACTAATCTCTAGCAATTTGTATAAAAGAAATTACTTGTAAATTTTTTGAGCTATTAATTGAAAAAAATTCTTTAACGTTTTTTGCTCCGCCAAGAAAGGCAACTTTCCTTCATCTTGAGAAAATATCATTGATCTTTTTACAGATTTTTAGGCATTTATCATGTCAATATTTTATTGAGAATAGAGCTTATGCATAAGGTATACAAAATGTAATTGGTTGCTATGGAACGACGTCACTCTCATGCATAAGCTCTATAATTACAGAGGGTTGTTAGGGATCTATGGTAGCAAATTACAGAGGACCAGAAAAGGTGGAAAACTCCTTTCGTCACCATCGAATAGGTTCAATCTCGTAGCCATGCGTCGCTGCTATTGCCCTGCATCGTAGTTTCCACTATAGGAGGCTGGAACGTAGAATACCAAAATCAGTTCGTAAACACTTCAGTTGACACACTTTTCAAAGACCCTACACTTTTTGCGGTTGCCTCTTTCCAAAGGCCAATTTAAGTATGCCAAAGCCACAAAAATCCATAAGCTAAACGCCCGGCGACTTGACGAGTATATACATATCACTAAATAGAATGGAGCGGATTCCGGTATCTTCTTGCATGCTATCCAGGAACAGGCGAGTTGACGCGGTAACTGACTCGATGCCTGTCTTGGTCCGGCCATACCTTGTTTCTCTCTGTACTGTACAAATCGGAGATGTCACGGGTAAATATAGGGGTTCGAACGTTAGTCTGAGAGTACATAGTTTTGACTTTGTCCTTTGACTCAACTCTGTGTATAGTTAACTTGCCGTTGTAGCTGTATTCCGCTACGATCATGAAATCTTTTGAAAATGTTTCCTTGCATTCACGGTACCATTTTTTGAACTCCTTAGAACCCCTTGGGCGATAAAAAAATAGCTCGGTTTTTGTTGCGGTCGCTTAAAGAAACATACGCCTCATCTTGTGTGACCACGTTTTTTCACTTTTCATCCGCCAGGTAACGTTCATACAGTTTATGGCGTTGGTCCGTCGCTCTTGAACATGGCGTGGCAACAAGTTATGAACGTGGCTCTTGTGCCGCTTTTCAAGTTGTATATCACGGTTGATAATTTTTTTTACCGTCTACACAGATGTTCCTACCTTCTTTGCAACGGCCCATTGTCTTGGTGGGTTACATCCGGTTACGAAAGACCGAGCTTTCCGGACGACGCCAAGAGTACGGCTAGTGTAACGGAATTCGAAGGCCAACGCGAATTCCGATGACATCGTCATTCGCTTTCGCTCTCGAGTCTTCTATCATTCGGAGAGGAAGGCAAGGCGACGTCAGAAACGCCGTCGGTTTCATCAACACGCCCGGACCAATCAGGGTGAAGAACGGAATTCGAGCTCGAAAAATGCAAGAGAGGGAGAGAGGAGAGTGAAACGGAGGAAAAAGGTGGGAGACATCGACGTGGCAGCTCGGATGGAAAGTCCCGTCAGCGAAGCAGCGTACTCGACGCAGTTGACAAGCTGGAGGGAAAAGATAAACATTCGCCGCCCTCAGCAATGAGCTCGTCGCCGAGAACACGCCGTGCAGAGAAGGGAGCCCGGCGGAGATTTTGCCGACGTGGCAAAGGGAAAACGGAGCCAGAGTTCCGTCTCCGCAGCTGTTCGAGGTCGAGCCACCACGAGTGCTTCGTAGAACCGTCGCCGAATGGACTTTTACCATAGGCAGAAATTCCAAGTTAATTAAAGCGTCCTTAAACGAACTGTCGTATCGAAATTTACGCTATCAGACTTACGTTCGTGGTTTGTGGCCATTCAGCATGGCGGCGTATTTGAGCCATGAGCTGGCTTTCACGCTGGCCTAGCTATCGCCTCGAGTCATTCAGTGTTTAACCTCAACTTTCAGTGTTTCTCACTTGGGGTTCATTTTAAGTGGTCGAAAAGAACGACTAAAAGAACGACTAGTGTTAAAAAAAAAGAGAAAGTGAATTGTTAACGTATGTATCGTTAATCTTTTCTTTTTAATTCTAGTCACTGAACTGAGAACTAAATTTTTGATAGCATTAAAGACTTTCACCAGTCTTAACTTAAACTGTTACTGATTTTGACATTTTGTGAAAGTGCTCTTCGTGTTTGTTACGGAGTGTGGTGATTGACTATAATTGTGATTGTGAACTCAATTATTAATTTAGAGCAAGACGTAGTGCTCATATCTTTGAAACATTGAAATTGGTTTCGAATTAATCGAGTGTGCTGTGTTGAATATTTTAGTACCAGGAGTGCCTTTCTTGTCATTAAGCAATTGTAAATGATGACTTTAAGTATGCATTGTTATGTTTGACTATTAGCATTTATTGCTACCCATTAAGATATCGTTCTATAGGGAGAAATATCAAAACATAAACATTGAATATCCGCCATCTTTTGAGGGCATCGAGACCCATGGCTGCCATGGCTCTGAACTTGTCCCATTGTTATACAATACATCCAAACACGCAACAACTCGTTCCCGTCGTTATACAATAACAAGTCGGGCAAAAACGGCGCACTTCGATGAGTAGCAGTATAGGATTGCCTTCCTCTTGCCCTCAAAAAATGGCAGCTGTACCCATCATTCAATGCGAAGATATTTTCCCCTATTGCAAATTGATAGTAGCGGTGTTAAGAATTGTTTACCCAGAGTGCGTTTCCTTGTCATTAAGCAATTGTAGTTAATAATGGCTTTAAATATGCATTGTTATGTTTGACTATTAGCATTTATTGATACCTTTTAAGATATCGTACTATTGCAAATTGAGAGTAGCGGTGTTAAGAACTGTTTGCTATAATTGTTTGATTCGAGAATTGTATTTTCAAGTTTTGTGAATGTTATTCATATTCCTACCTATAGAGTATTAGTATTTATTACTTGATTCTAACATCTAATCGTATTAGATTAAGTGTTAGCTAGAAGTTTGCTTTCACTCCCTTTATTTTAAGTTCATTCAATTTTCGGTGTAATAAACATTTATTATTTATCAATCCGTTCACTGTTACGTGCTATTAGTCTTCCACTGTGCTCAGCTCTATTCGATCAGCTAAATACACGTTACAGCTAGTGGATGATCTCGGATTGGCCTGCTCTTTACCCTCAAGAATGGCACCGCTTCTGGTTTTGCCAATGTTATTTAGCACATTTGACTTCCCTTTTTTGGAAACTTCGATCCTCGCTTCTTGCATGCTTTAATAATTTCGGAATAAACAAATTTGACGTCGTAAATGCTGTTATGAAGCACTTCCATATACCTGTCAATTTTCGGTGGCATAACTCAATGTTTTTAGCTCGCTGTTCACATGTTAGCTATTTTAAAACCTGCCCTAATAATATACCATATCATAGCTCACGTGAAATGAACGATTCATACTCTCAAAATCTTGCAGAAACTATTGCCAAATCTTGCCGATTTTAGATAAACGGAATCAATCGATAAACTTTATTTTGATTTTCCTCGGGCGCTTGACTTCGTTCCCATTCTGGTTTTAATTAATAAAATCATTATTCTGAAGTTTTCCGAGAATGTTTCTAATCTCCTAATATTTATTGACTTGACGAATTTTGAGATTCAAAATTAAAGATAAGTTATCTGATTCTAAAGCAGAATATTTCAAAGTACCCTTTAGATTCTTTGCTCTCCCGCATTTTTCTTTTGATTTAGAAGTCTCTGTTGATCTAGAATTGCTTATGGCGATGATTTAAAACGGAACGCATAACACTGAATCGGGGATAGGACCGGGTCATAGAAAATAATATTGTGTACAAATTATGTAGATGCTTTGGTCTATTATAATTTTATTATTTTTTTTATAAAGGAGTATCCTAAAAACTGACTATAACGAATTCATTCGTCTAACTGATATTCAAGCAGTTTTAGGAACAGAATTGGATAAGTAATTTGCTCTATTAGTCTGAAACTAATAAACAATTAAAAGATATTCCTTATGTCTTCAGCCGGAAGGCATGCCTATAAAATTTAATTATAAAATATATTCTGTTTCTATTCAAAGAATTTATAGAAATCTATAGGTACATACAAGAATCTGATATGTGACAAAAATGAATTTTTGAGATATTGGCTTCCAAAATTTATATGGAGCTTACATTTTCGTGTTTAGAAGAAATTAACTTATATGAATATGTTAATAAACTTTATAGCAATGTATATTAAAATTTATGAAACTATAAGAACCGATATACAGCTTACTACATGCAATAAACCGTTATTCCATCAAAATAAAACTTTCAGGTTCTTGCATGCATCCACAATTAAGAACTCGACGTACCATAGACTAGGCCAATTCAATAAACTAATCACAATGCCGAATACGATTCTAAATTCAGCCCGTATTTTTTACCAGTAGATAGCAGCATATGTAGTCTAGAAAGAGAGGATACGCGGTACTCGGCTGCAGTAAGCGAAATATAGCGTGTGTGTTGCACGAGTCAATAATGAGTCAATAATATATTCTCCTTCATTGCTCACGACTTCTTATCAATACCTCGACGGTTGAAATCACGGAGTCTTGACTTGAAGTCTTCATAAAATCACGTTTTGAGCTCACGTCATTTTTAAAAGAACGCCTCGCACAGTGTTGAAGAACAGCGAAAAAGTTGGTAATATGATGGCGCTAGATCAGCATTATATGGTAGATGCGGTAAAACTTCCCAGTCGAGCTCTTGAATAGCAGGTATGGCCCAATTACCGATGTGGGCGCGAGCATTGTTGTGTTGAAGAAGCTCGATATACAACTCTTGGACATAAGTATTTAATAACGACAAGCTCTGTGTTTCAAAATACACTTTTATTCACATAAATCACTAATTTAGAAACAAAATAAACCAATAAAATTTAATACAGAAACAAAAAAAATAATTTTTTATAATATTAAGTGAACTTTTCTGCTCATTAACAAAAACTTAGAATGTGACAGTAAAAGGCAGGACAAAAATATTTAATACTAAAGCTGCCTGGACAAAAGTATTTAATATCTTAACAAATCAATCAATATTTTAAATACTAACCAATAGTTCGTATTTTGTGCAACCACCTTTGGCTTTAATTACTGCCGTAACTCGCCGTGGCATGGTTGCATACAGTTTAGCACACTCAGTTGTACTAATTTCTTGCCAACTATCTCGGATTGCAACTCGCAATTCGTTCAAATTGGTAGGATGTTTAGCATCAATTAATTTTTTGAAAATCAACCAAATATTTTCAATTAGGTTTAAATCGGGACTATTCGCTGGCCAAGTCATTGTCGGAATGCTGTGGATTTCTAAAAATTGTTTGACAAGTCCTGCACGATGGCATGAGGCATTGTCATCTTGAAAGATGAAAGTATCATCATCATTAAAAAAATCATCTAGAGTTGGAATCAGAAAGCGATCTAGTATTTCAACGTACACATCTTTTGTCACTGTTGTTTTAAGGATACACAAACGACCAGGGCCTTTAGCCGTTATACAACCCCAAACCATAATTCCTTGCTTAAATTTTTGTGTACCTCGTATACAGTCATCATGCAACTCTTCGCCTACTCGTCGCCACACATAAACTTGACCACCATCTCCAAGTCCAAGACACACACGGGACTCATCTGAAAAAATAACGTTTTTCCAGTCATCTTCGGTCCAGTCTTTTTTGGCTTTGGCCCATTTGTAACGATCCTGCTTCTGACGAGGTGACAGGTGAGGTTTTCTTTTGGCTACCGCTGGCTTAAAACCCATTTCGGATAGACGTCGTCTGAGAGTACGGCTTGATGTATGGGCCTGTTATTTCTTCCACTCTATATTCATCTGTTTAGACGATGCTTTGCGCATTTGTAGGCAGATTTTCTTCAAAGTCTTATCCTGTCTTTTTGTAGTGATTCTTGGACGACCACTACGTGTCTTGTTTGTCAATACTTTTTCATTTCGAAAACGCTTTATAATGTTCCTTGGCTGCATCCTACAATGGTTGCAATTTCTTTTTGGGTTTTGTTTTCTTTACACAATGTAATCACGATTTTTTTTGCATCCATGGAAAGTTCGCGTGTTTTACCCATGACTTTGTTGTTTCAATTGCAATATTATATGGAAAAAACATTTTTTTTTGCCGGGTTTTTTCATTAACATGGTCAAATCCATTTGATTGTAGAGGTAGTTAAGGATATCAGTTCAGCAAAATTAGAATATTAAGAAGTATTAAATACTTTTGTCCAAGCAGCATCAGTATTAAATATTTTTGTCCAGTATAAATTTAACTTAATATTTTTTTATTATTTAACTTGTTACTACTAGAAAACGTTCTTAATGTAAATTTGTAAAGAATCATGCCTTTTATCAATGCGTAAATTTTTGTTTAATTTTTAGTTTGTTTATTGTTTTTTTAAGCGAGTTGATTGTTTGTTGAAATGGTAAGGCAACTGATATTAAATACTTATGTCCAAGAGTTGTATCTCTGGTCATTGTTTTCAGTTGCACTGCTTCGTTGAGCTGGTGCATTTGCTGAAATTCGTAAAGTAGTGAATTATACCATTTTAATTCCACCGAATGCAGATCATTGTGCGTGGATACAGTTGTGCTTGGTTCATCGACTATTTCTGTGTAGTTCTTTCAGTAATGAGGTCTTCTCCGTATACAGCATAAAATGTCGAACAGCTTTGAAAACCTTTTTATTGAAAGCGAAGAGACGCCGGTATCGAAAATGTTCATTTTTGTATTCTTGGCACTCCATGGCCATCTGACCATAAAAAAGTTAAATCAAATTTCTAAAACAATGAACAAAATATGTAAAGGAAGAACGGAGCTAGGAAACAAGCATATAACACACTGGATAAAAATATTTTAACGAATTTATCTGATAATCCAAAACTTATTACCCTTTTCTATAACTTTTTTTGGTTTTGCTTTTGCTTTACAATCATCAACCCGTTTGGAGTAGTTCCAAGAGGATTATCTTCGGAATGCTCCAATGAACGATCTTCGACGAATTATTCAACGTACAATTTTAAAAGGATTATAATGTCATCTTCATCCGCACAAAGGCATCTTCCTATAAAAATCTTTGAATTTTAATCTGCATTTTCGATAATGTTTTCCTTAATTTGCATCAGCTGAGAATGTGAATTTCAACTACGCCTCTGGAGAGTTTGAAGAGATTTCTGATTGAATGTCTGAGACACTCGTTAATTCAAACGAGAAGCTCATTTTCTTTTGCTTGAAGTTATTTTCGCAGAAAAATTATTGACACCGTATAACAATCATGTATTTGTTAAAAATTGTTTTTAAACTTTCTAATTAAATTAAAATCTAGTCAAAGGAAGAATTTACTTATTCCAAAGAAATCGATATTTAAAAAAACAAACAAAAATATACTGATCCTGAAAAAAACTCGCGTTTTAAACATTTAAATTAAATTCACGTTCTCTGAAAGATTCCTGGTGTATATAGATTTTAACTTATATTTATATCAATAATAATAATGGTGGTAATGTGCCCCCCTTCTGATAATGTTCTGTTTTTGACATATTGAAGACAAATACAAGTTAGCTTTTTTCTTTAGATCCTTTTTTTTTGTTTGTTTGGTGAACTCATTGCTATCCTTTAATTCGCCCCCTGTAGTTGTATTAGATATATGGTTTATAATCGCATTTTGGTTTCATCATTTTATTTTGTGGTAAATGCGATCCTGGCCTTAGTAGACGTCGTGCTGTCCGTGGTAGAGGCAGTATACCAGGGAGAAGCAGTCGTTAAAGCCCCAACAGCAGTAACGAAGAGGGAAAAAAAGCAGGAAATTTTAGATAACAATTCTGAATCGGAAGCTGCTCTTAACCGGAACAGAGTACCTGAAAATATGGACCCTGACTGCATCTTCTGCGATGGCAACAAATGAAAATGATCCAGAGTGAAGAATGGGCACAATACTGAAGTCGAAAAATAAGCAAATACTATGGAATGGAACAATCAAACAAGCCCTTTCATTTGATATGTCCCACGGTACAGTTTGCAAAACTTTTTTTTTTAATTTTCTAATTTGCCTTCCAAAAATGACCCCTCATATTCAAAATTCAATTATTTACTTTATACGTCTGTGTTTGGGTCGCAGAAATTCATACGTGTACCAAATTTCAAATTAATCGATCCAATAGATTCGGAGTAAATTGGTGTGACAGACGGACAGACAAACAGACACAGGAGTGATCCTATAAGGGTTCCGTTTTTTCATTCGCATTTACGGAACCCTAAAAAGGGAACAACCTCTAATCCACAATGAATAAAACTGAAATACTGGATACGTATTTGAATTTTATTCCTTATGGATTAGAGGTTCTGCCACTTTTTTGAATGGTAAAGGTGCAAATGTGGGCTCATACTGATTGTGCCTAACCAGAAGGATATTATTATGCCAGCAATTTCTGCCATTAAATAAAATAAAATAATGCAAACGCGGAGTGTTCTTCTACACGAATTTAACTTTAATTATTTTGATTCGTTAATTTTTAGTCTTTTATAGCAGATATAGGTTAACGTTTAAACATAAATATTTTAGTTCAGAGAAAACTCGCTTAAGGATATTTTTAATTACTAATTTCAATGTTTTGACTATTGAATTCCGGTTATATTCTTTATTATTCTTTAGTTTAAATGTACGTGTTTTCCCTTACATTTATTATGGCCCTCTACATTTGACCTTATCTAATCTGTTTGGATTGACCACAAGGAATATATGATTATTCAAAAATTTTGAGCATTTTATTTATTTCAAAAAATGGTACTTCATGTCAACATATAACCACATTTTTTGCGCTGCAGTGCCTGGTTTTAGGATAGGTTATAACTTTTTTATTACTAAAAAACAAAAAGGGGGAGCATCTTTTCATGTAATAATAATAAGACGAATTTTAGAAAAAGTATTCAAAGATGATATTTTCGGATTCTTTCGGAATCTATTTTAGTTAAAAATTTTACAAAAATAAAACCCTGGATATGAAACGAACGATTGTTTAAATTTAGCAAATTTAAAGAAAGAAGGAATGAAAGAAGAAAGAAAGAAAATAAACCTCGAAAGCTCTTTAAAAAAATAATCAAGCTAAAGGGGACCAAAGGCTCACATTATACAGAAGGTGTGAAAGTTGTGAACTCTGAATTAAAAATCAAAGGCACTATTTGTATAATCGAACTTTCCACAGGGATGTTGACTTAAGAGTTAGCAACTCGGAAACGGCTTTGTTTGTTCAAGCCAAATATTCAAAGTTTAGGATCAGTTTTTATAAAAGAGGAGTTTGAAGAAGAGAAGAGGGAACCGAAGCTATACAAATTCATTTTAACGTTTAATAAAATTTCTAGAAGAGCAGTGAACGGATCGTTAAACAGGAAAAAAAGAAGTGAACTGAATTTCGGAAACAGCTATTCCTAGCCTTTAATTTTAAGAAATGTAACAGAAAAAATAACTTTATTTCTTTACACAACATTAACCACATTTTCGTTTTACCTCTTCAATAACAGATGACTGTGCTATGGAAAAGAAAAAAAATATCGAAATTAGTGAACAAAGAAGAAAATATTATAAAGAGGCAGGAGAGAAATAAAAATATAGTTTCTTTTCAAGCAAAGAAAAAAAAAGAAGAACAAAAAGAAGAAAAGGTCATTGTGTGTTTGAAGAGGAGAGTAGGGTGAGGAGTCATGGCAAAAATAGTGACCCAACGATTATAAGTAAAGCGAATGGGAATTCACGCATATAAAGAGAATAAAAAATAATATTCATTTTCCTCTTTGAAAAGAATAATATTTTCGTAATATTTTTATAATAAAGAAAAAATTAATATCCATTTTCGTAAAGAGGAACCAAAGATTTGAAAATACATTACTTTGCATATAAGCTGAAAATCTTAGATTGGAAACAAATGTTTTTTTAAAGAAAACTTTTTTCCTTGAATAAATGCATAATTTAAGAAATGATAAAAATATTACATCCATTAAACCGATATGTTAAACAAGCCATCACGTTAGCAATTTAAATAAAAATCTATTTTATACATATAAAATGGAATACTAAATTAATCTATATTAAACATTTATAAGCAGTTGGATGGAAGCATTTATAAGCAGATGAATAAGCAGAAGTTATCCATTTAACCTTTGTAGTTTCATAAGAAAATGAATTCCACTATCTATCGTTAAGGTCTGTTACCCTGTCTTTTTTACTTTTTTTTCTTTCGCATTTTTTTTTAAACAAGAGGGGAGGAAAGGTTAACAGAGTACATAAAATGGCTAAATGAACCCCCTTCTGCTGCTTTGGTTGAATTCTGATAAGATGCAGAAATTTAGGGGACTGGCAACCATTATGTTGCACCTTTCTTAATCCTCTATCTACTCTTCTATTGTTAACCGAAAACGCTAGCAAAAAATCCCAATGTGAACAGTCTTAAAATTAGAAAGTCACGAAAAATCCCTAAGAAATTACATATTAAATATAAGTAATGCATATAGATTTTTATTCTTTTTATGTAATGTGGATTAAGGCCCATTTTCAAAAACGGAAATTAAAGTTACAGAACCCTATTTCTTTCATTCATCAAAAACGGGCATTCATTTAATCTTCTGCTTCATCTTCTAATGGTTCTTGCATATACATACACTATATACAACATCTTTACGATTTTTTGTGCTCTTTTGTTCCTCGGCTGAAGCCGTCATTTGTTACTCGAGCTTTATTATTTAAAAAATAATGAACCTAAACGACAAGTAATAATAATAATAATAAACCATTAAGGAATGACATAACCAAGTACCGAAAGGTTAAACTAAACCATTCACGAAACTATATTTTTAAACAGCCCTATGTTAACATTGTAAGTTTCTAATGGACCATAAAGATACCATTTCACCATGTACTTTTGAAGCAATTTCGACTATCATTAATTTTACGTTATATTCATTCATGACACATCAATCCAAGTCATTTGATATATTACATGCCATATTTTAGCATTGAAAGTTCCAATGAACCATAATGGTTCCACTAAATCAGGTTTCTTGAAAACAATTTGGACTACCATTAATTTTACTTTATATTCATTCTTGACACATCATTCCAAGTCGTTTGATATATTACATGCCATATTTTAGCACTGAAAATTTTTGAGGGTGTCATAAGGGTACTATTAGAGCACGTGTCATTGTTTCGATTTCAACCATTTTCAAAATGGTTCATTCCTGGAACCTTATTTATTAATTGGCGAAAATAGTAATTTATATCCGCTTCTATCTTGTCATTACGATTTGTTTAATATATTACTTAATATATCTCTCCATTGAAAATTGCTTGGTGGGGTCGTAAAGGTACCATTTTTGCACGTGCTATTGAACAGATTTAGGTAATATTTATGACTGATTCGTGCCATGTACCATGTTCATCCACTGACGAAAATAATAATGAATAACCGCATCTATCTCGTCATTACAAATTGTTTGATATATTACTCAATATATATTCCCATTGAAAATTGCTAGGCGGGAAAATAGAGGTACCATTTGTGCACGTGCCAATGAACCGATTTAGATAATATTTGTAACTGGTTCGTGCCAAGAACGATATTCATCGACTGATGAAAACAGATTTTGAAAATCGTTCATAGCCTTGGAGGAGTTAGAGTTACAGACAGACGGACAGACACGTTTCCCCACACTGATAGCATAAAGCACCTTTCGGTACTTAATAATCAAAACTGCAACAACAAAGAAAGAGTTTAGAAAGAGAGAATTAGAAAACCGACATCGAAACTGGAAATGCAAACCTTTACATGGACAATATTTCACACAGACAGAAGCGCTGGTGGATGCACAAATGGAGATGGCTTCAAAATGGGACAATAAAGAAGGAAACAGACGCGCTGATTTTTGCAGCTCAGGAACAAGCAATAGCCACAAATAATCTAAAAGCAAGAATTCACAAAATCACTAACAGGACTAAATGTCGACTATGCCATGATAAAGATGAAACGATTATTTGCTCAGTGGATGCAGTAAAATTGCTCAGACTGACTATAAACAACGTCATGACAGAGTAGCTACTATGATCCACTAGCAATTATGAAAAAGATTCAACTTCAAGGCCTAAAAGTAGTAGCACAACCACCAAGTTGAAAAAGTCATCGAAAATGAACATGCCAAAATCCTCTAGGACTTCAAACTTCAGACGGATCGTCACCTCAATCATAATACTCCAGACATAACAATATTGGAAGCGAACAAAATCACTTTCCTTGATATTGCCTTTCCAGGGGACACAAGTATAAGAGAAAAAGAAACTGAAAAACTGACAAAGTACATAGATTCATGCATTTAGGGATTTTATTTAGGAACTGCTGCACAACAAAAAACTACGTTACTCGGCTCAAGTTATACAGGGTGATTCAGAAAGGTAGGTCAAGAATGAAATACCATAAATAATAAAAAAGACAAATGTGGATAATTGTAATGGAAAACTTAGAACTAATAAAAAACTCTTTCACCACAACGATAATAGATTAAGATGTTCTCTCAGTTTCCTCGAGGTGCTCCTGGGCTGGTGAATGATGGAAGCAATTGCTTCCGAAAAGTACTTCCAGTATCAGGTTGTATATTTTCAATCTATTATCGTTGTGGTGAAAGAGTTTTTTATTAGTTCTAAGTTTTCCAATGAAATACCATGTACAGTTTGTAGCTGGGAACAATATTTTTCCTATTAACATGGGTCCGGAAATGCATCCTTACAGAGATAATGCAACTTGTACGAGGTAGTAATGGATGTGCGTTACCCGGACGGCAATGGTAGGGTCCATGTAAATTAGGATCTAAACATGTAAATTGTTCGTGTTCTCTCCTTTAAAAGAGAGGAAACGAAACATGTAACTCCATTGTCGTACAATGGATCGCTTGACTAATGCGGAGCTGGCGGACATGCATCTCGTCTACGGCGAGGCACAGGGTAATGCTACTGAAGCGGAAAGGATTTACATGCTAAAATTGTTATAGCGTGTGGAGAAGTCAGTGATTCTCCGGACATCTTCACCAGAGTTCGCGAGAATCTCGTCCGCAGATTAAACATCTGCATTGAGGCTCAGGATCGGCATTTTGAACACCTACTGTAAAGTCATTCCTCGTACAAGTTGCATTATCTCTGTAAGGATACATTTCCGGATCCATATTTATAGGAAAAATTTGTTCCCCGCTATAAACTGTACATGGTATTTCACCTTTCTGAATCACCCTGTATATTAAGAAGATACCCGGACAATTCGTAGATTTCAGAATGAAATCCGAATTTTCTGGTGAATCCAAACAGAGTTGTGATTTGTTGTAGAAAAATCTGTTTTTATCTTTCTTTGTGATATGCAGTGTTTGTATAAATAAATAAATAATAATAATAATAATAATAATAATAATAATAATAATAATAATAGGTTTCTTAACGTTTAGGTTCAAGAAATTTATTTCTCTGATAAGCAAGAAATTTAACTGTCTTCAAAAATTTCAATGAAACAGACATTATCGACTTTTCATCTGGAAGGAATTGACGTGGCCATATATTTTGTAAAATACCATGTTAATGACTGAAATAGCAAGGTAGCAGATAATTCATAATCGAGCATGTAGTTTGTTTTCAGCGTCACTACCACCAGCAACGCCATTCTTGTCCTCAGGTATCGTGACGAATGAGCGACCGAGAGGAGCGATGACGGAGAAATCGTCATCGAGGAAAAATTCAAAAAACGAAAAAAAGATCGTTGTAAGCAACGAGGGAAGGAGGACGAAAAAATCATCTAGGAAGAATGAAAGCCTTCAAGGATTAATGCACGTAGCAGCAGGAACGACAGTTTTATAGAAGAGTAAAGCTAAGTGGGAATTATTGCAAAAAAGAAGCAATAATTTAACGGATTGCGTTGCTCGCCGGACTATTTCCAGCGATATGCCAGCATCGCCGAGCCCATTAGTCTGCACGTGTCTTCTTCGCCCTTTTGTGTGATGAATGTTTATAATACTGAGGAAAGCACATTTGGAATACAACGGAATATAGCCCGTGTGCACGAGTTGTGGGTATTTTTCCGTGGAGTGTGCGTGCGCTCCTGGAAGACGAACTCGGGGGGATTTTCTATCTCTCCTAAGATAAGAAAATCTCGGCAAATGATGGGTGCTCAAAATTGGCGTATTCAGAGTACCAGATTCCTATTCACTTTTTCACCCTCGACCGGAGCTTAGATGTAATTTAATGAAGCTTTTTCGGGAAAAGGACAAATCTCGAAGCAAACCTCGCTTTGAGGGACATGGTTGTAAGTGACTTTTGAATTCCTATTAATTTCATAAGAAGAGGGTTTACAGATATTTAAATTCCTCATTACGGAATTGTATTTCTTGGAATGGCTTTTAATTGCATATTGCAATTGCGTCCAAGTTAGTTAGCTTCTCATAATTTAATTTTAATTACGCATCAATTGTCTTGGAAAATTCCAGCGTGGGAATTTTTTTTCTCATTAACTGAAAGGAGTGACATTTCAATATTGATTAGTGGTGTATTTTCGCCCATCGTTAACCAGCGGGAATCTCTTCTGGTTTTTAAATCCGGCTGGTTTGATATTGGTGTTTTACCAGCCGGAAATTGTGTATCGGATCGGGAGCTTAGACATTAGTTCATTAATTTCCTTTTTGGCAAAAGTGTGTGATTGTTAGAGTAGCAACTATTTATTTTCATTTAAGCAGAAACTTTTGAACATTGTGCTTAGTAATTATATGACGTTGCCTGCTCGTTAAGTTGCTCGCAAGGCGCTATATACGTATAATTAATAAGCGCATTTATCAATTTTTATTTTTCCCTCACTACTGTGTTCATGTTTTCTTCCACTGCTTTGGCACATGACATCTGCTAATATTGGTATAGCTGCAGGAAACGTCAGCGAAAGGCACTGGCAGGAATATCCCGTATATCTGCGCTTGTTGCAGTAACGGTCTCCTCAGCCGACTGAAACCTACACAGCTTTTCTTTAATGTGGGCAAACGCATAGAATCGCATGACGCGAGAACAGGATGAATATAGATTGTGTGGCAAAATGACGACCTTTTGGTGTGCCAATTCCTTTTGGACAAATATCGAACGAGTTGTAGGGCTATTGTCGCACTGCAACAACCAATTCTTGCTGCGCCAAAGCTCAGGACGTTACGACGAATTAAATTGCGCAGACCAGCGGTTTTCAACCTTTTCACAACCGCGTACCACCAGTGAAGAGGAGCCCAAATATCTTTTAAAAAGGCACGGCAATAAATATATCAAAGATTTTTGCCTATATTTATTTCTAAAACATAACAAAGCAGGGCCCGAGCCAATTTTGTCTGGGTCGGAGGTTAATCCGTCATTGCGTACCACTAGTGCTACGCGTGAAGTAAGCATACCATCTGTTGAAAACCACTGGCGTAGATGCTGAAGGATGCCCTTGTAGCAGTGTTTATTTATAATCTCTCCGTTTGAAATGAGTTCCGCCGCTCCATTCAACTGTCTTTAAAAACAGAGATCTTGCGAACGCGCGCAACTAATTTTCGCTGGAAGGAGAGGGAACATATAAGACATCATCAAGTTACGCAAGCAACGCGCTATAGTGTATCACACCAAAGCTATGTGCCGAATCCTCGAACTTTAGACGAGCGTTAGAGAGGATTGTGACATCTGTAAAGAAGGAAGCCGCTACGAAAGTAACTGTAGAGATGAATGAATATCTTCGTAATCTCGTTTGAACCGAAATAGAAATATTCATATCGATAGGTAATCGCCATACCACTGATAAACTGGATGAATGTAACAATGGTAAATGGTGGTACTACGGTAGGGCGCAAATCCTGGACTACTGATGAATGGAAAGAAGTGGTTCAACGAGTCGTTTTTCACACTGTTCCCATCACGGAATGGGTTTATAACTAGAAAACATCTACAGAAACTTTTAGCCTCAGACTTAAGACTCGGAGGAAATTCCGTCATGATTGCGGCAGCTATGATTTTTCTGCAGGTCCAATTTTCACCTTGAAATACGGTCATTTTCCTATCTTATTTTGATGAGTTTGAAGACGAGCTTAATCATCTTCCTTGGCTAGCGCAGACCTTAGATTCAACAGTATCGAGCCACTCTAATCAACAGAAGAATTAGGAGACGATATCTCCTGCCTGTATTTCATTTCTCAAGGAATATGAACAACTTCCATAGGAAGAATGGTTGTATAAAAAAGAAAATCCCTAAACCACTAAGATAAACAGGGAATGAAATACTGGATGCGTATTTTGAATGATCTACTTTCATTCTCAACGGCGAAAGTGAGATTTAAAAAAAACAACAACTTAAGACTAGAGAATGTGTAGCCTAAGAGGAAGCAGGAGACGGGTAACGTGGCAATATTCATCCTCATTGTGTGGGCCTGAGGGAAGAATTTGCATAATTATCTTTCGTTGACGTTTGTTATGCCTTTCGCAATTGGTTCCTTTTATCCATTTTTTTGGGAATATTGTTAGTTCTTCTTTCAGGTTAATGGAATTTTACACCAATAGTCAAAAAAAATCCCAAAAGCGAATTCAGGCTGTTTTGCGTATTCTACACCATATTAATACAGGTTGCCTTTATTTTACGACGAGACATTTTACGTTTCTGGAATTATCAAAAAATTAACAGGACAGATTTACCGTAAAGTTGAAAAATGTGGTACTTAGATTAGAATGGCATTTAAGCAAAGGGTTTTAAGACAAAGAATTTAAACTTTCTCTGTTTTGAATGATAAAAGACAGAATCGAATCACATGATAAAAGAATGTTCTGATGTGGTTAAAGAGTCATTTTTCTTATTTGTTATTATAATTATCCACATACATTTTGTTGGTTTGGTTTTATTTCAATTGTTACAATATTTTACTACTAATATTTTTTATACTATTCATTGTTTCATTTTGCATTTTGCCAAATCATTTTTTCACATTAATAAATTATCTAAGTCATCCAACCAATTATTAAAGGCAAATTTATTACAGGAAAAAGATCGGTTAACTCAAATAAGAATTCAAATTAAGAAGAGGAGAAAGTGGAGCAGTGGTTAAAAAAAAAACAAAAAAAAAAACAAACTCGTCTGATTAAAACGGGACAAAATAAGTCGCACTGAATACAGCTGGAGAATTTTCTATAAAATAATTCGAAAATATTATTGATTCTAGCGAGAGAAAAAAATGCTACACAAGAAAATAAAAGCGGTAACAAGTATCAACTTTTTCTTATTTTATGAATATATGGAATGGTTCTTTTTTTTTAGTTTAAGACCCATTCCATTATCGAGGTCGTATGGAATCAACAATCAGTATTGGAAATTTTGCCTGCTCCGAAGAATGGCGGGCGTTACTAGATAACTTTCTCTTGAATTGAATTCAGGAGTTAAGAATTGAATGGGTCACCTGGAAAACGTTGTAAGCAACAAAAATAGGATTTTCAGGAAAAGTAGTTTAAAGCTACTTCAACTCTTTATTATTAAAAAATTTAACAATATACTCCAAAAATTATGGTCAAGACACTAAAAATGTTTTATTTCAAAAACCGTCCGTGGGCTCAGGTAGAACGTTTTTCCATGAAAAGTCAGCTTGCCCCAATTTGTTGGTTACAATGTTTTCCAGGTGAACCATTCAATTTTCAAGGTCTCCGTGGAGTATGAATCTGCGATCTAGAACATCTTAAACAATCACAAAACAAGAAAATATTTTAGTATTCTTTGTAAATTGAGATATTGCAATTCTTTGTGAATTGGTAGACTATTATAACCCAAAAAATTATATAAATAAAGGACAACTCTACGGTCATACACAACTTTATTTAAATCGAAAGCCTAACCTATTAATAACATCGTGGCATATTTTAAAAAATTTAATTCGAACTCTAAACGTGTGAAAAAATGAAAACAATGAGCGGGATTTGGGTGAGGCCGTGACGTAGTTGGAGTCAAACCGAGGCTAACGAGAAAGGCTCTGGCACTGAAAAGTCATCTGACCAAGATAGGTCTATTAAAAATGTAATTTTCATTGTTTCCATCTTGGATTTTAACAATCAGTATTTTTTCATTTGTTGGTCAGGTGACTTTTTCGCGTCAGGGCCTTTCTTACAATGGACAGGTGACTTTTCCGCGTCTGGGTCTGTCTTTTTCGTTTGCCTCCTTTGACTCAGACTACGTCACTTCCGGAAAAAATGGCCAGCGGAAGGGAGGGACAAAGCGCCGTTTTTCACTTTTCAAAGCAGTTTCTTATATTGAAATTATGGACAAAATTAAAAAATTTCAACGGGAATATATTATATTTATATCAAAGAATGATGTTCTGTAAAAAAATTGTAATTTAAAGAAAATTTTGTAGCTCTCTCTGTGTTGGGGAACAATCACCCGACCCAACAATGACCTGGATCAACAATGATTCACTATTAATTTACTTTAAATTGGTGACAATAGTAAAAACAATATCGGCAGTATTGTTAAATTATCGTCTGCTCTTTGACGTGCTTATCTGAAATGGGTAATTTCAGAAATCATCTGTCTGATTGAGCTATTTAACCTCCTAAAAAACGACGATGTTGGCTAATTTATCAAATAATTTGGGTTAATACAAGCGAAGAATTAAATGTTGTATTACATGCAGATGCAGTTGGAGACAGTGAAAAATTATTCCTATCTATATCCAATAAAGGTTTTACATCACGTAACCGCGTAATGCACTGTGGGCTTGGATCATTATAGCAGGTCGACTATATTGGATAACAAAAACGCTTTATCACTCTAATCGCTATGGCAAGGTCGGCCTATTATACGAATCTTCCAAACTACAGCATTCTGTACCGATTTGTTGAGTAAATGCGATGACAGCGTGTAACGACTTCTTGGTGATCCAGAATGGCGGCATTGACGTCAAGATGACGCGTAGTAAAAAGCTCTATTGAATATCTTAATTCATAAAATCCAAATGGATTTCCATCCGATTAACTTTCTTTGAAAGTTAGAACGCCAATCTTAACAAATGCGTGGTGATTAAATTCAACTAAACAAGGACTCTAATTTTTAAGGGGGTTGGACTAGTTCTCTGTAAAAACCCACAGAAACGTATGTAGGCTACCATTGAAAATTCTTCTAAGAAGTGAAGTTCAAAGTATAATTAAATTGATTAGCTTTAAATTGATTAATTTAATTAAATAAACAGCTAGCCCAAATAAACAGGCAACCTTAATGCTAGCAAGGATAAGCAAATTAAAACATTTATGTATACAAAACAGAAATAAAATAATAAAACTCGAATATATAATATAATAAAAAGGAAGCTATAATTATTAGGGATCATTTTAAACAGAGAATGACTATATTAATTTGTTTAGTAAAGAATTGCGTAATTGTAGTGAACAGTAATGACATGATAATTTTATTATAATTTAGTAGCATGATAACTTAATTATGACATAAGAAATTAAATTAAACGTAGAATTGCTAAACCATATTTCTCATGAGATCCATAAATTAACATGCAGAAAGGAAAGGAATTAATGATGTTCCCTAATTTTAAGCTTATAGAAACTAAATGAAGAATAACACAACACATGTAAAGCAAATTTTGCCGATATTGATTTAAATTGTCTGGACCCGTTTAGGACTAAGAAAAATGAAGAAAAGCAAAAAAACAAAACAAAACAAAAAAAAAACAGGAGTTGACTATGGCGTTTATAAAATGCGCTTGCGCAAAAGTGAAATTGGAGGTTGAATCCAATGAAGAGATCCTCTCCGGCGGGGCGAGAGCGAAGCATTTTCTTCCTCTCAAATGGCTGCTCTCGAATCGAGAAACCCGCAGTACTCGGGTTAAAATCATCAAGAACACGTACTTCACTCAGCTAACGAACACTAAATCTCTTGAGATCAACATCCAAGGTAAATTCCTCAGAAGACATTCCAACTTTAATAAAAATGGTAGCTACTATAAAAAGAAGAGGAAAGAAATAGAGCTCGAACGGGTTAATAAACCGTAACACTAGTCACACCACTTCACGAAGAAATAGGAACAATTGAAAACAGAGCGAGTTTTTATAGTAAAGCCTCTTTGAAAGCAACTTGTAAAACTATAATACGTTTAACTATCGTTTATCATTAAAGGGATATATATTCGTTACCAGAGGTCAAAAGCCTGAACGGCATATATGTTATGTAAACTGACGGCATATTTAAATTAAATTGAACTCATTATTGCAAAAAAAAAATTAATGACAATTTGATCAAAGAATCTAGTGATAATGTTTATAAAAAAATTGTTAACAAATTATATTTGGATCAATGTAAGTGAAGAATTTGAAAACTTGTTTTATCAAAAAAGACACTTGCTTACAAGAATACGGGATTTGTTTTATTAATAGGATTGAGAAAGATGCTTTACCGTCTAGGAAATCATAAAGAACAGTTAATTCAAGTAATGGACTTAAACAATATTTCTTACGAAACTGAGAAGACATGACACGAATCATTTTTAAGAAAAGGATCAAACTGATTTTCAAGCTAGTTTCAAAAACGGAATTTCCTGGGTCGCCAATTAAAAAAACTACTCGTGTTTTTTACATGAATGCTTTTATCCTGTTCTAGGTATTTGCAAACCACATATCAATAAGCCAAAGCATTACAAAATTTACATTGAATCCATATTGGTTTAATAACATGCAAGATTTTATCTTTTGATCATATTACACAAACTAACCCAAGTTAATCAATTAAGATAAAAAAAAATCCGAGACCATCCTTAATATAGGTGGAAGCAATGAAGCATTCTTAACGGATGAAAATATATTCGGCTAGTTTCTTGTTCTATCAAAACGAGCATTGGAGTTTTTCATTTTATTTCAGTTAGGAACGGTCATGGAGGTGCAGCTTTATTTATATTTTGAACGTTATCTTTGAAGTTTTAAACTTGAGAGGGGTTGATTAGGGTCGAAAATTTTCCCGAAATGGCATGAGCAACTTGATTATACAGAAAGAATCGGATATAGTGGAGAAGTAATGAACTCCTCCAGAGTTTGAGTTTTTAATGCATTTTCTTTTTCCTCGGTTTTAGTCGTTGGCGTTTGGCATAACGCTTCATTGCTTCCGCCTATATTAAGGATGGTATCGGGGTTTTTTTTATCTTTTGATTTTAAAATTATAATTTCAATTACCTTAATTTAGTTAATAGTAATGTGCTTTTTTATTAAAACTACTAAATAAATTTATAATAGAAGCTGAGAGTTATTAATAAAAAGAAGATACTATTAACTCAAAAAAAAAATTACAAAAAAGAAGAATTAAGATTTACAATATATGTCATTTATTAATGTAAACCAACATAAATAGAAATTAACTACTACGAGGGGCCTTCATAAAATTCCAGGAATCATATCTTAGAAATATGAATTTCGGAAAAACTACATGTTTAAAAAAACTGCGCATTTGCGACAAGTTTTGCCGTTTGGTATAGTATCGCGTTTTGCCGCTTGAGGGACATAAGCAAAGTGGCGGCAAGTGATGAGAAAATTGAAATACGTTCCATAATCAAATTCTTGTTTTTAAAAAAGTTCTAGTACACGAAGTTCATGAATCGTCGTCGATGTCATCGCACCCAGGGTCCACGTTAGTTCGGGGCCCGTATCCAACATTCTTCACGACAGTCTTCACATAACAAAAGTCGCAGCACGTTGGGTTCTCAGATTGCTAACCCCTTCATCGACCCAGATGTTACAGCTTTTCCATGCGGACCCAAAGGACATTTTTGAGGGACTCGTCACGCAAGATGAATGCTGGGTGGATCATTACGACCCCGAAACTAAAGAACAAGGCAAACAGTGGGAACACAAAGTTATCTCCATCCCCGAAAAAGGCGCGGACCCAGATTATCCTTACCGATTATGCTAGAAAAGCCACAGCAATAACGAAGAACTATTAACATGGTCATCTGAAAAAGTTGCGGGATGCCATTAAAAGAAACGTCGCGGAAAGTTGAACAAGGGCGTGCTGCTTCTACACGATAATTTGAAACTGACACTTGCAGTCGACGTAGGATTCGAAATTTTACCTCATCCTCCATTCACATGATCTGGCGCCCAGTGACTATTTCCTCTTTCCTCGAATGAAGAAACCACTACGTGAAAGGCGACGACAAGGTTATTTCTCAGGTGGAGAGTTTCTTAAACAGCCAAAATGAGGCCTTCTACAAAGACGGCTTCCAACAGCTCATCCATCGCTTGGAAAAATGTATCAATTTATCTGGTGGATATGTAGAGGAGGGTTAAATTTTCCACCAAAACTCGTATGTCTGGTTATCTTTCTTGGGTATGATTACTGGAATATTATAAAGGCCCCTCGTACCTTAATAGATAATTTGGCGGCCTCGAAAATTTATAGAAATTGATAAATGACATAAACTTTGTAAATTTAATTCTTTGTTTATAAATTTTTTTGGTTGAGATAATTTGTATTTTATTTATTGAATAATTTAGATTTAATCTCACCGCATCTTCATTAAGAAGCTGAGAGGTCGTTTAAGATTGCGCCCTTTCAATTTTTGGAACCAGTGGATTTGGAACCGTTTGGAACCGTTTAAGTATTCCTAACCCTCTCGTCCCTTCATCGCGCATTTCACGCCATCGATGACGAATTCATTACTTCTCCCAGAGAACTAGGGTTATTTATCTTTTATTTTATTTTATTTTATTTTATTTATTTATTTATTTATTTGAAGGAAATACAGAACATATACACCCAGGTCCGTTATGGCCATTGGCCGACAAGTAGGTCCCTGGGTGGAAGCAATTTAATAGATAGTTATTAAATTGAGAACAATTGCAAAATTGGTAGGATATTAATAGGTGGATTTAGTAAGAAGAGTCTTCAGTTTGGATTTAAAGGTAGATATGGAAGGGGCTCGGAGAAAGGAAGAAAGTGCTCCTTCCTCCGAGGGAAGGGGTAGTGCGTAATTCGGGGGAGAAAGTATTCCATAGCTTGTATCCAAAGATATGTTGATAGCTCTGTTCGCTAGCAAACTTTCGTTGGCAACTCGGCTCCTACGCCACATTTGTGCACGCCCGTTGGACGGTTTCCTGGGAGCAGGCAGCCCGTCCAACGTTCCAATTTTGGCGCGTGTACGTGCCTTAGTTTCGGAGATGGGTGCTTTTATTTTAATGTGTATTTTATTGCTAACTTGGGTAGGGAATCTTTGTTACGTAAATTATAAGAGTGGAGAGGGGAAGAATTATAAAAGTTAGGAGGGAGGATTACTGAAAACTTATTATTTAAGACTTTATATATGAAGGAAATACAACCTCTAAGGAAATGAGTATAAATGGGAAATGGGTAATATTCCTACAGAAGGAAATACAACCTCTGACAATTAAGTTCGGTGAATGACGTCACACCCTAATCTGTGCGAGCTTTACGCGAGTAACAATGCATGTGAATACAAGCCCAGTCATTGTTTAAGCAAGTTCAGACAGGTCACGTTTGTGCGGGCAATGGTTTAGCAGATACTCGTTTCTTCAGTTGAAGGTGTAGCGTGCGCACGTAACTGTGGATAATGGATCAAAGAGGAACACTGCCGTAATCGTGCAACAGTTTCTGGCCAACAAAGGGGTCGTATCCATAGCTCATCCACCTTATTCACCAGACTTCGCACCGGCAGACTTTTTCTTGTTCCCACGCCTGAAACGGGCCTTAAAGGGACACAGATTTGCGGACATTCCAGACATTCAAGCAAATGTGACACGTGAACTTAAAGCCATCCCTAAGGAGCTTCCAGGACTTATACACCCGATCCCAAAAGTGTATTGCCTTCCAGGGTGATTATTTCGAAGGACAATAAAGTAAATGTGGCTCTATCTGTTTTGCATTTTGTTGTGTGAACTCATCCACCGAACTTAATTGTCAGAGGTTGTAGATGGGAGACATGGTCGGATTTATTTAAGTTTAGGTAGATTCTTACGAACCATTTTTGTAAACGATGTAATCGTAATAGATCTGATTTGGTGGTATGACCCCAGAATTGTATTCCATATATAAGTGAAGATTGTATTAGTGTGTAATATAGGAGAAGTAAGATCTTTTTTGGGAGGAAGTGGAGGAGGGAAAACATGCCTAAACGTTGATTTAATGAGGATGAGAGGATATTTATATAGGAATCCCATGAAAAGTTGTATGAGAGATTGATGCCTAGAAATTTAACATTTTTAGAAGGTTTAAGGGTCAGATTATTGAAATGAAATCGTCGTATGGTTATCTTAAGAGTATTTATTATGTAAAAATTACTGACACTCTTAAAGGAATTGATATTCGAACAGTAATAAAGAAAAATAATTTAGAATGACATAACTTAATTAAAAATAAACCTCTTTGATGTATAAATAAGAAGGCATACCATCGGAATTTTGTGATTACTAAAAATTTTTTTATGGGAATTACCTAAACAGCCTAAGTTGTTTTTTTTTTCATTATTAAAAATGATTAAATTCGATAGGAAAATGGCATTGCGAATCATTTCGGCAAAAAAAGAAACGAGCAAAATGTTTGAAAGAAAGAACGAGCGACTATTGTTCTCGTTTATCGTCAGCTGCTGCGAAAAGAAAACAGATTCGGAGCGAATTCTTTGCGACAAATGCACTTCCCCAGTGAACGCTCGAAAACTCGATTTTTATCTTGAAATATAAAAGAAAAAAAATAGATAAAATAAATCTAACTCTAGCCATTCAACCGAAAACTCGTTTCCCCAAATCTATAAAAAAGAACGTCTTGAAATAAAAACTGTCTGCAAAAGAATACGATTTCCCCCCTTTTCTTTCATTCTTATTAATACACTGCAATCGAAGCTCCCAACTCCACTGAACAATAAAGCAGAAGAACTAATGGTAAATGTATATAATTTAATTGGAACCTCTTTGAAGTATAAAGCTTTCTTATCGATTTTATTTCCGCAGATCAAATCTATTTTAAGCTTATGTAAATGCAATTCGGTATTTTTTTAATAATTGTTGCTTTCATTAAAATTTAAGTATTTTTTAAAGGATTCTTAAAATATGGCAAACAAAAATCAATGTATTTGGACAGCAGTTACAATTGTATTTCAATTTTCTGTACAGTACTAGTAAAATATTATATTCTTAACATAAATTAATGCCACCAAATTAAATCCCGTTGAATTCAGCATTTTTAAGCCTCTAGCTCGTCGCCTCTACTACTACAGCTAAGCTAGAAACTCGTGGTCCCTGAATCAATGTTGCGGAATTTTTCCTTTCCTTTTCCTTCTACACCATATGGAAAAAGTATTCAGACGCCTAACGAAATATGCAAATTTTGTTGCGATTCAAATTAGACGCATGCGCGTAACGTTGTATTCTCCCGTATACAAGATGCATCTCTTTATTACAAAACTAATTAGTTGGAAGAACGCAATGCCACGTGGAAGTGAGCTAAAAGAGCTTCAACGAAATATGGTGATTGGGTGCCGTATTAGCAATGTTTCAATTTGAGGAATTACGAGCAGTCTAGGGATTCCAAAATCGACGAGGAATTGTGGCTAATAGCCGCTATTTTTCTAAGGTGGAAGACTAGTGTGTAACTACTGCAAAATCGCGTCCTGGCAGGCCTCGTAAACTGACGGATCGGGCTCGGAACGGATGGTCGGAAAATCACACCAGTTTTCCGCAGCCGATCTAACATCTGAAGTTGAAAATGCCGTCGGACTTCGTGTTTGCATTAAAACTACCCGAAATGAGCTGCATTCATTAAGTGTTCATGGTAGAGCAGCTGCACAAAGCTTTACATCAAACCCGTAAATGCTAAACGACGTTTGAACAGGTAGAGCGACTTTAGTACGGTGGAAGGCCATTTTGTGGAGCGACGAATCGCGATTTACACTTTAGAAATCAGATGGAGTATGCGGGCCTGGGATTACCTGGAGAACGATTCCATCCAGGCTGTATCGTACCAACAGTGAAGTTTTGGAGAAGGATCTATAATGATTTGGAGCTCTTTTTCGTGGTTGTGTTGGGTGAAATCAGAAGTCTATGCAAAACCACGACGTTCTGGACAATTGCTACTTGCCTTGTAGAGACCTGTGTCATTTCCAGCAGGACAACGCTCCGTGTAGGAATGCAAGGGTTGTAACAGAATGGTTTGGCCGGAAAGATGTCGAACTTTTAGACTGGCCAGCCCAAAGCTCAGACCTCAACCCAATAGAAAGCCTTTGGGACGAATTGGAGAGTAGAATTAGAAGTATCGAGAATTACCTTCTTCACCGCCTGCTTTGGGGTTTGGTTTATCAAAAAAGGAGAAGTGGATAAGAATTCCGCAAATAGTTTTCCAGAATTTAGTAGAAAGCGTGCCACGAAGGATAGCTGCAGTCATTAAAGCATAGACTATATGATTAAATATATGTATTCAATATAGAAAAAAGTATTCAGGCACATGCATGGTTTAAACGTTTAGAAATTAAAACTAAACGTTTAAACCATGCATGTGCCTGAACACTTTTTTAATCATATAGTCTAAAAGTATAGCTTCTGTATTTTAACCATCACTTTACAATAAAGAATAAACGAATTGCACAGCTGTTAATATAAGAAATGCCCATATGATTTCATTTGCCTTCTAAGGTCATAGAACCATACAGATGTAATAAAAGTCAGTAAATTTGAAGCTATTGAATGAATTGTGTAGTGAACGAAGAGATAACAACATAAACACTCGGGAAGAGAAGCATTGGTACATCCGACAAACAGGAAATTGGACTGCAATCAATAAATTAATTGCCTAGAGATCATTCAAACATAAACAGTTGCGGCCATGACCGCCATTAAGATGATGCACAGTCCTTTGCATATGAATGTGTATCAAATTTAATAGATACCTAAAAGCAATTTGTATTGGAGTTACAAAAAGAAATTTTATGCTCTTTTTTGGAGTTACTAAAATAAAAATTTTTGAGGAAATTTTAAAAATATGGCGTACTTTTTGAGCTACTACAAAAAAGGCAATTTTGTGCTGCGTGTAAAAATGACTATTTCACTTGCTCGTTAAGCTTAAAATTTGGAGCTTTAGATTTTAAGTTTCAAATTAAATCGAAATCAGTTGAGCTGTTTAGAAACTGTTGCGTACAGGAAAGTGGAAAACAGACGGTCATTTCAGTGAAACTAACTTTTTTATAGATGATAATCTCTTAAAAATAATTAAATGCTATTATATAGCATGTAGTAAAATTTAATTCTTTTCAACTTTATTTCCCCTTCTTCAAATAATGCTTCCTGATATACTTAACCCTTTCTCTTCAGAAGAAAAGCGTTTGAGGACACCTGGACTTCGTGCGCGTTTTATGGGAAAAAAGAAAGTGCAAAGTGGCGAGCAATGAATTTTTCAGAAGGGACCAGGAGACATTCGCCCAAGAGACATTCAATTCGGAGCATTTTGTAAGGGCCCGGAAGGAACAACATTTCCCCTTCAACGCTCATCGCCATTAACACTTGGCCAGATGAAGAGGTCAAGGGAGGGCCGTCGTTCCGCCATAATGAGGTGTAAAGAATTAAATGCGATAACAGATGTTCGGGCTTTAACACTGAACTATTCTTAGCAATAATACACGGTCAGCTTTAAATATAGATTTGTCTGTGTACAGTAGAGTTAGGTTGAAACAGTTAAAACCAGGAGAGATAAAAAATTATTAACACATTGGAATTTCTTCTATTGTAAGCCGATTTTGTTTGAAAATACAGCACATATAGCGAGATAAATAGCACGCTTGCTAATATAAATTTAGTAGATATATTATTTACATTTTAAAATTTATGCATTTTACAAAGCTTATTTATTTTTCTCGTTTAAAAAGTACATCGAATTAGAGAAAAGCTTTAATTGTTTACATGAGATCGCATGATTTAATAAGATGAAATCGCGGTTTTCATCAGCGATAATGATGCTCAGGATAATAAGCAAAATTTCTCTCTCCCCTTCTGACAATAAATTATATAAAAAATTTACACGATTATGAAAAAAAAAACAAGAATTATTATGATGGAGCGAGCAGCTTCCTCTTAATTGTTACATTCGCTTTTTTTGAACTAAATTTTCTGCAATTCATTTTTTTGTTGGCCTACCGCCAGTTTACATATATTCGACACGATCATTGTGCTAAGTGTTAAATTAATTTACTTTTCCAAAGTAAGTGTGTTAGGAGTTTTATTTGGCTAGATAAGAAATGAGAATTGCAAGTATTATTTAAACCTCACATAAATGAAATGGGTATTTATATTTAAAGTGAACTGTTAAAGAAGTTACGACATGAATGTCAATGTCTAGGACGGTATGATGCAAACCTCGCCATTGAGTCTTGTGTTGGATTTGGCAAATCATCAAAAGAAAATTTAACAAAGAGTTTGCAATTTTTTCCATGGAACTTCCAGGGAGTCCACGAAGCAATCTGTTAATACAAGGATGTATGTAAATGAAAATGGGTAAACAAGAGTAAAAAGAATGTTTAAATTCTGAGAAACTTTTTTTAGAGAACTAATAACATGAAGAGATGATACAATAAAGTATTAAATATTTACTTTATGGTTTGTTCTAATAAGGATGTTAAAGCTTTAGCGTTCACTTATCTGGATTCCATTCCGATAGTCATAGTCATGTACTGTATGAGATTCAATGGTTCAAAATATTTATAGCCATAACCTAGTAGATCTCTTAATTTGGCTCGAGAATCCGGTTAATTACAGCAAAGAACTCACAAGTTTTATTAAAACAGCAATGGCAATAAAATGATACTACGTATAAGACAGTAATATTACTTTTATTCTTTCATCGGAAATATCCGTTAGAACAGGTTCAGTGATCCAGTTCATATAACAGGACCAGTTACTGATCTTGTTTAGCTTGAATTTTTTTTTTAAATTTCATATGTAGAACAACTAACTATCATCAAACAATAAAGGAGGAAAATAATCTCGAGTTCCATTAGAGCTTATTTCTATACGATTAAAAAAAAAGTTTCTAAAAACAAGAGAAAATTTAAAATTTAGGCTTTTATTCAAAATTCTCATTATTTGAACTATAAAGTTTAAATTCAATTTAAATTTAAGAAACTTAAAAGTTTTCAAGAAATTTAAGTGTTCAGCGAAACAAATCCAATATTTCCCCGTAGGATTCCTTAATTTAGAGTTTCCATTTTACAGGGTGAGGACATAAAAAAGGAATTTTATATTCATTCTGAATTTCTCAAAAAATGAATTTTGAGGATTCCTAATAGCAATTGAAAACACAAACGAAATTGAATTGAGTGACAGTAAGATTTAAAAAAAAATGGTTATTTTTTTGTTCCTTGACAGCATCATTTCAGTTGTCTGTATTTTCAGTTACTCTGTAATCCATAAGTAAATTTTCATATTCCAAAATCAAAGAAAAATCTTTCTGCTCTATAACGCGGTAAAAAATGATCTTTTTAGTACCTTTGGATTTTCACATATTCATTCTCTTTCATTGTGTGTAAGAACCGGATCATAGATGATACATTACTTAAATGCTATTTTTCTGCTTGATCTCAATTCCCAATCATCTGGCCACAATTTCATAATGGCATCTTAAAATAATAGCTACTTGGGTGGGTTTAGGGGGGGGGGGAGATAAAACAGGGTGAGTCAAAAGTCGCAGTACACCCTGTTTTTCGAAAACCTTGCAGGAATTGGGAAATCTGAATATTCCAGTAAGATATGAGTGAGATGGTCTATCTTTTACGGTATGTACCGAACATGGTCGCCATCTTGAAATCGGCCATCTTGAATCTAAGTCAATTTTTTTAAATGGAAAGGGGGTCACGTGATATATCAAATAACACTAGCATTTTCTGACAATTTCATTCCTGTAAACAGATTTGAAGTAGCAGTTGTGGTTCAAAATTTATAACACATTTTGTTTAGAATTACAGGCTGAACTGTTCTCCATAAAGGACAGTCATTTAATGTGTTCAACATGGTGTCCCTCTTGGTCAAGGCACATTTGAAGGCGCTGAATCCAATCGTCACGCACTCGCAGAAGGGTTTCCGCAGAAATGTTGGCACACGCTTCTTCAATGCGTTGCTGGAGATGGTGCCTGTTTCTGATTTTCTCTGCATATACGAGTTGCTTTAAATGGCTCCACAAATAAAAGTCAAGTGGTGTGAGATCAGGTGAGCTGGCTGCCGGTGCTGGAGTATCTGAATCTTGAATGGATGCCATTGATGACCATGAAGGATTCGTACGATCGATGATTGGCTGATTCCACATTATGCTGACAAACGTCGTGTGCTACGTTGTGGGCTCTTGACGAAGGACGCCAGAACCATTGTTGAGGTTGTCTCGTCAGTAGCACTTATTGGACGGCCACTCCGTGCCTTGTCAACCACAGTCCCAGTTTCTCAGAATTTCTTAATTAAGCACCTTACAATGTTGTGTGAAATTGGAGGTCTTTCTGGGTGCCGCCTTTAGCATTCGCAGAGCCCAGAGCAAAACTAAAATAAGGGACCCTCAAAGTTGATATATTCTTTGATCGTGTGAACTGTGTTAGGACGGACAGGTTCTTGATCATGGCTTTGATTAACTTCATCTTCGTTGTCTAAATTCAAATTTTCATTTGAATCCGTATCCTCATTTTCATTAATAAATTGAGGAAGCTGTTCTGAACTGTTGCTTAGAATTAACTTCATCTTCGTTGTCTAAATTCAATTTCTTTAGAATCAGTTTTTAAAAATTTTGGGGATCCCATGGTGGGGCCCTTTTAAGAGCGGGGCCCGGGGCGGTTCTGGTTCTCCAGATATCAAAATGACCTCAATTCTCTCCTCCGTGGTCAAAGCAATCTTCAGTTACCTGCTACAAAATGAAACAAAATGTGTTGTAACTTTTGAACCATAACTGCTACTTCAAATCTGTTTACAGGAATGAAAGTGTCAGAAAATGCTGATTTTATATGATTTATCACACGACTCCCTTTCCATTTAAAAAAATTGACTTAGATTCAAGATGGCCGACTTCAAGATGGCGGCCATGTTCGGTACATACCGTAAAAGATAGACCACCTCACTCATACCTTACTGGAATATTCAGATTTCCCAATTCCTGCAAGGTTTTCGAAAAAATTGGGTGTACTACGACTTTTGACTCACCTTGTAGATGTACTCGTATTTCTTATGTACTATATATTAATTATAAATACAATTAATACAATCTAGATTGTTCATATTAATTATAAACGTGAAAATTCTTTATCAACTAACGAAAAAGAAAAGCGATAACGGAATGCGAATTCCATTTAAAAAATTTATTTTTTTTTTACAATTTTATGGAAAGTGATTCATCGCTTCTAGCGTACTTCCAATTTTAATAATTCTTTAAATGCTTTCATACGAGGGTTGAATTAGGAAAAAAAATACATTCTCGCCGAAATTTTCTGGTTAAAACATAAAAAAGCAGACACTATCACGTTTTACATTCTGCGAAGAACCATAAAAAGAATTGCGTTACGAATAAACGAAGAAATATATGTAGCCTTTAAGAAAAAAAAAAAAAGAAACGAAAAAAGGAGAAAGAATAGGTGAAAAATAAGAAACCGGCATTGAAGACAGGAGCTGTCAAGCAATTGATGATTACTGTGTGTACACTTTCTATTTGAAGACAGATAAAAATAAGATTAATGTCGCCCATTGAAACTGATGACAAGCATTTTAGCTGTTTGAAGAAGAAAGAAAAGTTTGTAACTTCCTTTATCCAAAAGAAGAGTAATGTCTCAAGTTTACAAGGCTTCACCTAAATTCATCATGTTCAAAACACAAAGACGGGAACTCTTTACGTTATTTGGCGACGTTTTTAATAATTTCCACTGCTTTAACAAACGACCGTCTTCGTCTACAGGGGATTAAAAAAAATCGAGATAAAGACGAAATGGTAGGATGCAATTTTTTTTTTATCTCTGTAAAATATATAATTGGTTTTTCTGACGATACTTTGTCTTTTTCCCTCTATGCACGTTTATTGTAGGAAAAAATAGAAAAATTATATTATTTATTCTTCTTGTGATAACTTTATAGGCGCTTCTACAATATGAAATATTCATGTACGAGAAATTTAAGGCGCAATTCCAATGTTCTAGTTTTATGGAGCAAACGAGCATAATATTTCGTAGAAATTTAATTAAATACGTGATACTTGCAGAGAGAAGTCTACATACATGTCATAAGGTTTTTTTCCCCCCCAAAAAAAAACAAGAAAAATAAATTCACGATAAACTGGAAAGCACATTTTCCAAAGAAAATTCCCTCATCTTGGAATATGCGACAAATATTTTCAATTCGAAACAGACAAGTCATGAAAAACCCTTAAAAACAGTCGCACATGTTGAAATTTTACATATAAAGTGAAATAGCAAAAGATTAAATTTCAAAACGTTAAACCGATCCTTCCACCGAATAGATTGTTAGACAAGACTCTACTTTAACCAAGTTAGATGATGCTTTTTTAAATTATCCTTTTCTGATAAATATTATTAGTCTTTACTAGAGGTCATACAAGTAAATTGAAAATTGATACGACGGTAAGAGTTAGAGAGGACCAAGTGATCTACGTGGTATTTAGGTATATAAAGAAGTGAAATTCGATATGCAGATTCCTCTAGGCAAGATCTACATTACTATGGAGTATGGGCCAAATTGTACTGTGTGGTCGGAGAATATACGGGGTGGCAGGCACTTGGTCTTTAGAACTATGAAAACTATGCTATATCTTTCAATGGGAAATAACGAGAAAGGTAAGAAGACACACTTCTTTTATATTTTCTAAATACTACGTTTGAGAAAATCAATTTTTGATAAAATGAAAAGGGGGGATAAAAGTGCAGATAAAGGGGTAAAAATAGATGAACTCAGGCTTCCGCTACTTTCCTATACCGTCCTCGGGGGATTAACTGCTTGTATTATAGATGAACAGAAAAGCGCGTCAATGAACATATTCTACCGTAGATGGTAATAGGACTTGTTCTAAATTTGAAGCGTTTAGTCACCTACGAATACGAAGTCAAAAACAATGACAAAAATCTTTTCAAAAAAGTTAAAAATCTGCAAGGCCAAAAATATTGGAATTCATACTCTCATTTCCGAAAATAAGCGAGAGTTTTAAAACTATATCTGATTTAAATAAGCTAAATCTATCATATTCTAAACTTCTATAGAAATATGTAATACTCCTAATATTATGAAACCAAATATTTTTATCTTTTTGGTCTGATAGAAAGATAAGTTTCATCTGAGTTAAAGAGAAGATAATGAAAATGAAGAAATTTTTCAATCATATCATAATTGCAAAGTAGAAAAGGGAAGGAAAATTCCGCAACCTGGACTCGAATCAGGACCACGACTTTCGCTGTCCCTGCACTAACCAATTGAGCTACCGCGGACAATGAACCGGCAAACTATTATAATATGCCCATATAAACCTCCATGAAGCTCAACTGGCCGAGCAAACCCCCGACTCGCAAGTTGGGAATCCACCTTACCCTTAAACCATCAAATAAATTGATGAAAATTCAACCAAAGAGAAGATAATGAAACCGAAAAAATTCTTCAAGCATATTGTCCCTTTTCGACTTTGCAATTATGATATCTACACTACCCTATCAAAAATCATGGGACACAATCACTTTAATAGAAACACTCAAAAATATACATATTTTAGTATCTTGTTGGTCCATCTTTTGCTGCTATCGCAGCTTCTACTCCTGGAGCATATTGTCCGCAAGATTTTGATACGTTTCGACAAGTAATTTTCGCCATTCTGCCATAAGTGTCTCGGACAGTTCGGTCACGGATTTCGGGCGTCCGCACAAGCGCGTACTCGACGTTCCAACACGTCCCACAGATCTTCGACGGGGTTCAGATCGGGGCTCTGTGCAGGCCAGTCAAGTTCTCGAACCCTCTTTTCATCAAACCATGTGCCTACAGCCCTTGCTTTATGGCATGGTGCGTTATCGTGCTGAAACAGAAAAGGGCCATAAGTGCTGCCAGAGAGATGGGAGTGCTGCGTTGTCTAGAATGTCTTGGTAACGCTAACCTAACCCAACCCATACCATGAAAAGCACCCTCACACCATCACCGACCCTCCGCCGAACTTCACCGTGGGCACAACTCAGCTTGGCAGATAACGTTCGCCGGTCGTTCGCCATACCCAAACCTGTCCATCCGATTGCCAGATGGTGTAGCGGGACTCATCACTACATTCAACCATTCGCCATTGATCCAGAGTCCAATGTCGTCGCTATTTGCACCATTGCAATCTTCTGGCTGCGTTGCTGGTGCTGATGTGAGGTCTGTGGACTGCCGCTCTGCTATAAAAACCCATTGCATGCAGTTCACTGCGAACAGTCAGAGTGCTCACAGTTGTTCCCGTCGACTCTGCGAACGATCTTGTCAGTCCATCAAGCGATGTGTGACGGTTTGCAGTGACCACTTTACGAGTCCTTTGGTCTCTGGCCGACATGATCTTGGGTCTTCCAGTCCTAGGCGGAACACTTGTGGTGCCTTTCTCTTTCCATGCCCGGATGACGTTGTGAACGGTCGATTTCGGAATGTTTAGGAGGGCTGACGTCTCTCTAACAGTTTTGCCTGCGAGATGGCACGCAACAATTGTACCTCTTTGGAAGTCTGAAAGCTCTTTTCTTTGAGACATTCTTACAGCAATCACGCAAGCATCATCTCATAATAGCATACTCTCTGTTATGTAGTGCTGGGAAGAATGCCAACAGTGAAATTGCAAAGGAATGTCTCATTTTCAAGCAAATCAGGGTTGTCCCATGACTTTTGATAGGGTAGTGTATATATTTTCAGAAATAATTTTTGGCTTGGATTATGAATGTTTGAAATGTGAGTTTGTGAAAATTTTAAGCTATCTATTTCATAGTTTAAATTGAGGCGTATATACATTTTTTATTTTGATACTTTTTAATTATGGTTGCATATTTAATTTTTTTTTTCAAATCAGTTTTTTTTTTAAACAAAAATTTCTATATAAAATTATCTTCAGGCATATGATTTCTGAGAGAGACTCTAGAGGAGGCAGGAAAAGACTTAAGTTTTCCCTCGATTTAGAGATATCTAGAAGTAAAGCATCGGTTTCACAAGAAAATCTAAATTCCAATGACTGAAAGTGCTAGCTTGGAGCTGAACTTCAGAAAGGAAGCGGAATGTAGTGCAGAAAACTGGAATGGGCAGTAAGAGAAGCCCATAAATCATCTATAATGTAAGCTATGTGGGAAGAAACGAAAACACTTCTAGAGTAGTGATTCAGATGGGTGGAGCAAAAGACTCAAATTAAAGAATAAAGAATATGTAGATTAGACAGCATTCGACAGAGTGAAATTTCTAAACGAAATGTTTAAATATTTTCAACAAAAAACAAAAAAATGAAGAGACCCTCCATGTACGTAGCCAATTATAACACTGCCACAGGAAAACAGACTAACTAGCGAAGTTTAAATTAATTTGCATAGAAAACTACGTTTTTTAGTCGACTTGGAAAATAAGGCGATTGTGTTTTCTGAAAACCCTTCTTACATGAATCACTCTGTCAAAGTGCGATACTAAATAATTTTACGTGTCTAATTAAGGAGAACAATTACTCGTTCAATTGTTTTTGTTTTTTTATTCTTTGTAATTTTAAAATTTATTTTATTATTTTTTTAGTGATATCCTATACATTTCTACTGCTAATATAAAAAAAACCGTGGAAAACGTATAAAATAGAAAATAGTCTTTCTACCGATAAAACATATCACTGAAATATGCTTGAATTTTGAAAAAGTGAACAAATTTAAACATTTTTTCTAAGCAATGAACAAAATAAAAAAACACAGCAATGAATTTGACAATAATTAAAAATAGATTAGGTAAATTTTAATTATATAGTTCAAATTATAAAATGCATAATTTCGCATTCGAAATGAATTTTCTGTCATCATCGATTTCACTGCATGTCGGTATATTTTTAATTTAAAGTGTTGCAGCAATCTCCTAGACAGCATTAACGCCTCGTCATTACCGATTAGGGATGCAGGACGAAATCTTTTGAAAGAGACGGAGCCGCTCCACCAGCGTCAGTCTTTTCCAATAAAGACAACGACAAAATCCAACGCAGAACCCTATATTAAACTCTGCTAATCTTCTAAACAAAACTTTCCTTATTACTTTAAAAGTTATCCTCAAAACTTAGCCCTTCTAATTTCAAAGACAGGAATTCGAACAGTTACCATGACAACAAGGTTTCTACTGAAGAGGTTCCTTCCATTATCATCATCGACCTCGAAAGGTTTATCTAAAAATATGAAGAGGAAAATAAGCACTGGACTTTGAATTAGGCTTGGATATCTAATTTCAGGTTTCAAAGCATTATCTTGCTCTAATGATTAAGGAATGGGAATTATTATCAGAACTTGTTTAGCTCTCCTTTTCTATTGTAATATGTCTATTTTTATTAATACATGGAATATACGCAATTTTGCATATGTAGTAGATTAATCGTAATAAAGAAAACTGATTTTCATTAGTTCATTAATCATGTTTTAATTTTAATACTGTTGAAGGGATCTTGCTTAAATTTTAGTAAAGTACAGGGTGGTTGTAAAATAACGTGAGGTATCCAGAGCCCTCTAGCGAGTAAAGTATTGGGAGAAACATAACCAAATTTGATGGGCGTACATAGTGGTTTGGTTTGGTTTGTTTGGTATTAACGTCCTTTTTAACTGCCATGGTCATTTCAAACTGGCGTTATAGGGGCCGCAAATTTTGCCTCGCAAGGATTCTTTAACGTGCAACCGGCAAACGACTACACGGGACCAACGGGTTTATCTTCCCTCCCGAAGGAAGTGCGTGATATCTCGTAAACGTTTCCCAGCATGTCGAAGCAATCAAGTCCAAGCGACTGGGGCGTTCTTCTTCACGTAAACACCCGTACCAAAAGTGTTAAAATCGTCAAGGACTGCCTTCCCAAATTCATGTGGGAAACGCTCTAAATCCGACAAACCGCCAAGATATGTCTTTTTTGAATTTCACATTTTCGGGATCACGTAGAAGCATCTGCGAGGTCGGTGTTCGGGAATGTTTCCACCAAATTCTCTCATGAGGAGTCAAACCTTTCGTAGAACAGTGGAATAAGCGCCTTATAGGCCGCAGTGATTATTTTTAAGGTACGTTACAATTATACAGGGTGTTTTAAGGTCAACTATTCCCACAAAACATTGTAAACGATTTAAAAAGGTGTAAAGATGCATACAAAGCAGGAAATTAGCAACGAAAGCACTTATTGGTGAATCAGAACGCATGGGTGATCACATTCCTTATCGAGGGTGACTAGGCAGAGTCCGTGAAATACGTACAAATAGATGCACCACACCTGCAAAGATCTCAACATGAATGATTCACGTATGGAGAGATGGCAGACATGCATCTGTTGTACGGTCAGGCTTATGGCAATGCACGAGAAGCTGCAAGGCTCTACCGCAAGAGGTTCCCTCGTAGACGACATCCTTGTTGTGCAACATTTGTGGCGATTGACCGGCGCTTACGGGAAACGGGACAATTTCTACCCAACAGGCATGACGGTGGTTCTCCAAGGACTGTGCGAACACGACATGTGGAAGAGGACGTGCTGCAAAGATTTGCAGATAATCCATCCACAAGCACCCGTGCAGTTGCACATGATATGGGCATCAATCACACAACTGTATGGAGCATTCTACACGAGCACCGACAACATCCTTATCACAAACAGAAAGTTCAGGCTTTGCGACGTGAGACTATGTATACCACGCGTGGAATTTTCTGAATGGATCTTCAGAGTGTTACTAACAATCCTGCATTCGGCACACATGTGTTATTTTCGGATGAAGCACGATTCACCAAGGGCATGTTCAATTGCCACAACAGCCATAGTTGGGACGAACATAACCCTCATGCTCACACATCTCCAGCCATCAGGAACGCTTTCATGTCAACATTTGGGCTGGAATTCTACATGATCAGTTTATCGGACCGCATGTACTACCTCCAAACCTGAATGGAGAGCATTACCTCACGTTTCTTCAAGATATCCTGCCTAGACTTGTGGAACATGTGTCTTTGGAAGTCAGACGGCAGATGTGGTTGCAGCACGAAGGAGCACCAGCATATTTTACCCGGGCCGTGCGTGAGTTTCTCGATCAAACCTTCCCTCAACGTTGGATTAATTAATGCGCATTATTTACTTTTTTAAATTTCCAGAACATCAACAAAATTTGAAAATCAATATTTTTCAGTAGATTGAAAGTCACAAACTGTGAATTCAATAAAATAAAAAAAGTTAATGAAAAAAGAATAAAAAGTAAAAGGGAGCACTTTCCACATGTAAAATTACGATAAAATATGTACATTTCGGGGACAAGCTTCTCTTCTTCAGTTACAAATTAGTGAAA
>JAHWFO010060973.1:760204-787970 GCA_023313115.1 Rhysida immarginata | reverse complement strand
AAATACGATTAATAATGGTCGAAATACTGTATGATGATGTAACAATGCAAAATCAGTGAATTTGTTGATATTACATTTACTGTTAAAGTTCACACATCATTTCCAAGGAAATAGAATAGCACTTGGCAATATTATTGAAACATCTTTTACTGCATCTCATGGAGCATTACAGCATCACAGAGCAGGTGGATATGGTTCCCATGTACAGAGAAGCAAGATGTAGTGGGCGTGCTGCTGCACGGCTGTATCGAGAGCGTTTTCCGCAGCGGCATGTACCACAGCACACCATCTCTGCCCGCATTGTACAAAGTCTGAGGGAGACTGGAACCATCAATGTCCATAGACCAGATGCAGGTCGCCCACTAACTGCTCGGACAAACCTACTGGAGGACCAGGTGCTTGAAGAGATTGGTGATAATCCATACACCACTACACGAGCTGTGGCAGCAGTTACGAACACATCGCAGAGCACTGTCTGGCGAATACTGCATGACAATGACATGCATCGTTCCGTCGTCAAAAGATTCAAGACTTGTTCCCAGATGACCACCCACCACGTGTTGCTTTCTCGTAGTGGTTCCTGCAACAGCATGATGCCAATCATGAGCTCAGCAAGTACATCCTCTTCACAGATGAAGCTACCTTCGCAAGAGACGGTCTTTTCAACACACACAACGCTCATGAATATTTCTTAGTAAATCCGCATGCGACAACAGGTCGCAGCTACCAACAAACGTTTTGGAGTGAACGTTTGGGCAGGGATTCTATGAGACTATTTGATTGCGCCATACATGTTTCCAACTGTACTAACAGGTCAACACTACCGCCAGTTTCTACTCAACACACTTCCATATCTCCTGGAGGAAGTTCCTCTTGCTGTCCGCAAAAACATATGGTACATGCATGATGGTGCCCCTGCTCATTACTACTGTGCCGCTCGTGATGTTTTGGACGCCCAGTTTCCTAGGCGATGGATTGGACGAAGTGAACCGTATGGCAGCCAGCCAGATCTCCCGACCACACCACTCTTGATCTCCCATCCAAACTTTACTTATTGAAAGTGAAATCACTCAAATCACTCTTGATTTTTTTATGGAGAGCATGGTCTTTGAAATTGCAGTAGAGACATTGAAGATCTCGTAGCACGGATCACACTTGCTGCAGGAGTCATAAGCGAAGACCCTAATTTTCTTGCAAATGTTCGGAGATCAATGCTTCTACGCTGTCGTATGTGCTTAGAACAACAGGCTCGAAAATTTGAACACTTGCTGTAAACCCATTTCCGATGAAATGTGCAGCACCATACTGTCCATTGAATTATGTGGTGTGTAGGGTACAGCATGGAAAGACTGTATTGTAAATACTTAACGTTGCCATTTCTCAGTAATGACATTTGGGTGCAATAAAATTATGTGAATTATAAAATATTGGAGATCAACGTGCGTTTGTTTGTCTAGTATTGTAGACATAATCTAATACTGTATTCCCCATCAAATTTTAATGTACAACACAGAATTATCCTTTGGTATAAAGAAGCTTGTGATCTTCAGGCAGCCACCCTTCAGGGGCAGCAACCCCACCTTTAGTGGCGTTTATCTCCCACAGGAGGGCTTAACGGCAAAAATGGCATAGGAAAACATTGTTCCTGTCACCCATAGATGTTTGTACAATGAATTCTGAATCACCCTGTATATTACATCCAAACTTTACTTATTGAAAGTGAAATTTTCTCTTTATCCTTCTATATTTTTATTAATATTATTATTTCTTTGGTTTTTCGATTCGTAATTTTTATTCCTTCTGGGGAGTCGCCATTATAGCAAGCAGTGTGCAGTTGACCATGAAGAAGCTAACATTAAGTTTGTGCAAATGATATTCACATGAAAAATATCAAAATACTTATGTTTAGTAGATATTTGCCTCGGTATAATGTATCTAGCCGGGATTTGGTTAAGGTAAAGGGTCTATGCCAAAAATTTCGATACAAAAACTCAGGCGGGATTTAGTTTATACATTTTTTGAATAAATAATTATTTGAATAAATAATAACTCAAAGAAGCTCTATAACATTATTGTCACAATTTTGTTCTTGTGATTCATTTTTACGTAGCCTACTTAATTAATAAATGTAGTTCATAAAGCAATACTATGAATAATTCTCCAGCCAATCATTCCTATCCCGTCATTCTATGTCATTAAATATCCTCATATTTTAAATATCATGACTCTGTTGATGATCTCAGATAAGAAACGCATGCCAGTGAAGATTTTTAAATAAATAAATACATTATATAGACATTCTCTCTATCTATATAATGTCTTTCTTATCTTTGTTCACTGGCAAGCTCGTCTAGGCATTTTATTTTTTCGTCGTGCTGGATGATTTGGGAAAGATTTTAGAACTCAAAATTATAATCTGATGGTCTTCCTAATTGATTTTGGATTGCTTAATATTGTATTGCCTTAAGATAGCTCTCATCTTGCTAACCCGCTCTCATTTCCCAATGGCCATTTCTAATTTAAATTTTTTTTTTAAGTTTTCATTTTATTTCTTTTTTAATTTCTCTCTAAAGCTATATAATGGCATCCACTTAAGAAACACTATAAGCATACAAATTGCGGACAATTGACTAGCATAAGAACAGAAATTAACAGAAACCAGAAATTCACATAGAAATTGTGGGTTTGGCCATAAAGGCGCGCATATAATTGCGGGAGCCTTCCAAATCAGTAAGTAGGCTTAGGATTTGACATTCTTCCTCAATCTTAAACAACCGGCCAAATAATGACGGCAAAATGGCTCCATGCTTGCATAATAACCATTAGCTACAATTTAATTGATATTTGACATTGACTTTTTAACGCCTTTCTATAAATATGTAATCTTTATATGTATACATTATGAAAAACATAAACAATGTCTAAAATTGCAAAGCCAGACGAATGTGTTATATTATTATTAAAATACTATTTTAAATACACGTATTGAACTTAATTTTATGCTCTAATAATTTAACATTAATAGACAGTTCTCGCTATTAATATAATTGATTGCAATTTTTTATGGCATTTACAATATGTTATGTATAATGTGTCACGAGGTTATTATAATCACAAAAATAATAGATGTATTATTATTTGGTCTATTTGAGCCATTTCAAACTGAACTAATAAGGATGGTCAATAAAATGACAAGGCATATTCAGTTTTCGAAATTTCTTAGAAATGGCAACGGGGTCGTTCAAGTAATTTCTTAAAGGTCGACTGCATTAAAAAGAACGAAAATTCAAGGAAAACAGAATCGAGATGAAAGTTGTTACCAGTGGGAAACCGACCTTTTAATGACAGAAATAAAATAAAATGTTTTCTTCTTTGACCTTTTTGAATGATCCGAAATAATATGAAAACAAAGTAGATCAAGTGATTAGTGATGTAAAATTAATCACTTCAATTGCCACTGAAGAATGTCTCTCTCTTCCCAACTGAATGAGAGAAAAAAATGAAAAATAAAAAAAAGGAATCCTTTATCGCAACAACTTTCACTCTCTCTGCTGTTGGTCATCGCCTCTGGGTCCCAGAGAAATATTAACCCGGTTGAAACTTAGAAATCAGAAAGGGGTGGAGACAACACGCAGACAGACAGACAAGCAAAGGGCAACGACTGCTCGTGGAGGTTCTAACAACACAGTAGTATTTGGATAAACGAGCCCGTTCGATCGGCGATGAGTAACGGACAAGGAATTACATGTGAACCATTCTTCTAGTAATATTTTAATATTCATTATACATATACATATGGCTTCTTTTAATTTTCACCTTGTTAATTGTTTGACTAGTTGTTTTTTTTAAGCGATACAAAATTTATTGTAATTTCTGAAACTATGGCTACACTTATTAAAATACATATATCACTAAGACATATAATGAAAAAGTCAGGATTCTGGTTTCATCAAAACCAAAAAAAATTCTTTAAGAATCTCATTATAATTGTAAAGATCTTAAAGCGCACGATTAGAATGTTTCTGAGTTTGCAGTAAAAAGAAAAAATATAATGCGTGGGCACATTTTATTTTTCATTCGGGAGTGTATATTGAAGAATTTTGAATTTTAAGTAAATATCTGTCGAAAATGGATAAATTTTTCGAAAACACGTCGAACTAATGTAAAGAGAATAATGAATAAAAAAAAAGATGATGGTTTTCTTTAGAAATCGGATTAGAAGATTTTCCCCGTATATGACGTTTCATTCTGAAATCTCATGTTAAAACCGGAAATCTGATTCCGTCAATCATAAGCTGAAGCCGTTCAATTTCGTTGAAAATCATTAGGAGTTTTTCCCGAACCAAACAATAGTTTTGTTCTGACAAAATCAATTGTTCAAAATGTACACTATCACACATAAACACACGTAGAATAAAGCCAAAAATTTCATAAACCAGAAATGCCTCAAGCATATAAATTAACGGCATAGGTCAAGTAACACTATAATCTTAAGAAATAATTTATTTAACTGTATTTGTTATAGTATACAATTATAAACGGAGAATAACAGAGGCATCTCTCCTCGGAACAGTATTTAGCTAACAATTATAAAGATGAATTTGCGTACACTGCTCGTATATTTATACTCTGTCCAAGGAAAGATGAACTGGACGTGTCCAATAAAATTTCCAATTTATATTGTAATATATTGTTAATATTATATTACAACAACATCTAATAATTGAAATCGGAAAATTTAATTGGACACGTCTAATTCATCTTTGGCTGGACAGAGTATAGTTTATCTTCCTATGCATTTGTTAATTGGTCATAAAGCTGTATCACCGCCTCCTAGAAACTACCAGGTCTCTATATGGAAAAGATAAAACAGTGTTATCTCGTACTGGAAGTGCTCAAAGCCAACTAGATAGACAAGCCCTGAAACTCAAAAGTCCCCTGGCCATTTTAGTCCGAGCAACAATGTAACCTTCATTGTCTCCAACAATAAGGAACAAATTTCTGTTGTGGAGAACAACAATGAGCTTTCTAACAATAGCTTCACAATAGGGCCAGAAAGATATCTCATTTTCCATCTGAAAGGAAAATAATAAAACAATGGGGAATGGGAAAAACTCATTATTAAGTAGCGGAAGAATGGAGCTACTTATTGTTTTCACAATGCCCGTCTGTCTGTCCGTCCGTCACCGTCATAATTTCCGCATTTTTTGAGGTAGAAGGTTGAAATTCAGAATGCAGCTTACAATGGGCATGTGCACCTTTACTATTTAATTTGGTTTTGATTGGCCCACTGGGGTCGGGGTTTCGGGGGCGGAAATTAGAGGGGACCAAAAGGTCTACGCGTATTTATGCATATAAAGTAGTGAAATTCGGTATGCAGATTCCTCTAAGCAAGATCAACATTACTGTAATGTTTGGGCAAAATTGTTCCAATAGGGTCGGAGTTGTGGGGGTGGAAATCATTTGGTCTTAAGAAATTTATAGCAACATGTAGGGTGTGATATATCATTCGATCGAAAATGCTGAGAAAGGAAAGAAGATAGGGTTCTTTTATATTTTCTAAATACAAGATTCAAGAAAATCAATTTTTGATTTTAAAAAATGGAGGGTTAAAAAGTGCAGATGAAGGAATAAAAAAATAGATGATTGGTTTTGTTAGAAATTTTTGCGTCGACTACTAAGGTCATTTTGCGCCTTTTACACAAGTTTTATCTGTACGCAGCCCGGGACAAACACAAACATCCACGCCCACGGCGGGATTCGAACCCACGACCAGATGGCCTCGAGAACTAGAAAGTCTACGCCCTAGCCCTCTCGGCCGCCTGGCCGGCTTAAAAAAAAATAGATGAACTCAGGGCTTCCGCTACGTACTTTCCTATACCTTCCTCGGAAGGCTTAATTTCTTGTTGACGTCATGTTCAGGCCTGGTAGTTTCTAGAAGACCGTGGTTGTATCCAAAAGCATACTTTTGACAGATTGCTATGCAAAATGATTGTTAAAAATGAATTGTTGACAGCCTTAACAATTACGTCATCAACTCTCGAATCAAAGCCAACTAGAAAGACAGGCCGGGGCACTGAAAAGTCACATGTCCAATCTTCATTGTTTTCACGGCCTGTCTTTTTCGTAGGCTACGCTCTCGAATGTATTTAAGAATACAGCCCAAGTGTTACATTACATATAAAAATTCTAATAAATTATTAATTTCAGACTTGTTGCATTTTATGAATTTTAGAATTTACTAAAATCAATCTTGTTCCAAAATGTACATTTCGTTTAACGATTTAAAAAAGTAATGTATCTTCATGGTATCATGGAAAGCTTAATAGTTTATTTCAACATAATAATAATAATAACGACAATAACATGTTTACACATGTGAAGGAGGGTTTTTTTTATGTTGTCGGAGAAAGTCCTTGTCCCTTCCACCCACCCACTAATTTTCCCCGTGGTCATTTGCACAAAAAAACGCCACCTGATCGCAAAGTTAATTAGAAAACCTTAACACAGGAAGAAAAGAATGAAAATCTTTTTTTAATTAACTTTCACTTTTACTCATAATTAACCTCCTTAAACAATACTCTCAGGATAAAAAAAAATCATTAAAAAAGCGCAGTTTGCATATGCTCTATAATACGAGTTAATTAAGGACAAATCGACTTAAAAAAATCATTTCAACAGCGTTCGATCGTTGTTTCCTTCAATGGAATAATTCCGAAATTTTATAGAATTTAATTTACCAGAAATATTTTTCATTCTGAGCTCTAACGAAACATAGAAATGAACGTTTTTAATTAAAAATCGAAAATAATAAGCTGAAAGTCCAATGCCTCTCAGGAACTATCAACTGAATCTCCTTTTATTTGAGTCCACGGAAAAGGACTCGCTCTTTTGAATAAAACGAAGATAAGTTTGAAGAAAATCCCAATCTTACTGAAGTAGACTTTTTTACAAATATATTAAAATAACAAGAAAAATTAGGACATGTTTCATTCCTGTATTTTGTTTGCTTAAACAACTTCTGTTAAAAAATTTTTCGAAATAATATAGTCTGTACAAAAAACTAACCTGTATCAGAAAAGTTATTGTAACATTAATCTTGCTGAACAATGCATACTTCAAAGGGAAACATTTAATTTCTATATGTGAAGGTCGAAACAAAGAGACCTGATTTGGCATCTAATAAAAGGTTCTGGTTGCATACAGAATTCAGCAGCAAAGACGTGAATTAGCTTTCAAATGAAATATGGAATAGAAAATGCTGTCGTGCACAGGTAAATACATCGTTCAAAATCTCAAAGTGCGCGACCATAGATTTCATCTCTAATCATTTAATCTCGTTGGTTCACTTTTTATCGCTTTATTCTAATCTACTTTTGTTTATTTTAAAATTTTTCTCCTGTTTTTTTTTCCTTCGTTAGGCAAATTACAAAAGTTAGCCACTAAAATGAGGATTGTTTCAAAATACACGAACCAACAATAAAAAATGAAAAATGTTTTTATATATTTTATGATCCATCATTTTGTTTACGGACTTGACAAGCAAATCAAGTATTGGATATTAAAAAGTTGCAATGCTAATACCAAACTAAATCAGCAGGAACAAGAAGAATTTTTTTCTGTATTCCGGTAATTTTGTAAGAATCATAGCGCTGTAATATACTTTAAGGCACAAATTGGAGTTAATTATGAAAAATGAAACCGTCTCGATTACTTGATGATTCATTTATATAATAATTATGTTTAAGCAACCAGAGGAGGAAATACTGAAGTGAGGCCGACCACGAGTTACGAAGGACTTTCACGTATAATCCGCTTGAGAAACGATCCAGATGGGATCTTATATAAAAAAAAGAACATCTTATTTCCTCTTTACATCGAAGTAAAATTGTTAGCTCTAACGACAACCATATAAAAACGTTATTTTGGACAGCCTTTCGAAATGAATTATTGTCGAACAAAGCAGCATCTGGTGCGATGAGGATCGGATTGGGTAAATAAGTATTTTCCATTTCAAATAATGCTGATTCAGAGCACTTATGTGCAATATGCAAGTTTATAGAGCTAGAATACAGTTCAACGTTGCCAAATTAAATATATGAAGATAAAAACCATATTTTTTAAATAATAAAATTAATTCGATTTTATTTACTTGAATAAACCTTCTCATAGAGGATCTACAAACATAATTTTTATTTTTAGCATTTATTTTCTTTTCAATTTTTACATAGTCGTTAAGTTCCTACCGTAATTTCGGAGATGGGGCTAGCGCCGGGGATAGACGTCATGGAAGCGGCATGCTGGCGTCGCGTGTTCGGCTTCCATGGTGTGAGGAACCGTCGCCAACCATTTGCCATTGGTGCCAACGACCGAAAAGCTCAACAGGTGTTCTACAAGACGAGGAAAAAGGGCCCCGGTCGGGTTGGCTGACTCGGCCTGATGCTGACTGCTGTTTAGAAAACGCCGGTGAAGGCAAATGGAGAAGGCTGGCCTACTTCGAAAAACTTCATTCCCAAAGAAAGGAAGAAAAAAAAAATGGGAGCACTAGCAAAACGCGTCACTCGCTGACGTTTCCCTTTTTTAGTATCCAGTTGAACAGCGAAGCGATCGAAGTTAATGAGAATCGAAGCGACGTTGGTCGATAAACACAAACACAAATCGTTCGTTGCTCGAATCAGCGAACATTTAAGTGACTAATGAAATGCTTAGCTCTTGAGCTCTTCTACTGATGATGTAAAATTAGGCAAAGGAAAAAAAGTAAAATGAAACAGGCGCTCTAAAACACAACAAAAAATAAACATAGTGAAAATAACTCTTAAGGTTCGTGACTCATTCATATATACTCAATTCGCTGCTCTATACAAAGGGAGAAAAAAAATAATTCGAGCTAGAAACCATCATCCCCCCTCCTCTATTTCATTTGAACTTACGTATATTCAGTTTCTATAATAAAGGATCATTACATTCATAAAGGAAATTCAGTGTAATATGATCTGAAGCTAATCCTGTAAATACTGAAATCACATAAAAATACTGTAAAGGATAAACACTGAAGTTTTCAAACGTGTTTTAAGAATTCATTGTAATTCATCAATTAGACACTCATACATAAGCAATAAAATTAAACAAAAGAAAGGTAATAAATTGATTCATTATGAATCTGAGCGGTTCAAGGCCCTAATTTTAAGTTGATAAAAAAAGCAATACATTTTTATAAAATTCTCCCTGAAATCAAAATATTTACTCAAAAAACAAATGTCGTTTTATAAATTTTTTATTGGATGAATTCAGTGAATCTCTATTAAAAACTTCAAGGTAAGTTTTATTAAATTTGTTTATTATCAAAATTTTGTTATTTAGTTTTTAAAAAAAAATTGTAAATCGTTTATCATGCTTCAGTTTGTCTCCTTTACTTCCACCATATAAATATGCATTTGTAACAGATAAAAAGCGATTTTTGAAATGACATTAATTACGGGGTGATTATCCTCAACAAAGAATAAAGAGTTACGCCATCCCGGGTTTCATTATTAAAGCGTACATATAATTCAATTCAAAATTTCAAACTCTTTAAAGAGTGCAAATATAAATTTATAAACCAGACTAACATAAAAATAGATAAATATCTGGTTATTAAGGAGAGAACAACAGGAAATACAATAGACAATGAGTAAGTAATTTAAAATTTAAATAACTAATTCGAGGACCTGTGCTTAATGATCTAATTTTGTTCTGATTTAATGTAAAGAATTTATTGTCGATACAATCAATAGGAGTCCTAAAAGAGTGACTGACCTTTATTCCTGTGATTAAATCTTATTTGGCGACCCTGAAACCGCTGAACACAACGAAAGAAATTTCAGAGGTCCGCAATCTGCAAAGTCTTGTCTTATCTACAACAAATCACCCAGGCTAAATTCTGAATACGTCTGCAAACATATCAATATACAGAGCAGAAAAAAAAAATTGAGATGAAGATTCGGACTCTCAGATGAAATGTAGATGGGGCATTATTAAGAAAAATCAATTTCAATACGATATTTAATAGAGTGATATATTTTTAGAGGTTGTCAACATATGTATTGTAGTGAAATTGTGTTCTCTTTATTCGAGTTTATAAAGAGTTGAATACTTTTTAAAAAATAAATTTTTCTTAATTTTTTATATTTATTTTCTTCCCTTAATAATTGAGGGAAGAGACGAGAAATTTATAAGTCGTTTTCTAACAGAGGTCTTGCTTCATTTTTATTAGTGGGAAAAAATAAGAGAACGAAAAAAAATATAATGACGGAAAAATTGCACAATCAAATAAAGTAAGAAAGCCATCCAAAAAAATTTCTATGGGAATAAAGGTGTAAAGGATGCTTAATTGACTGTAGCTCGCAGCGCGATTTTTATTGGAACGGAACAAGAGTTTTCACTCGTCGCATTTTCCAGAAGCGCGTCACACATGTTGGAAATTGAGCGAAAAATCGTTTCCCGTCAAAGAAAACGCTTCAAATATTCACACTGAATATCAACTCAGGCGAAATATGCTCTTAAAAAAGCCACAAGTGATTTTATTTGAATTTTTACTTTATTGTAATTTTTGAAAATTTTCTTCTACAATGAGAAACAAGAAAGGCGCGTAAAAGAAATGGGTGAAGGTCAGTGGAAAAGAAAAAAAAATGGGGGTGGGCCTCGCTCTCTATCGTTAGTTACTGCCAACAACAACAGTTTCGCCTTCTTTCTTGACGTTTACGAGGAGGAAAAAAAGTGGAGGGAAATCTTGTTTCATAAAATGAAATAGAAACTTTAATCATTTCCTCGATCCAGTTCCAAGAGAATCGTCCGAAATGATTTCAGAGCAGCGAGTGGCGAGGAATGGAAAGAAGCCATGTCAGAAGAAATAAGGGCGACGAAGCGAATGAACTTCAAAGTTGAACTTCATCTTTTTCCTGGCAATAAAACTTCTTTTCAGTTTCTTTTTTTTTCCTTCCATTTCACTCAGTAAATTGTAAATAAATAAATAAACGAGATATTGGAGGGACTTCAGAAAAAATCCTCCCAAGCAGAAGAAGAAATTTAACACCGAAAGAAATTGTAAGTTGTCTTCTGCAAATTATCTCGCATTAGATTCTTCCAAAAAGTTAAAAGGAAAAACTACAAATCTCTGTTATTAAACACCCTAGCCTTTAAAATTTCCAGTTTTTCAATGCAATGACCTTACAGATATAGGATAACTATTTTACCTTGAAAAGCAAAGATTTGCATTAATGATGGCATCTGCTTAATATACTCAAATAAATCGTTGTATAAGTTCAACTTTTTTTTGCAGAATAGGTCAATGGCTTTTTCTATTCAATACAACCAAATGCTTTAATAAAAATTCAGATATTAATTATGTTTTGTGCTGATGACAAAATAATCTCAGTAAATTATGCGTCTATCCTTGCTATTGAATTTCAACTCCCGACTTGAAATTTAAAAAAATAATAAACTATTTTTTTGGACGTATCTTCTATTCTTCCTCGGTCATCGGTTTGCTTCCTGTTTCTATTGTGAAATCTGAATTTAAAAACTGAACCAGAATTCATTCCAAGTTGATGAATAGTAGGTAAACGAACGCCTTCTATTCGAAGTCGACTTTGCAAAAAAAAAAAAAAAATCATTTCTAATAAAGAATCGCTAATGCAAACTTGGGAGTACTTTCTCTTTCTTCCTCTCTCGAAGCAAGACAAGCCGCCCTTCCCATGCTTTTGTGCCACATCACGTTGTAACTTGGTTTCTTGCGGTAGCTCTTTGTAGCGATCATCGCACTTGCGGCAACCTTAGTTCCCCTTTTCACGATAATAACTGTCGCCACAAAGAACTCAAAGACAGCCAGTGTAAGACCAAGTAGGCAAAACCGCTAACCATTTTGTAAATTAAAGAACGCCTTTATTTTACCGGCAAGAGGTAATCAAAAACGAATACTTTTTAGCTTGTGTTTAATACTCTAAAATCAAAATATTGCTAATAATCAGTTAATTTAAATACTTGCAAATACCATTAACTTTCGTAAATAACATTTAATTGGAGAAAAAATTATAATTCAGTAGAAAGTTAAAGAAGGAACTAAAAGTATAGTTTACAAAATATGGACGTGTTTTTTTTTGTTATACGAATGTACTGGATGTCCCATACATAAGTTTCCATACATAAGAAAAATAAACATTTTTTCTATGAAAACCATATTTATTTATACAGGGCATTTCTAAAGGGAAGGACAATAATTACATCGTGTGATTTTATGCTTCAATCTAAGCAAAACTTTTCTTATCGAAAATGTCTAAAACTCAAAATTTGGGTCTAAAAAATCGCGTCATTACATTATACCGGGTGATCCAAAAAGTGTGTTACATTCCTTCCATTTATTAACGACATCTTCAGTGTTTGCTTTACAGCAATTCAATGTTTTCATAAGAATCACGAGGCACGCGCAAAACTATGTAAAAGATAAGAATTCGTTACGGCAAAACAATTATTAGTTTCATGAAAAAATGTAACACCCTTTTGGGTCACCCGGTATATGAATATTCAGTAGCCTACGAAAAAGGCAGGCCTGGCCGTAACCACCGAGAGATAAGGCCTGTGCATTGAAATTCATACCTTGTTACATCATCATTAGAAGGGTATTTCTACCAATAATAAGTTTTAAAATAGCCCTTCTAATGATGATGTAACAAGGTATGAAGTTTCAATGCACAGGCTTTATCTTTCGGTGGCCAAGGCCTGGCACTGAAAAGTCGCCTGACCAAGAGAGATCTAGTCATAATGTTTTCGTCTTTGATTTTAACAATCAGTGATTTTTTCGCTTGTTGGAAATAATCAATTTTGGATTGTTGGTAGACCAGGTGAGATCGCAGCCGACGAGAAAGACCAACATCACCTGCACTCAAAGCCTCAGCGCGAAAAAATCGTATTGTTAATCATATTTCTACCGATGATAAGCCAAAAATTGTCCCTACCGTAAGTGGTGATTTTTCCGTGAGCAGGCTTTCTCTCTAGGCGATATTGGAAAGACAGGTCTGGGCCAACACCTTCTAGAGAGAAGGCCTGCGGACAAAAACTGTATACATTGTTACATCATATCAAGCGGCTATGTTCAGGTGACTTTTGAGTGCCCAGGCAACAACACCTATATCCCGGTCAACTTTAACCCCGATCGCGTATTGTGCTCTGTGATTGGTCGCTGTAATCACGTGATTTGTTGGGGCGGTTAACAACGCGCCATGATACAAAAAATTTGAACCCTCCCCGATATATCGATGTCTATCGGGAGTTATTTTGTATTATTTTAATATTAAACTATAAATTTATAAATTAAAAAAAAACTGGAAAAAACTAAAATAATTAAAACATATGAAGTGCTCTTAGGAAGCAGCAAACAGGTGCTCGCAGGAAGTGTGAAGGAATCCAGTGCGCATGTGCAAAATTAATTTAATGAAATAAATGTAATTAAAAGCTTTTTCGTGAATGAAATACGCCAATGATTTCATTGTAATAGCAATTGGTTTGTTTGAAAGAACAATACAATTACTTTCTCATAGTTTACCGAGGAACTACATAATGATGCGGATTTTGCAGGAACAAGAACGCGGATTTTGCAGGTGACGTCAGAACCGAACAACTACCGACCAATCACAGAGCACAATCCGAGGTCGGGGTTAAAGCATGGTATCCTAGAAACTACAGGCCTGAACATGACGTCAATAATGCATTGTTGAAGCACTAAGATTGTGACGTTGAACTAACTTCTGTAATTGCACCACCAGTTCGACGTAACAATGTTTTATCTTTTCCATGTGCAGGCCTGGTAGTTTCTAGAAGGCCGTGGTTAAAGTCGACCGAACTTTAGAAGGAAAGCCAAACAACTGAAACGTCATACATTGTTACATCATAATTAGTCGATCAAATTTAGAGCTTATTATTGGTTGAAATAGGATTAACAATGGTCGACTAATGATGATGGCTTATATTTAGATAGTGCTGGGTGTTGGCCCAAGCAACACCTCCTAGAGAGAAGGCTTGCGCACAAAAAACAATATGAATTGCTGCCCGGACCCCGATGGTCAGGTGACTTTTGAGTGTCCTGGCCTGTCTCTCGTTGGCATCGACCCAGATTAAATGACGCTTTCCGCCGGCTTGTTAGCAAACTTCGCGTGACGTTCAGACCATTAAAATTTAAGTTTTGAACATTTTGCATAAGAAACTCTAAGTATGTCATAATGCAAAGGATCACGGTAGCTACTTAATGTCCTTCCATTTAGAGACACCCTGTAGAATATGCTCTACATGACTACCATTGTTTTGAAAACACATTTTCGATGCGTTTATTTTTTTAGCTCGGGTTGGGCATATATAAATTAAATTTATTTATTTAACCAAAAACAAACACATACATTTATTTTTCCTATGTGTGAAAACTTATAGTTTACCCTGTATTAGCCGGCCAGGTGGCCGAGAGAGGGCTAGGGCGTAGGCTTTTTAGTTCTCGAGTCCGCCTGGTCATGGGTTCGAATCTCGCCGTGGGCATGGATGTTTGTGTTTGTTCTGGGCTGCGTACAGATATAACTTGTGTAAAAGGCGCAAAATGACCTTAGTAGTCGACGCCATAATTTCTAATAAACCAACCAACCAACCTACCCTGTATTAAAAAAAACTGTACTATGCAGGGTGTCCAAAAAGTTTGGTAACATGGCAGATATCTCTAAGCTGCCAGGTAGGCGAGATCTGAAGAGTGTGGTTTATAGGTAATAGGGGAGGTGGGGAATTCATTGCAGCACTCAAATTTGACCTTGACCCCTAAATTTAAGGTCATCAATTTGCTAATTCGAAAACTATTAAAGATAGAGAAAAATTTCCGATTGCTGCCCTATGAAAAGAAAAACAGTTTGCAGCAATATTTAAAATGTATTAACCGTGAAACTGCCCGTGTTAAACAGTTCTTTTATAGCATTCTCTAAACAAACACTGGCGAATGAATTTACTTAATTTTCAAATCCGTTTATCGTTATAGTCGTAGGAGCAGCAGCCCAGCCGAGTCTGGTAATACCTAAGCGACTCGAACCCAGATTCTCCATATAGAGCAACCACCTGGTTCTAGGCCGACACCTTGGTCTCTTGGTAGGTTAGGTTGAGCTGGCTAGTTTGGCTGAGATTTCTAACACATTGGAATTGCAGTGAAGCACAGCATTGGGAAGGGGAAGGGGAGGCACACTCTTGAGTGACTCTTTCTCGCCCATTTTCTCAAAATCTTTCAGGGGGAAGGGTGTGATTAAAAACTGTTTATAGACTAATGTGGTGTTGCTCTACAGGGTAGCATCAGAAATATTTCTCTATCTTTAATAGTTTTCGAGTTAGCAAATGGATGACCTAAATTTGGGGATCAAGGTCAAATTTGGGCGCGGCAATGAATTCCCCACCCCCCTTTTACCGATAAACCACACTCATCAGATCTCGCCTACCTGGCAGCTTTGAGATATCTGTCATGTTACCAGACTTTTTGGACACCCTGTATAAAGATAATACATAGGAAGGAGGGAATTCAAAAATAATACTAATCACCACGAATTGCATAACAGATTCTTTAAATTCACAGGAGAAACGCCTTTTTAAAAAAGACTTCATATTATTGAAAATATAAGTCAAAGATGGGTAATCGAATTTGTCGAATCTTTTAAAGTTTTCTTCAAAATAAATTATATTCAATGACTGGGAATTTAGGAACAATAAAAACTTTCGTTGTAAGTACCTTCAACAAGCACTTTTCATTCGTTCGAGCATCTCCGTAAGAGTTGTTCTTTCGAGCTTTTCAGCCAAAATAGGACCAACAGTTTTAAAAAAAAAACCCAGAATAGTGCAATCAATACAAGCTCAGCTAATCAATGCGTCGCAAATTGTAGACGAGAGACGTTTATAGATAAAGTGGCTCTAAGAAGAGTATCGGTTAACTCAAAGGTTTAAAGGTCAATGTCATATAATTATATTAATTAACCTGCAGCGGATTAACGTGGACGCGTAGAGTAATTTGTGACAACCTTGTTAATAATGAGAAGCAACTGCAACTCCCACTTCTTTGAAATGTCTGTTAATCAATATAGAGGCTCACAACGATATTTTTTATAAAAGCAGATTCAACAGATTTGATCACAATGAGGCTTTGGAATCAGATCAGAGCCGACCTGATCATCTAACTCGTCTTAATCAGATGCCTGAATATCTAATGCCATAATGGGATTGTGTGTATTTAATGGATAAGTTAATAATTCCCAAACTATTTGAGTTCTGAACAATAAATTTGGTGAATAAGAATGACAGGATAATCGACCAAAATTTCAACGCAGATGAAACGAAATAATTAGTCCAAGATGAAAAGCACAATCATCGTCGTCTTGCCCGCGGCAATCGGATGGGGCCGTTGGTCACTGGACAGAGGAAGCATAGGATAAAACAAATGGTCGTAATTATTACGACAAAGCACAAAAACTACAATTGCGTTACAAGTTGTAGTAATCTGAAATCTAAACAGCAGTGTCATTTGTTTAATCAATGATGTTAGTTAGAACTGTTTGATGAAATATAAGCAAATTGATATTCGTGCGAATAAGATAAGATTTGAAAATCAAGAGACCATTAATATGGATTGGTCATATTGATTTTATTTAAATTAAGTTATGTAATGTCGTTCGGAACGACCGAGAAGAAGATCAGCACCAGCAAGAAAGAAGCCTCCGCAGTCAAAAATGGTAGATCAATCAATATGTCATATCGCTTGGGGACGATCAGGAGGAGGCACGTGCTTTCCGGGAGAATAGAATCAACAACGTGGCACGAGCTATACGACTGATCGTCATGACATTCAACAGCGATTGTGATATAGACACGCCCGTTACTCATTGGTTAACCAAAGCAAAGTGAAAGGAGAAAGAAAGTGCTTTTTTATGCTGCTTAATAACGCCAAACGTTTTTTTTTCCCTTAAGGTGCTGAGGTGGAATTGCTGCATACCATTTGCGCCCAGATCTGCGTATTCGACGATCCGTTGCGCTCGGGAGGTGGCGGTGCCATGTTATCTTCTACTGTTACTGCACATTCCATGTAAAGAAGAGTTGTCGGTAACATTATCCATAGTGCCTCTCGAGGAAAAAAAAAAAGCTTGACATTTTTACGCAGTATTTCATTACCGTTCATGCTTAACCTATCACTTGCTTTGGTTAACCAATAAGTGACGGAGGTGTCTATTAGTACAATCGGCGGTTGAATGGCATGACGATCGGTCGGATAGCAATTATGTGCTTCTTTGTTGATGTTCGGAACTCCCGGAAAGCACGTACTTCCTCCCGCTTGATATCACCAGTTGATTTAAATTATATATATTCACTAAATTAGTTTTTTATAATGTTTCCCTTTTATTTATGTATTTGTTTATACGAGGGGGAGTCAGTAAGTTACAAATGGATATAGAAAGGAAATAAATAAAGAGTATTGACCGAAAACTATTTTTATTTCTCCGTATCATCTCGAAGCCCCTCAAAACCAACACCATAAAATTCTTTGGGATGCTGTTTGAACCAGTCGGCGATTTTTGTACGGCTTCATCGTCGGGAAAATGATCCTCACAGTCATATTGCTTACCACATTCCGGCAGCGAGAGTAAACTGGAAATGCTGACCCCCTACTGTAATATCCTCATGAAGCTTTGTAATGCCATTCGACGGAAGCAACCAGAACTCATCATCAAAGGCGTGTTGTTATTGCATGATAACGTGCGTCCTCATATTGCAAGCAAGACAACTGAGATGCTGCAAAAGTTCAACTGGAAGTTTTCGAGCATCCTCCTTATAGCCCTTATGTTGCTCCAAGCGACGTCCATTTGTTCAGCTATTTTCGCTCCTAATTGTGGTTGCGATAGCTATATGAATACTAATTAATAACAAAAATATTATTTTCCGGTTTTATGCAACGGGAGTCTCTTATAAAAACAGAAATAATTAAAAATATCAATTATATTTCTCATTGCTTTATTTAATATTATTTTTGGCAAAGGGTAAAAATTATTATATTAAAAATTAAAAAAAAAAATCGCTCCTGGAATTGATTTATGATATGAAACTTTAAAAGTAATTAATACAAATTCGATTATATAATGAGCTGGATGTGCGCTACAAACAGTCAAATCAATGTAATTCTCTGGCGGCAAACACACTAGCGAATTTATGATTTTCTCTTTCTTTAAGACCCTAGAGAATTTCTAAGGAGTAATGAAGAAAAGTCGACAAGAACTTACTCAAAGAGACAGAAGTGAACTTGTTTCTGGTCTGAGCACTAGGTGGACATATTTGGATAAAAAGATTGTGAACCGCTCGTAAATAATATACTAAACGTTTACGAGCCAACACAACAGCTAAGGAAGATACAACAAATTAATAATTATTATGATATTTCGACTTTGATTGTCATGTATATTTATTTCACAATGAGTGAAATGAAACATTTAAAAACACTTTTAAGGTTCTTTTTTTTTTTTTTTTTTTTTTTTTTTTTTTTTTTTTTTTTTTTTTTGTTTTTTTTTTTTTTTTTTTTTTTTTTTTTTTTTTTTTTTTTTTTTTTACACATTCCCTACATCAAAGTAAGTAACGCCATGGTGTTAATTTCGATCTAATATAATTTCAAACAAAAATATTCGCAATCAAATGTACAGACTTTAGCCGGTTAAGGTCTTCTATAAACACAAGTTTCTCTGAAACTCATTTTAAAGCGTAAAATGTGGACTTATAAACTATACATTTGAAAAATATTGAAACTAAAGAAAAATGTATTTAACGTGATTTTAACATTAATTTTGAAAATATTAAGTTAAAACAACATGTTAAAAATCTATAAAAAATACTAGCATATTTCTTGATATTTATTCTAATGGCCACCCAAGTTTTAAAGTGGAATTCCTTTTAGAAGTATATAAAATAAACTTGAAATGTTATAATTAATTATTCTAATAAGTTTACGAATTCTTTAGAATATTTTTTTTGATTTATTTTGGTTTGAAAACTCAGCATTTTTGGTGAATTCAGGAAAACTTATCAGTAGGAACAGAAAATTATAGAAATTATTGCCAACTCAACAATAATTATAAGCTTTAAAACTGAGAAATAATGTCTGTTCTCCAAAAATAGGTTTCTCAATTTTCAGAGTTTCGCGTTTTTCATATTGATATTTCTGCTCGAGTAGTTTAAGAAAATACCTGTACACAGTACAAAGCTGCGTTATTTGTAATTAATTCTGTCTTCTTCAATAAAGAAAAACAAAAGTTATCTTTAAAGTTTATTGTTTGTAATAAAAAAATATTCACACCGCGGAATTACGTTGGAGTTGTACAATCTAATGCACACTCTAGCAAACGTTATCGTGGTGCCGCTTGCGCGCGGTTAAGATCGCTGCTACAAGCCCTGAAGCTGTGGGCAACGTTGCAAAGCGAGGCAGCACGAACTATGATCTTACCATTATGGAGATTAACGATTTTGTAACTTTGTCAATAACCCCTGCCTTATTCCGTTAAAATGTGTGTTTTCAGGAATATTTCGTTTTCAAGAATTTGGTTAGTGGAATTGTATTCTTTGGGCAACGTAGTATTAAATTCAGAAAATGGATGAATTGCATGCATAAAGCTTTAAAGAAATCTAGGTTAAAGTAGGAAGTTCTGAGTTGTCGTGAAGTTTCAGAAATCTTTGATGATGAGTTTAAACGACATAAATCAAGTCAGCAACACTGGTAGTGATTTTAAAAACTGGAAGAGTCCTGCAATCCCTTACAGAAACGTCACGAGACATCAAGAAATAACAATGCATAACACAGTCCCACCAACAAGCACAGAGAACGACTGCCATGCCATTACTCAGTATTACCGATGTACATGATTCCTTTGTAGACTCGTCCATTGATAAATAAATAAAAGGTTTATGTACTGTATAAATATTTATTTATTTGTTTTACCTAAAAACTTTATCATGTTTCAATGTTTCGGACTGCAGTTTCAAAATTTATGACTTTTTTTTTACAGGGATTTTGAGCAATGGCAAACAATTTAAATCATGAGTAAAAAAAGCAAATACTAAGGCAGTATATAAATGCAACCAAAAATGTAAATGTAATAAAATGTTTTTAAAAGAATGTAAAGTGCATACATTTTGGTCCACACGGTAATATCAACTGAATTTAACGCTAAAATAAACCCTAGCTTATTCAAAAGTAGAATACCGTTGATTCAAATAATGTGCATAAAATTAAGCTGTCAACTTATAAAGAATTTCGGGAAAAATGAATGAAGGTAAAACTAATTCTATTTTTTAAGTTTTTTCAGGCTTTAAAGCACTTTGCTTAAACAGTAGCAACTTTAAGATACCGAAAGGCTAATAAAATTTTTTTGGAAGAATCGTGTTTTGTAAAAATAAACGTAGCATATGTTTTTTTCTTTATAAAGTGCTTTTTTGTCTCGGAAATTAATTAAAATTGAAATAAATTAAAAATTTCAAATTTCAACAAAACCCGTCAAATATTCTCGAATTCGTTCTATGGACAGACCAAAGGGGCTCTGCATTTTCAGATGTAAAAATCATTTGAAATATCCTAATAAGACGATGAATATGAATAATTCTTTCTTAAAGTTCCCCTCCAGGTAGTGCGTGATATAAGAAGTAGTTTAGAAAGAATTTAAAGTTGAAAGTTTACAGAACGAATTTAAGCAAATGTTTTACTAAGCTCTTTTTTGCGTTTTCATTGAAATGGATGTTGGCTGAACTTTACAAATCCTCTGTCGCGCAACAACGAATAACATTCAAGAAATAAGTTTGCAGGGCTTAGGACATGGGCGTGATCTTTTAATTTTACGAAAGACATTTTAACCGGGGGTTGGAGATCTTTTGTTCTTCAAGCAGTCTTGGTGGAGGGAGACGAGGAGCGAAGTGATGCGGAACTGAAATCTAAATCCCTAAAACAACTTCCTCAGGCTAATGACAGTTTTGGTTTAATCCCTGCTTACGATTTTTCCATTTGCATCTTTTGCAGACGGAGGATGGAGAACATTTTTTTTTTCTATTTCATCCAGACCATCTTTTCAGCAGTGCGTGAACGCTTCCCCTTTTCCTTTTTTTTTCTTTTTGCTCCATTTTACAACAGAACATTTGTCTCCTTTTCAATGCAAAAAATCGAATCGACGCGTTGTCTTCAAGAGACCACGAGAATAAAGATTACGAAACTGGATTAAAAATTTGCATTTTTTGAAATGCAATAACGGAAATCCCATTACAGTCAATCTAAATGATTTATATAAGCCTTCTAATAATAACTATTGTAAAATAACGCAACTCGTCTTTTAATTTCCACAAAAAGTATTTCAACCTCAACTAAATTTATTCGCATGTCTGTACACAGTCTTTTGCAGATATACATAATTCATTGCATTAAAAATATTAACATGTTAAAATATTTTGATACATCCACATAGAAGTTTCGTAAACCATCCATTGATGTAACAATTTCATATTCAGGAACTGTAATAAACAGCCAAAGATAAACACTAATGAATTTACAACTTTTTAAGAAATTATGATTGATTATATGATATGGTAAAAAATTCCTGTTTTGAAATATTGAAAAGTTAAAAGGATACAACCATCTCATTTTTATGTATATTTTAGAATTTTATATACTTCTCTCTTTGTTTAGAGTTAAATCATTTCATTCATTTTTAAAAAATGTTGGTACTGGGAATATTTTCCAAATATATAGCATAAAGCTATACTAGACGAGTTATATACTAAAGGTAGACTAGTCATATGAAAATTTCCGCAAAATAACGACTAATAGGAGGGGGAAAAGTTCGAACGAACACGAGTATGTAGCATCATCTATAATAATATAATAACGTATTTAGTTTAAATTTTGTTTTCAAGTAGATGTGATAGATGGAGTCGCTAATTTTCAACTGAACAATGATACCATAAAGAGAAATTAGCATTTCCTGCAGATTATAAGTGAAAATAAATCTTATATGAAAATTTACATATAGGACTAATCTCCATACATTCCAATTCCACCCGAACATTATCAATTTAACCTCCATCTAGTTCTCCGACGGTGAAAACGATCTCTTTAACAGAGGACTAAAGCATTGCATCGCGAGAAGACCAACAAAAACCTATCTCAATACTTTTCTTTCCAGACTCCACAATTATATTCGATTGGGGTGGTTTTTTAGAAGGACCTGCTGGTTATGACCATCAGTTGTAAGATTCTCTTATTTTATGTATTTTGTTGTTTAGTCAGTTGTTTTAGTTGTTTGTATATATTCTTCTATCAAGTATCCACATAAACTTTTCCTCAGAGTAAATCTCAAGAAATCAGTAGAAACTGCTAATAAGTAATAAATTTCAAGCAAGAGTTTTATATCTTCTAATAAGTGAATTTAATTCTTACTTTCTCAGCTATCAGCTCTCTGTACCAACATTTTTTAAATTCTTTCATATTCTTACATTCTAGGTAAGGTTGGCATGATCCTTAGTGCCTATTGTTTCTTTCACTAGATTTCTTTGCGGTGTCGGGATTATTTGAATGCCTTTCTTCTTGAGGGCGAAATATTTTTGTCATCCATTAAGATTTCAGCAGTGACTTCTGGCATCGAATTTTTTCAACTGGATTGTTGCATAGGACCGTCCTGGTTTTCGAAGTCTGTCCGCGCATCAGCAAAGTCACATATAAAAGACAACATAATATCAATGGTTGGGGGAGACATACGAATTTTGTTTGTGACAGATACCTGTTCGTGGTTTGTCACTTTAATCTCACCGTTGGAGAGAACGTAAGTCTGACGAAGACTCGTCTCTTCTTGCCTGATCTCCCAAGTGATCTTTTCCTTGCTTATGTAAAAAATCACGTTTACGTGCTTCCTTTACCTAGAGACTTATCAGAGCTTCGTGAAAGAATCACGGATGTATTGCTACTATCGATGCTGATATGTTGGAACAAATGTGACTTGAGCTAGATTAAAAGATTAACAAGATTTTATCGAGTCACTAGGAGAGGGTATATTGAATATTCCTAAGGGAGATAAAACTTACTCTGTTCACTAACATGCCTCTCTTCGTTTACGTGACTCCGCCTATCAGCTACTGAGCTTCGAAATCCCGGAGGGACTTGTGCAATACGCTGTATTATGAGGTACGAAAATTTAACGTGATTTATGGTCATATGTATTTTGTTTTACGGTAATAAACCATTAAATTTTCGCAAAATTACTGTAAATTTACTTTTTTAATGCTAACTATTACGTGTTTTAATTATTTTTTTGTATATTATAAAAAGTTTAGTAATTACAATTAGAAAAGGAAAGGAAAAATTCCGTGACCTGAACTCGATCCAGGGACAATGCCTTGTACTAGCACCGCTCTTTTCAAATGAGCTATCGCGGACATGAACTACCAGGCTGTTACAATATGTCCTTCCACGGAATTCTATGAATTTCCATGAAAGTCTATGAGTCATGGACTTACAATACATCCTTATGGACTTCCATGAAACCACAAATTAGCTCAATCCGCAGAGCAGGCCTCCGACTCGTAAATCGGGAATCCTCCTTATCCTTAAACCATCGAATAAATTGATGAAAATCAACTCAAAGAGAAGATAATAATTAAACTGAAGAATTGAGTTGAAGTTCATCAGTCTATTTAATGGTTTAAAGCTAAGGAGGATTCCCGATTTGGGAGTCGGGGACCTGCTCTGACGATTGAACTGAGTTGTGACATGAATGTATTATAACAGCTTTGCGGTTTCATTATCTGCGGTGGCACAAGTGGTAAGAGCGGTGCCAGCGAAAGGCATGGACCCTGGTCCAAGTCCAGCACGCGGAATTAGTCCTTCCCTTTTCTATTTGTAATTATGATATGTTTGAAGAGTTTCTTCAATTTAATTATCATCTTCTCTTTGAGTATAAAAAGTTTGTTAAAAAGTTTAATTATTCAGTTTTTTAATTATATTTTACTCATCTAAATGTAAATGCTTAAATTCTGTCTTCTTTTGTTTTAATTATCGAATAGGGACCACGCACTAGGAACCTTTAATTATTCACACGCACTGGGAATACGACCAAACGCGAGAGAAACAATTTTTTATTTCTTAATTGCAATGTTATGTCCACTGTATTCAATAGAACATATATTCTTTAAGAATTGTCGAAATGTACATCGACATTGGATGTAAATGCCACTGTACTTATGTCAAAAAAGTTTAAATTTAAGTAAATATTTTTATAATAGAATGAAATAACATGTTACACAGGTGAAATTTATTAGGCTATTTATTTTTTATTTTAATTCCTGGACAAATGAAATTATAATTGCATGAATATGACAGTTGCGTGATGAAAATATCTCGACATATACATCAAAAACAAGAGAAAGTAACGCACTGCCCGCCTTCTCTCTCCTCCGCCGCAAAAACCCAAATAGGCCCCCTCCCCGGGGCGGCCCCCCCCCCCAAATTATGCAAAAAAAAAACAAAAAAAAAAACTATTTCAATCGATTCTCCATCCTATAGTTGGTTGATTTAACTTTGATTTCATTTTAAGAAAATCTAAATTGAAAAATTAAATAATGAAATAATGATATAATAATATCACTGCAATTCTCAAAGCTATTAAAACATCTAACCTAACCTACCTTAACGTAACCTAGCCTAACCTTAAAAATAATTAAAACATTAAATCACGAAAGCGACAATGCAATATTCCTTAAGTGAATTTCATTGTACTTAGGCTATCTACTATCAAATGGCAAAATATAAAATTACAAATTATCTGCGCAAGAAGACAGCGTTATGAAAAATAACGTCAACGAAGCAAAGTTCGCATCTTAAATTTAATATTCCTAACCAAAATCAATGCAACAGAATTGACTTTTTTTTTCCTTTACTTAAATGCGCTTCTGATCCTAAGCGTAAACGACGGTCGCAATAAATGATGTCCACTTCACAAAACCATATGGGGGAAATCCCAGGAATTTATCTGAATAAAATCTAAAGAAGTTTGAAAATAGATGGAAAGAGAAAGGAAAAAAAATCCGCGACCTGAATACGACTCACTGCTTTAAACCAATTGAGCTGGCGCGGACGTCACTTACATGTCCTTATAGACTAAATGTCACTGGGCAGCATTCATGGATAAAAAATACCTAAAGAAAGGAAAGATCCCGTCTATCGGATGGGGTACCCCTTTCTGCAATGCTGCCCAGCGACATTTAATCTATAAGGACACTTAAGTGAGGTCAGTGAACATGTCCGCGGTAGTCCAATTGGTTTAGAGCAATGAGGCTTGAGAAAGCTGTCTGCTCTTGCAATTTTATCTCCAGAAGAAATTCATGATCCATTTTTAGCTTTCTCAAACAGTGCTCCGAATGAAGCTGAAATAATATACCAATATTTTTCAAAACCTTACATATGCGTTAGGGAGATCAGTTATCGCACGTGGAAGAGGAAGACCACTCAATCAAAGAATTAAAGCGGAAATCACCACGATTTTACCCACCATGTGATTCAAGGCAGTGGTTGAACGTTACCATTGGGAGAGTATTATACAATGAAAGAATTTAGAAAAAAAAGACGTATTAAGTAGTGATGAAACTGATTACAGGAAAAAATCCAACAAATAAGAGGAAAGAGCATATCATATCCAGAAAGAGTAGAGGCTTGCAATTGTTTTCAGGAGACATGGGACATGTAATAGAGAAATTTGGAGATCAGATTTGGAATCAGCACACACAAAAAAGATGTTGCTGACCAGTGTAATTAATTAATCAATTTTTAATAACTGTATAATTTAGATATTATTAAAATTTTGATACTTGTACTTCTTCCACTTCTTAATTTTTTATAGATGTCACTCCTATGATTTATTATTTACCAGGTTTTGCAAAAGTTCTGTTACACTTGCGGATGCATCGATATCTGGGGGATGGAAGCATCTACAGAGCAGGTACTATTGAAGACGTGGGCGATACCATAATGTAAACGTATATAGGTGGAATGAATGCGATTCGGATGCAAGGATATTGCGATGGAACGTAAAAGAATCGAGATCTCTGCGCTCCTTCGCGCGGGCCACAACAAGTCTGACATCGCTAAACAGCTCAACGTTAGCCGGATGACTGTCCACAGAGTCGCAGAGAGGCTGAAGAAAGGGGAAGACCTCAAAAGATTGCCCACGTGCAGGCAGATCTCGCGTTATCAATCGTGTGGGTGTCAGAAAAGTCTTCGAATGTGACTCGACTCTCAAAACGACACAGTTCGCAAAGAAAAAGAAGATTTCTGTGGCCACGGTGTCCAGAGCCATCAAGGAAGAAGGTGAAAAGAGTTTGAGCCGCGTAGCAAGACCTTTGCTGACGGGATGGCATGCGAGATAAGCGTCGGAAGCGCTGTCGTCGCCTTCTGAACGACTTGAAGAGCCACGGCAATCGCATTGTCATCTTTTCTGATGAAAAACCTTCACGGTCGACCCGGTCGTCAATAAGCAAAACGACTGCGAGGTCAGCTTCGGCCAGGACATCTCTGAGGTCCGCTACGTGACTACAACCAAGCACGCGACTTCAGTGATGAAGCTCGGCGTCGTGGCGTCGAATGGCATTAAAATGTCGCGAATCTGGTTCCCGACCGGTACAGGCTTAGCGCGGCCGACTACAGCACATCCTTAAATATGCATCGTCTTTCCTTATGGGCAAGGCTTCTTCCAGCCGGATAACGCTCCATGCCATAAAGCACCATTGTAGCGTACCTCGCTGAAGCCTCAATGACAATCCGGTTTCTAGTTCCCGAATTCGCGGTTCCAGGGTACGAATCCTGCCCTGGGCATGGACATTTGTGTTTGTCACAAGAATGCGAAAAGATAATAATCATGAGGAATTGCCTCATGGTTGTGTTATGAGTGAGACAAATGAAAGGGCGCAAAATAACCTAGTAATGACCAATGAACCAACTCATGAGTAAATGACATCTTATGGCAAGACGTCCCCTTCAAAATAGAGCAGTGGGCTAAAGTCAAAAGACAGGCCCAAACAACCTGAGAGCCGAATACTATCTTCAACATCCCGCATTAACTAAAAAAGTCAAGACAGGGAGACTTTTCCAAAACATCGCAAATGCTCTGAAGCGATGACTGCGGTGCAGAGAGCACAAAGACTGGATAGAAGAGCTGTGGGGGCCAGTCGTTTGTTCTAATGAATCTGTCTATACATTATTTCAGACCACCGGGCTGGAGGGCCGCTTGTAGTCCTAAACGGGAAGACCACGGATCAGCAATATCTCCGCATTCTGGCCAATCGTCTCCATTTTATGTTCTAGACCAGCGGTTCTCAGTTAAAATAAAGTTGAGAACCTCTGCTCTAGACTGTGTACGCTGATGAACCTCTGTGATCCATCACAATGTACCCATTCACACACAGCTAAAAGTGTTCAAGCATGCTTCGATATGCACGAAAATGAAGTATTTCCTCTAGCCGCATCGCTCCCGTGATCTTAGCGTCAGTAGGGTATTTTAGGAGGCAAAAATGGGTGCAAGGTTTCAACCTCCAGCTATACTTTATAAACTACAACCTCTGACAATTAAGTTCGGTGAATCACGTCACACCTTAATCTGTGCGAGCTTTACGCGAGTAACAATGCATGTGAATACAAGCCCAGTCATTGTTTAAGCAAGTTCAGACA
>JAHWFO010060973.1:718121-760194 GCA_023313115.1 Rhysida immarginata | reverse complement strand
TTTTGTTGTGTGAACTCATTCACCGAACTTAATTGTCAGAGGTTGTAGATACGGTGCAAGGTTTCAACGCTCTGTGGGAGGAAAGGATATGTATTCCCATGAATATTGTGCATAACCTGCATTTGTTTATCTTATGTGGAATATAAGCTGTAACTCAGAGTGAGATGGGCCAACCTCTTACTAATATAGTTTTTCTCTTTGTTCTCGCCTTCTGTATTTTAGATATGCATTTAAAGATCAGAGAAGTCGTTGGTTTCTTTCCTATTTAGTAAAAAATAAATAACTTTTACGTTTAACAATTGAATACTTTATTTTCAAAAACCTTCAGTTTTTTTAAATATCTGATGCGAGTGGATTCTCTTTACATTAATACGATCGTTTTTCGTGCTGTCTCATGTTTTTAAATTCGTGAACCTTTTCCTCATAATGGTTGGTGACAACGTTTGATTTGTCAATTTTGTTTTATTAACGGTAATTTGGAATTGAAATTCAAAGCCTTTCCTTAAAATCATTACATAAATCAACATCATCATTATTATTACTTTTCATCCTAATGCAAACTCAGTTCTCTATTTGCACAACGAGGAAAAAATAAAAGAATACCCCTTCTTTGGCCTATGCTTCTAAGTTATTATTTTTCTCAAGGAAGGAGAGCTAAAATTTCGCAATGACATCGATTGATTTCGTGCTTCTGTCGATTGTTTCTTCATAAATAATCTTCTGTGAAAACTCAATAGGAAATAATCATCTCTTGGCACAGTTATTATTACTGAATTTTCATTTTAACTACAGCGTTTCTGAATTACGTTTAATTTGCGCATTAAAAATATTATTTTTTTGTTATCTTCCTTTCTGGCGGCTCTGTCAAGCTTTTGTATTTTATTCTTCCTTCCTGATATAAAGTTCCTGATGCAGGAACATAATTCTGGCGTTAACAGCTCCGCAGTGACTCTAATAAGGATAATAATAAGGACAATTAGTTTCATTAAGAGCTCTTATACAACTTGGTAAGCAATTTATATGTTTTTATATTCCTGCACGGAATTTAAAGGGGTTGCATCTGTAAAGAATAACATTCTTAAAGCAATGCAGTACTATAATAATCCTTTCTCCGAATTTCTGCTTTCGACGAATTTTCTTTTCAATATAATTTTAGGAAACCAAATTTCATCTTTTTTTCTCAGTGGATAGCATAGAACTATACTACACTGGGGAAAATGTAGATAGATGGGTGACGCCTTCTTTTGAAATAAAATGAATAGTAAAATTCGCTGAATGCGTTAGAGTGAAATGAATTTTCTTCCCGAATTTTCACTAACAAACGAAATATGTTCCTCAGGAGCTACTGACTATTTTCTATTCACGTGACAACGATAAAAAACATTTTTAGAGGCAATATTATGCAAGAAATGTAAAGTCGATTTGGCTTTCTACAATTCAGCTTTTCTCTTCTTTTGTTTGCTAGAGAAGAATAGCGATCATTCAAACATTTGCTGTCAAATTTGATTTGCAATGCTTCCATTATAATTAATGTTCACGTGCTGCTTTCAATGCTCATTCTCCTCACCTATTCAGAAGGCGATAAAAGCTCACAAAAACCACATGAGAAGTATTTATCTGAAAATTTTATGTTGAAGTGGTTAAGGCAATGCTTTTTCCTACAAGATTAAAATTATGCAAGCGTTTACTTTAGTTAATATTTTTTCCTTTGTTTAAAAAAAGTATAACAGCCTGAACACCGAATCTATTGTTATTCTCAATAATAATAATAATATTAATAATAATTGAATTGAATTGAATTGAATTTTTTGAATTGATGATAATAATAATAATAATAATAATAATAATAATAATAATAATAATAATAATATTCAAACTAATGACACATCATTGCAAAAAAACATCATATTAGGAAATACTTATATCCTCAGGCGCTACTTTAATAGTTCTTAGGTCGTTGGTTGGGATTTAAACTTATTAATCCTTTTACCATTTTTAAAACTGTGACTCTAATATGAGATTTGCCGACATAATAATTATTATTCCCTACATTATGCAAACACCACAATCATTATTATAGCTTCTCACACAAAAAAATAACTTATACGGTATCAAAATCAAATAACACTACACACCTATCAAATGCCTGCCGAAACTTTAACAAATCATGTAGCGCGAACAGAATTTATGCACTGATAATATACGCACTGAGCAACAAAAGGGATGCTGTAGAAATCACATGACTGTAAGAAGCAACTCCTGATAGACAGGATGGTCCTACGGCAACCTCGCAATAAACATGCAGTCTACATTGATTACAAAAAGGCTTTTCATAGTGTTCCCACATTTATGAGTTAAATATACATGACGCTTATATAAAATAAACTTCACACTTACCACATTTCTAAAAAGTTCAATGCTGCATTGGAGAAGTAAATTACTGTACATCTCTCTCAACAGTGAAACCATCCTGACTGAAAAATACATAAAGCGGGATATTTTCCAGCATGATTCCCTGATCCATCTTTGATTTTGTCTTGCATTAAATACGACTTCAAATAAAAAGTTTTGTTGCTTTCAAAACCAGCGAGTCGTGGGTTCGAATTCCGCTGAAGGCATGGATGTTTGCGTTTGTCCCTTTACTAACAAGCTTGAAAAACTAAGCAAAGCATCAGTAAGCTTATCTCTGCTAGCTTAAAATGCAAATAATCAACAGCATACATTATGGTTACACGATGAAGCACAATAAGAGCGCACACTGCACAGTTTCATACTTGCTCTATATAGCTGCCATGGAAATTTTGACCTCCACGCAAATATCTATTTCCACACAAACATGAAAACTGCACCAGTTACACACACCTTTTTCAAAAGACATACACATGCAATTTTAAATGGACAAATGCAAAAGCATCTACGAGAAGAGAAAGATGGGGATTTGAAAATGGCGTTCTTAGGGATGGGGATTTCACAATGGAAGAGAAAGATCACATTACTGTTAAGAAGCTAGCAAATATCAAGAGAGCTTTTGGAGCACAGACCGGGCACATAAAGAGCACATTCGCTAAATAGGTTGGAGACAATGCTTAAAACACTTAAATTCCAAAAATTTAATCAAGGTCATTAACACAATATTATTGTTGAAGGATTTGAAAACTGCTTACAATTACAGAAATATTATCCACACGCACACAATTATCAAAATGCTCACCTTGCCTTGTTCAATGGGAGACAAAGGTTTGTAATCATTTTACGTTACACACATACTCAATCAGTTAGAAAATTCTTTTACTGAAATAGATAAGTCACCGTTGCACAAAGCAATCTGCATGGCTGATACCAAATATACACCTTAAAATACTTAACAACATTGCTACCAAACTCGGACCAAGCTTGCCCTAAGCTTCACTCATGACCGGGAAAGGAGCTCCAAGATAGATATCCTTCCGACCTCAATCAGACATAGAAAAGCACCAAGATGCCTTAAAAGACTAGTGTGGTTATAAACATGAGAAATTAAGGAAAAACATTATCACGGACTAAATGGACGGGACTTTCAGAAAATACCATATCACGGAGGAAACCGTACAACTTCTCATATAATGTTGATATTTTCATTCCCATTGAACATAATTTTCAAAAAACACAGAAAATTTCACTAAGTATACATATCTTGCATACGAAATAAAACGTCTGTGGGGAGCCAACAGAGTATACATTATTCCTATCGTTCTTTCTACCACAAGGATTATTATATTTCACACTCACTACACAAAAGGCTAACAACACGGAATATAAACACGTGTGTATTGTAACGAGCCAAAAGTGGCCGTACAATCGTCGATCTAATTACTACAATAGGAGTAGGAGGGCCGCGTTTTGTAAGCATTGAAAGTTGAGGTTCCCTTTAATTATTAATATAAACACCCCACAAAAGTTAAAGTCGGATAAGCTGCTGATTCAAATATTTAGTTTAACTGATTTTCTAATATACCCCAAGAATTAAGTTTAACATTTTCAAATAGCTCCAAACACATTAAGTTAAGAATTGATACCCCCTAAATAAACTTGCTTGATATGACACCCTTTTTTATTACTTGGGTTGGCAAGTGGAAGATAAGATGAATCGTCGACCTAAGTCCAAGTTTAAATAGAATCTTTTTTACTTCTTTTATTGATAATAAAGCAGAGAAAGTTCAAAAAAATATTATACATAAAACAGATCCTCGTTAACAGCTGCAGGAGTTGACTTAAACGGAGGTACAAAGCTGAAGTGATCCACAAGCATGCGTGATCGATGACAAAAGTTTAGCTGAAATTCATACCGCCAAATCGCTATTTAACTTGTAATTCAAAAAAAAAAACTAGAAAAAGAATAATAGATTGGTAATTGAATGTATTTTTATATAAAATAAAGGAAAAGGTGTAATAATAAGCAATGCTGAGTAGAAATAAAAGGTAATCAAAGATATTAAATGGATATAAAAAAATAATCGTTGCTCTCAAAAACTGGCGAGGAAAGTCCTGAGGTTGATGCATTTGATCCGACTCTGAACCATCGTCTGAGTCCAAAGGAACTTACAACAAGATTCGAGTTGCTCGGAGACCCTTAAGGTTAGGTTTTAAGCGCTAACACCCACGGGCAAGTCAGAGGGTGAAGCTGTATCCCAAAAGGTTTGTCAAAAAGGAGTAAAACAGGAAAGTCCGGAACAAATTAAAAGTAATACATAAGATTCAGAAAGCAGAAATTAAAAAAAAATCAAGAGAATAAATTTAGCATAAAGGGGAAAACAAAGAAAAACAGTAAGGGAGAGGGTAAGGACACGGGACAAGCACATATTAAACGTAAAGCGACTTCAAAACATATCACAACAGTCAACCACAATTAGACAAACTACGGAGGTTAGGGAGACCCATTTGCCCAAATCGCCATCCACACCGGAGATGGGAAACAGTGCAGAGTAAGAGGAAACCTAGAAAAAATAATACAAAAGCATAAAAGGTGTCAGGAAAAAAATCAAAAGTAAACAGTATCTGGCATTGCAGCAGCTGTCGATTTGCTAACCAAACGTTGAGATTACAAAGGAATACACATTAAATCAAAAATCCGTCAAGACTGCAGAAATAAAGTTCTTATTAAACATTTTTTCTTCTTATAAAGTCAAAAGGAACGTCTTGTGAGGAACGAGCTAAAGTTTGAGCAAACTGGAAAAAAATGCACTCCCAAAAAATTCGAATTATTTCTTGAGTCCGTAGGCAACGTGGTCGCTAACAGAACAGCAAAAATCGTCAATGCAAGCGGGATAAGACATCAGTGAAGATTAACGACGGTACAATTCTTCAGCCACGACAGAGAGAAAGACAAGGGTCGTACGTACGTTGATTCCAGCCGAAGCGGAGACACAGAAGCTGCACGAACAAAGTCGGCTTCGTCTCCCAACGGGTTTTCAAACAACATCGCCTGGACCGCAGTCGACCAATCGCTCCGCCTGAACTATACATCTATATTGACGATCACTTCAAATGAAAACCAAGGCATGGCATTGAGTGCCTTGGAGATCTAAAAACAGTTTTGCTTTTGACTACTAAGTCCGCATTCGAAATCGTTTTGACAAACTCGAAAGCGCATCATCACGAGTTGCCTTGGTAGGAGCTTAGACTCCACTGTTGCCTGGATGGGAGCTCGGACGCAACTGCCTCAAAAAACTAAAAAAAAACAAAAAAGAAAAATCCTCACGAGCAACCGACGTAACACGTTGACGTTCTAGGGAAAACAGCAACCTCGCGAAAAAATAATTATCTGCTTCTCAAAGAGAGGCAACAAAGGAAAAATTATACGATTATAACAATGTATTCTCTTACAAGAAAACTTATTTCATAAAACGAGAAATTCTTAAAATATTACGTTTATATAAATAAAAACTTTAAAAACGGGACTTCGAAATAAAGGACCGTTACAGTATACAAAATCTTATAAAAAGCCACGATCCTAAACGCGTATCGCATATTAAGAATTCCTACACCCAGGCAAATGCGCGTAGCCAATGGGGATGGTAGGGGTTTACCCTAAATCAAGTAAACTTAAATACAAATATTTGATTACTGGTAATAATTAAGTGTAAATAGGGAACCTTTGAAGTATTGGTATCAGCTTCATTCTGCCGATATGCTGTACGTTTGTTACGTAATTTTCTCACATATAAATAGACACAGTATTTAATTTGCCCCTCCTCTTCCTAGAGAGTATCCTGCCCGCTTCCCGCCTAACATAAATCTTGGTTAAGAATTTTTTATATACACTACTTTGCAATGAAATTGCCCCACCCATAAGGAGTTATCCAAATGAGCCAAAAGGAAGTATACAGCAAGAGATACATCTGAACACACCTTTATTACGTTATGGAGCCAAGACGTGCACTCGTTTGTACAGGGTATCCCAACGGAAACCGGCATCAGTAGGTTGTGACACCACCTCTAGCGGCGATGCATTGTTCCAGCCGCAGGTGTAGGTGATCATACAGGTGGCGAATGTCATCTTGGGGTACGTCTGCCCAGGCCTGGTGAACCTGCTGTGTCAATTCATGGAGATTGCGAGGTGATCGTAAACGACGTCCCACACGAGCTCAATTGGCGATAGGTCTGGGGACCTCGCGGGCTATGGCAGGCAGTTGACATCATGCAGACATGCCATGCTCATGTTTGCCGTGTGCGGACTGGCGTTATCCTGCTGAAAGACTGCGCTGGGTATGGTGTGCAGAAAGGGCAATAATACGGGCTGCAGAATCTCTGTGACGTACCGTGCTGTTGTCAGGGTGCCTTGTATGCTGACTAAAGGCGTTCTGGTATCGTAGCCGATGGCACCCCCAGACCATAATCCCGGGTGCTGGTCCACGATGGCGATACCGGATGCATTGTTCATTGGCACGTTCCAATGGTCTGCGCCACACCCCTCCGCATCTGTCGTCGGTGTCCAAACAAAAGCGGGATTCGTCGCTGAAGATCACCGGGCGCCATACCATCCGCCAGCCCACTCGTTCACGACAACATTGCAGTCGTATCGCGCGGTGCTCAGATGTCAAAGGAAGACACAACAATGGACGCCTGGCAGACATTGTCGCGGCGTGTAACCGGCGTGCTATTGTCGCTATTGACACTGGAGCAGTATCGGAAATAGTGATGTTGTCCGCAGTTGCCGCAGGGTGATGGTTCTGTCCGCTAGCGCTGTTCGCAGTATCCGCCTATCGGTACGAGCTGACGTGCTTCTCCGGGCCCTAGAGCTTGGTCTTCTGGCATGTGTGCCTTCCTTTCGCCATCGCCTCCAACATCGGCCTACCGTCCGTGCGTCCCACGACACATGGACAGCAATCCGTCTGGTTGACCATCAAGCCTTGGAGAGGCCAATAATCCGACCTCGTTCAAAGTCCGTTAATTGCGTGAACGGTCGTCGTTGTCATCGTCGCGGCATTGAGACCGTTGTGCGGATTACAGCACTGTACGTTCACGAGGCAGTTGCTTCCTCCCTACTGCATGGAACATCTCGCACAGGTGTCAACTGATGAGCCTATACAGGCACCCGGACACCCTGTATCAACCCAAATGGTCATGTCCCGTGAGCATGCGTCTAATCGTTTACTAGTCGGAGGTAGACTAATGGATAAGGTCGGATAACTCCTTTTGGTGGGGCAATTTCATTGCAAAGCAGTGTATGTCCACGAGATTGTAGGCTACTTCTTCTGCCCTCTTTGATTTCAGAGCCCTGAGAACTACAAACTTGGTGAGATGATCTTGGTACACCATTATAAACTTGTATTTCCCGTCAGGTTGGGATTGAAAATCGATGAGATTTTAGGCATTCTACATATTTCCTAGGCATTCTGTAGATTCAATCCGCACGACAATCCGTAGAGTGTTGTAGTAAATATCTTCATTTATGCTGGCAACACCGCATTGGGCATGGGAAGCACGGAAATTCCTAAATGCAAAATTTAATGACCAATGATGCGGACGAGATGGGCTATTCTTTCGCCCCGCCGAACTCTCTTGATCTGACACCTCCTGATTTTTTTATGTGGAGATTTTATCAAAAACACCGGGTATTCTCACATCCAGTCTCTCTGGAAGACTGAAGGCAAAGATCCAGCTGAAATTTCAGATGAACACACCGTCAATGCTGCGCAACACACGGGGACACATTGAATAATTGATATGATGCGAATTGGAGGTCACAACGAGTTTAGGATGCAATCGTCGGTATACGAGCGTTTGTGCATTTGATGCCAATGTGTCTAATTTGTAGTATTACGATGGTCGTTATAGTCTTTAATTTTCGGTATATAGTAAACGAAACCTCCTGATATATCAGTTTGTTTTGTAGATATACAAGCAAAGTAACTTATATAAATGACTATATAATTTGAAAAACTATATTATATAAGGTATATAATTTGCAAAAGATAAATTATAGAGGGTGTCCCGTAATGATGAAGGAAACTTTGGTAAATGGTTGTATAGGGTGATTCTAAACAAAAATATTCATATGAACATGGGTTCGAATTTGAACGATAATGAGACATGAACAGAAATAACAATGCCACCACCAAGATCAACAAGTTAATAATTCTGATTCCATAACATCTAGGATAATAAAATTTGGAAGAATAATAGGATAGATAGAATTGTGTATACCGTTAAAATTTGATCGAATTCCAACGTGTAGTTTCAACGTAGTAACACGTGCTGTTTAGTACTCACATGTGAGCACGTGCTACGATGTTGAATGAATTTTTTTGCTTAAAATCACCCAACAAGTTTTCGTTCACTCATTACGGGACACCCTGTATAAGTAAAGCTATATGAGTTACAAAAGAGATAGATTAAATCACTAAATACACAGATCTTCTACACGAGATGAAACATATTGTTCCTAATGTCCTGATTCCACATAAAAGTCTGACAACATATTTATAAATCCACAAATATAGAGAAACTACGATCATAATTACATGTCTTTACATATACATAGTGAGAAATACTTTCATTGACATATGTCTTCATCTCCCCTGACTTGAGTCCCTTGGAGTTGGACCTATTTTAGGTCCGTCTTTGTGACTTGGCTTTCGGTATCCTTGATTCATGTTTGGTCTTTCCAAAACAACAACAATAACAGTAATGTAGGGCATATGGAACAGTGCCTATCATTTCATACTTTCTGCTCAACGTCCAAAAATACTAAATGAAAAGATACTATAAATTATAAACCTATTCACAGACAAAACTCTATCAATGAAAGCTACAATTTTCATATATCTAAAAAATTCCTATTCACGCATCAGTATATCCACTACCGTGTTTAATTTTTTTTCTTGTCATCTTCCTTAAGTACATTTCTAGGACAACTAGATCTGGTTCCACAGAAAAATAAAGAAAAAAAAAAGTTAAAATAGAAATGAAGTAATGAATTTAAAAATAGAAATGCCAATTAATAAAGAAACAAATGCTTAGAGGGCAAGACAATAAAACTGAAAATAATTACAAAAAATTATCTGAAACTCCATACTAATTTAAACTGTTTTATTTAATTTCAAATTTTGCTATCAGAATCTTAATGAGATAAAGAATTTATACTTTCCGGGAGAGGGGGGGGGGGAGGCTGAAAAAAATAACAATGCACCATTCCAGAAAAAAATAACAATGTACCATTAAGAAGGCTGCAACTAAGACTCATCATAAGAAATGTAAATACAGTTACTTAGATTTTATCGGATGCGTTCCGCCAATTAAAAACTGAAAAACTTTAGCGAAAAACACTTTCGAAATATTTTTAAAGACATTTATAAACTTTTATTTTCTAACTGTAACAAAGTATGACTTCCTCGTATAGGCCATCCGCATTTTTAAAGGTGTTATTGCCTTTGCCCGAAAGCAATGACTTTACTATGAGATAACTCAAGCCATATACGAGCCATATACGTAATCGTTTCAGCATCCTAATTGTGATGTCTCAGGAGGTCTGGAAACCGACTTGCTTCTTGGACAATCTGAAAATTTTATGCGAATATGTTAAGATTAGATTGATCACACGTAAAACCTTTTTTTGCAAAACTATAGGAATGATTGCATGAAAAGCTTAAGGTCAATTAAAAACAAAAGATAAGGCAAATTTTCCTAGTTTGATAAAAAATAATAAATCTTCAATAGTCGATTACGCCAATTATATTAGATGCTATAAAAGTTCTTTGTTATATCTTTACCTTTTAGCATGAAAGCGGACTAGACAAGATTTATCTGCCACATGCCTTTGTAAATAGAAACGTTAAAAAAAGTACATCACATTATTGTTTTCTTAAGTCTGGAACATAAAAGAGATCTTCCCAGACAAAATCTATAAAGCAGTTGATCCCATTAAAGATATTTTTCATAATATTCTTTTTATAACATTCTTTGTGATATATTTTACTGTAACCAACAATTCCATAAGCGTTTTAGCAATTTAAAAAAAAAAAAAAGTTATCTCAAATAATGTGGAACATGGTGGAAGAGAGAGGAGGGGGGGGGGGAGGTTTATAATTTCGATTTTGTGAATTTAAAGAGGTGATCTTTATAAAGAAATGCGAGCTCTTAATTTTAAAAATAGAAAGCTCCGCAGGCATTTAACGATGGCGCAAGTCCAGAATAAATTACTAGACGAAAGGCTATACTCAACAGCTTCCAATTACAATCAATCACTCCATCATGACATTTAAAGACTTTGTAGCCAAATATTACAGCTAAAGTAATGGAATTAAGGAGAAAAGATGAAAGAGTCGGCTCATCAATCAAACATAAAAATGATTTTATAATTTTCAATGAAGTTTTGTATTTTTTGAAAAACGTACTTAGATAGATATGTATAAAAATTGTAATTATTGGCATGCTAGAACTACATTAAAATTATTCGTTTTGCAATTATTATTCACAATAAGACTGTCACAAAAGGGAGGCGGGAAATCCTGTTCAGCTTTACTTTTCTGACCTATTTTAAAAAAGCTAATACTTTTAAATAATGAAAAAACTGAATGAATTTTCTCATCTGAAATAATTGTATATACTGCAGACTTAACAAATTTCCCATGTTTTCTCTCACATGAATATAACTACATATCTTAAATTTAAAAAACTAAGTGGTAACGATTTTCAACTGGCAACAGCAGAGCTAAACAATAGCACTAAGAATAACAGGTAAAAGAGAAAGACAAACGTAACATATACCTCACGTGCACTTATTTAAAAGGAATTACATAATAAATTGCGTGACATTCTTCACTCTCTCACTCTTTCTCTCTTGTATTCTCAGTTGACGTGACTTGGACATTTGCAGTTTGGTTTTGGAATCAATTCCCTAATAACAGGGAAGGCTTCTTTTTGTTCTTTCACAAAATGTTCCAATAATTAGGCTAAGGTTGAAGCTTAAACATAATTCAGACAATAAAGAATCGAAATTCATACGGTCAATTGCGTTAACTCTTAACTTTTAAATTCCGGAAGATTAAATGAAGTTATGCTCATTTATATAGTTAAATAATTTTATTTAGTTAAAAAAAGTTCGTAATAAATTACCATATAAGTAAGGGACAAAACCAAACTTCTTTGCCACCTCTTATCCCTTAGCCTAGTGGTGGTTCTATCCCCAGTGATTTGAAAGAATCGATATTAGCCCGCCAAGAGAAGGACAAGAAATGTGTAAAAAAATAAAAAGGTTATAAATAGCTCACTACATAAATAATATATAAATCATAGAAAAATATCTTGAGCCTCCACGGCTCAGTTTCTTCTGTATTCACTTAATGATAAAAACATAAGAAAGAAAGAAAAATCGGTAAAGTTTTGGGCTATAATAAAAAAAATAATAAAGTCGTTTTTTATCTAAGTCAAGAAAAAAAAATGGCATTAACTCTAAAGAACAAAAGACCAAGAGGAAAGTATATAGCATTTTTATTATCTATAAAATAAAAAAGAATGTTTTCCTTGAACGTTGCAATTTTATTGACTGAGCTTTGTCTTAGCCACCAAGCGATATCGGCGGAGAAATTCCAAAAAAAGAGCAACAGTCGTAACAATTCAATGGCGTGGATGTTCAACTCACGCTAACCTTATATAAACCACGACACATGTAGAGATATATGGGTTAGCGGGACCTGAAGATGTATTTAATTTCAATTATTTTTTATAGGCTACGATATGTTTTCTAGGTCTTCAAGCGTAGGGAGCATTTGAATTATTGTAATTCTCATTTATTCGTAAATGAATGACGTCAACAAGTGCAGTGCATACTAAAGTATGTCGCCAAGCACAAGTAAGGTGATCGTCACAACATAATTACATTCCTTCACAGTACTCTCTCCTATTATATCTGTCGCATTTCCAGGTATATGCTATAAATAGATCAGAATAAAAGGCATATCCACAAGCCGAAAGCCCAAAACGATATGCAGATCATATTCGTAGAATGTTCGTCTTCTTTCCTTCTTATAAGTTATCATAAGAATTCTCAAAATTTACAAATAATATGAAATGTTTTCAAAACTTACATTACACGGTTAAAGGTCTTGGATGCAAAATGAAATCACGTTTGACAAAGAAAACAATGTCGAACTTCATACAATAATCACGTATCCAAGATGAAAATTACTGTCATTTGAATATTCAAGCTAACTCATAAACTATGCTGATTTATCAAGTTCAAGGAACTGGGTTACTAAGTGCAAGAAACTGATAGCGAATAAAGTACTATTAAGCTCCAAAGAATTTTCGACATAACACACAAATCATTCTACAATGTTGGATAAAAAGTTAAGAGACACGTTCTTTCTGGGATTAAATTATTGAACTATTTAAATTGACAACTTTCTTCATGCTGTTTTGTGAGTAACTTTACGCTAAGAAACAAAACAATGGAGAAGAATTTATATTCTTTATAGGGGAAAAGTTAGGTGTGACAAACAATGTGGACAAAATAATAAGACAAAATTATAAACTTTTTATAAAATATTTGGTAGTGCCTCCTTGATTATGGATAACTTTTCCATCCTTCATCGATTTTACTAGTTTTTGCAAAGTTTCCCGTGGCATTTCTTTCCAGGATTCGAGGATAGCTTGCTTGAGGGTTCAAACATTTTTGAAATGCTTTCCCTTGACATAAATATTTCGAACCAAATTTTCTATGGGGTTGATGTCTGGACTCCTACCTGTTCATTTTAAAACTCCTCTTCTTAAAACTCGCTAAAACTTTATTGTGGTTTTAGATGAATGGCGTGGCGCGTTGTCTTGTTGGAAGACCCAATTTCGGGCTCCAATTATTGGACCAAAAGGCACCAGTTAAATGTCGAACAATTTCTTAGCACTTGCATAAATCAGTTCTACCATCCATAAAGACAACTGACGTTTCTGGAAAAACTTTGACTTTTTCTTCACACTGTGCAAATTGGCCCGTCCAACTTAAACTGCTTCTCATCGCTAAAGATCACTGAATCCCACTCCTGCGTCCATGTCACATGGTCCCTGGAAAATTCAAGGTGATCTTTCTTGTGTCGTAGTTTGAGATGGTTTTATGTGAGAAGAATTGTACGGTCCTTTGTGAAACAATTGGACCAACGATTCGCTTAACAGAAACAGTTGAAATCTGCTGTCTTAACACTGAATAGTGACCGAAGGAGTAAGACCAGGAGGCCTATCAGAACTCTGCAATACATTGAAATTCGATACTATACACCTAGATCTTCCAATCAAACTGCGATTTCTGCATTGATTTTCTCCTTGTCGTTATAGGATGATATTTGTCTCATTTTAAAGCTGAATAACGCTTTTCCATTTCCTGTTTTATTTCTAACTGATAAAACGAGGGTTATTTGTAAAGTTCAGACTGTCAGATCCGTTTTGCAATAAACACAAAACTACTATACATATATCATGCAGGCTGCCGATGATCTCCTTTAGCTCCCGGAACAGGTGATAGCCACTGGACGTGAGGTCCGGATTGTAAAGCGGGTGGTCAAGTTGTTCCCAACTAATCAGATCTTTTAATTTAATTGAAACTGCATGACTTTCTTCACCGGCGGCAGCTTCTATAAAGTGATCATGCGGAAGTACATTGAGCGCTATGACAAGTGCTTAAATAAATTTGGAAACTATGTGGGAAATAGTTAAAGGTACAGTCAACCAAAGGAAATAATCCACACGAGTTTAATACTTAATATTACATTTCATGCTAATGTGTTGTTTAAATAGCCTTTTTAATTATAATTATTTAAATTTAATAATCTTAATAATGTTAACTCTAAATGTAATATTAAATTATTAAAAATAATTTAATATTGAAACGGTAAAACTTAGAGTAAAATTCAAGTGTGGAATATTTCCCTTTGATCTGCTAAAGAAAAAATTTTGAAATTATATATAGTAGTTTTGTTTTTATTGCAAAATGGACTTTACTTTACAAATAACCCTCGTAAATAAGAAGTTTGCTAAAAGGTAAAGATTTGAGGATATTTTTATACATTTGCTTACCAAGATTTGAGGCATTAACACCAGTAATTTTCAAAAAGCAATAAGAAATATAAACGTGTCTTATCTTCGTGATCACTCTATTTTCAGTTATTTAGTTCTCAATTGATAAAAAATGTAACATAGAATTGAAAAATATTAAGTATTTTTAAGTATGCTTAAAAACTTGTGTCTTTTAGTTGGCCAACATTGTATTAAAAAATTCAATTTTAAAGATATAACACCAAGTTCTATGACTCAATTGTCTACATATTTTCTAATACGATCTGTATCTTACCAGTAATTAAATTGTAATTTTCATCGTTTTTATTATCTTTTCTCTAGTGGATAATGAAACACAATTATAAGTTTAAAACCAGAAAGCTTTACTATATAATATAAATTAAAATGAATTATACGACTTCACTATAAATTATCCCTGAATTGCAATCCTTGAATTGCAAATACAATTTTATAAAAACAACATTTACAGTTAGAATTCTTTAGCATTAAAAATGAAACATATTCGCATTAAAAAAAAAGAATGAGAGCTTCATATTACCTACTGAAAATTAATACACATCTTCGGATTTTTTAAGATGGACTTTGTAGAAAACACCTGAGATCGGGCTATTATTTCTTAAAAGTAACCGTTGTTAAGCAATCTTTTGACCTCTTAACAATAAAAACACAATAACTTTTTATTCATGATAAAAAAAAAACTGTTCCTATTCGATTTTATTATCTCCTAAAGAAATGCAATAATACAAGGCAACACATAATCCACTTTTAATTAGAGTTCATTGTCTGCTAACATGGTCTTAATGGATCCATTTCAATCGAGCAGGAAAATTAAAAAAGTAAAGGAAAACTGCTTGCACAACAAACCGCCGGAATAATAATTATCTCTGACGCGGGATTTCCAATGCAACTCGCCGTGGCTGCTGTGGAATCAGCCGAGATTTTTCTAGGTAGCATGGGCAAGTGGAAGTTTCCTAAATTTAAAGCTATATTACTGATTGATTTGTTGTTTACCGCTCATAACGAGCTTCTCTTGATCATGATAAATTCCGACTAATAATGCTCACCCTTTTCCCTCAGCGTCATCGACTGTGCAACCACCGACTTTTTAATTAATGCAAACGAGCCGAGCAACAGGATTCACACAAAACAATGACGTCTGATTGGAAAATCAATGATTTCTTGTTAACGTCTCATTTAATCATCCAAAAATGACGTTCCAGCAAAGGACGGGGGGGGGGGGGTAAGGTGAACTGCAGTCAACTTTTCTTTCGTGAGTGAATTAAAGCGATCGCTAAGCAAAAGAAATAAATCGCAGAGTAAGCGCTTACCGTTTGCGAATTCATGTCCCGGTTGTATCAGCTGAACGAATTATATTCCCGTGCCTTCCTGTCCTCCAGCACCGACACTTATCCGTCAATCTACAATAAACCGACCGTCGAAAGCACTTTGAGGAAAAAGTTTACGAGTTTCGATCAACGTCACAAACGGATCGCCCACTTCACTGTTCCTCGTACTCGGAAAGAGTTGCTATTTCTTGCCCCAATCCCTCTTCGCATTTACCAAACCAAGCCGCAAGCAAAAACATAAATAAAAATGAAACATCATACAATCGCCTCTCCGTTCGTAATTATACTTGTTTTGTTATAGAGAAGGGAAAGAAAGACGCATAAACAGGTGGAGTGGGAGGGAAGGATCCGGAAAAGCGTGAAGAGCAAGACAGACATGCTGACAGACAAGCAATCGAACGGACTTCGTGAAGTACGAACGGCCCCCCTCCTTCCTTACTACAACGAAGTGGGTCAGTTGCGTCATAATAACCGAGTATCATCATCATCATCATTAACGACCGACAACTACTTTAGTATACTCGCATGTTCTAGCTATTGTTTATTGCATGTGAATATAAGATCGGTTCAATCTTGCCGTCGCAACTGGGGCTTAATAGCCGGAAGAAAATTCCTCACTCCAACAAAAAAACGTCAACTATCCGAATGACTTTTAATGAGACCGAATTTTTTTATCTCTTGTTTACCTAGGAATTATCCCTTTACCCACCCCCCCTTCCTCTCTCTCGCGCGCAACTTCCTTTTGTTAATTTTATTGGTTCCTTCGCTTAAATGGGCGGCACGTGAACCAATAATTACACAGCAACTTAAATGACAAATAAATAAACTCGATGTGTTAACAGGAACAGCTTTACAATCATTATTATTTGGAAGGTAAAGATGAAAATTTTAATAACGTTTATGTAACGATGCGATTCGCAATTTTTTCAAGCCTTCTTTAGTATAAAAAAAATAACGCTCATTAAAATAAAAACAAAAGAAAACACTATCAAGGGAAAAAACTCCTGTGTTGACCTTCAAATTCCTAGTTTATTGACTTGAATGAGATTATGAGATTTCAGTGACAACACTGCAAAAACTACTTGAAAAACTGTTCCTTGCTGTGATTTATGGTTTCATTGCTCTTTAGGCTAAATATGTTCCGAAAAAATTATCTATTAAATGGAAATGATGACAATTTAAACTTACAGGAAGTTATCGGCTCTTTATCTACCGGAAAATAAATACAATGTAAATAAAACGGTGATATGCATAAAATTATAATACTCTAAAATAATGGCATATAATTAAATAGCCTATATTATTTATTAAGTATCGAAAGGTGCTTTATGCTATCAGTGTGGCGAAACGTGTCTGTCTATCTGTCTGTCTGTCTGTCTGTCCGTCCATGACTCTAACTCCTCCGAGACTATGAAAGATTTTCAAAATCTGTTTTCGTCAGTCGATGAATATGATTCATGGCACGAACCAATCACAAGCGGTTATTCATTACTATTTTCGTCAGTCGATGAATATGGTACATGGCACGACCAATCACAAATATTATCTAAATCGGTTCAATAGCACGTGCACAAATGGTACCTTCACGACCCTACCTAGCAATTTTCAATGGACAGATATACAGGGTGACCCAAAAAAACGGGAATTTTTGAAATGCGTAGTGGCAGCCTCGAGCAGGTGGCAGCACTGTGGGAGAGTGACCTTGAGCAAGTAAACACTTTGCCATTTTAGTAACCATGGGTCAGTAGAACGGGCAACAGCGTGCGTTAGTCATAAAAAATGTTTTTAACTGCTTGATCTTAAGATTCGGTAACGTTCCCTGGCCTCCTAGATCGCCAGATTTGTCCGTTTGTGATTTTTTCTTGTGGGGCAATCTCAAGAGTAAAATGTACACGACTCGACAAAGAACTCTGGAAGAGTTAAAACAGAGAATTCAGGATGAAATAGATAGTATCCCAGCTGAGATGTTGCAGGGGTCAGTGAGGAATCTCAACAGCAGATTTCAAGAATGCATTCGTACAGGAGGACGCCATAAAAAATGATAAATTCCATTAATGTTTCGTAAATGGCAAGTATACAGGTTTCAATTACGATGAATAAAATGTTTTTCTTCCATCACTCTTGGTTTTATTGGATTGTTGAAAAGTTCCCGTTTTTTTTGGGTCACCCTGTATTAAGTAATATATCAAACAAATCGTAATGACGAGATAGAAGCGGTTATTAATTACTATTTTCACCAAATGATAAATATGGTTCCGGGAATGAACCATTTTGAAAATGGTTGTAATCGAAACAATGGCAGGTGCTCTAATGGTACCCTTATGACACCCTCAAAATTTTTCAATGATAAGATATGGCATGCAATATATCAAACAAATTGGGATGATGTATCATGAATGAATATAACGTAAAATTGATAGTCGAAATTGGTTTCAAGAAGCTGGTTTAGTGGAACCATTATGGTTCATTGGAACTTTCAATGCCAAAATATGGCATGCAATATATCAAACATTTGGAATGATGTGTCATAAATGAATACAAGGTAAAATTAATGATAATCCAAATTGGTTCAAAGGTACGTGGTTTAATGGTATCATTATGGTCCATTAGAAACTTACAATGTTAACATAGGGCGGTTAAAAATATGGTTCCGCGAATGGTTTAGTTTAACCTTTCGATACTTGGTTATGTCATTCCTTAATGGCTTATTTATTTATCATCATCATCAGCAGAAATAGTAAATTACAGAAATTGATGAGAAGGTTTTGCTAAATAGTAAGAACAGATTTTTTTCCCTTATATCAAGTGACTTGATGATTTTTTTATGTGCACAATAATCAAATTGAAGAGTAAATATAAAACATATGTTAAGTTTTCAATTAAACAAATGAACATATCAAATCTTATTACATCTTATGCATTTGTTAGTTCATAATTTCATTATCGCCATGTAGTTTCATTTTGGGTTGTTAATTGATCGAGGAACATGGATATAATGGTAGTGCAATATTATTATTAACCCTTTTGCTGCGTAAAATGGATATAGTCACACAAAATTTCATTACCTGTAGCTGCAGAAATCGGATTCATCCCATACGCTTTAAAAAAGCGTTAGGCTCCGAAAAGTGGATACTTTCATCTTATCAGGAATGGAAATGAAATTCACTTACGCAGTGCAAGGGTTAAATAATTACAATAATTTGAAGCTAATGTAAACTCAGAGATAAAATTCTCACACTGAACTTCATACGAGGTCTGTTCAAGTAACAGAAATTTTTATATTTTTATTTAATATACAGTTTATTGGTCTCCTTCAAAGTACTCCCTTCCTCTATTCACACATTTGTTTCAGCGGTGTTCGCACTTTACCATGCAGTCCTGGAAAGCTTCTTTTGGAATATCCTTCAATGCCAGTGACGAATTTTTCTTAATGTCATCAATGGAGTCGAAACGGTGTTCTTTCAGCACTGATTTAAATTTTGGAAACAAGAAAAAGTCACAGTGAGCTAGGTCTGGGGAGTAGGGAGGCTGGGGAGGACAGTCATCTTATTTTTGGCATGAATTAACAAGGCTGAATGGGCAGGCGCATTGTCATGATGAGTTGTCTTGCAATAACGGTGGTCTCTTTTTGCGATTCCGTTAATATTTTTCCCAGTTGCACGCAAAATTTCACGTTGCATCGTTGCTCTCGTAAATCGGAAATTGCAAAATTCGCCACGAACACTGAAACACGTTGCACTCAAATGACAATAACTCGAAAACTAAACCTTATGTAAAAACATGTAAATGGTCCATTAAACGGAAGGATATGACAATTGCAGTGCTGCCAACTGCTCGTCACTACGACGATCCGTTGCCGTTTAATTAAAAATGTTTGGCAATTTCCTGAACAGACCACATAAATTAACAAATAAAATCTCAAACCCTACAAATCCTGCACTAGTTTATGCACAGTTATTTGCGAAATATGATGTTCACATTGTAAAGATAACATGAGATAAATAACTGATACAGTTATTAATATGTTCACATTTATTTATTTATTTATTTATTTATTTATTTGTTTTTATCTTTTTAGTAAATTCGGGATAAATAACTGATACAGTTTTCGGATACTAGTCTCGAAAGAAATTGGATTAATAATGAGAACAAGAATAATTCCAGAATAAGTTTATAAATTCTGAATATTTTTTAAAAGATTTAACTTCAACATTATCTTTAAGAATACAAACAATAAGCAGACAGCTCTACAAAAGGATGAACATCTTAAAGAAAAAAGTAGTATTTATCGATGAAACTGTATAGAATGTAGTCAATTTTCCATTGGAACAACGGAAAGAAAAGCACCCACTTCCTAAACTACCAAGCTCTATAAATATTAAAATGTATCAACGATTCCATAAAATGTGATATTTTAGAAAATTTACTAATTTAGAGAGCCAAGAAATTAACAGTGAATATTTTATTAAATAGTCAACACGCGTTTGAAAATGACTTGTTATGGGAACGAATCAAATACATTATCTTATAAATTTGTTATTTTTAATTTCCCTCATTGTCTCTTTCAATAATACACTTTGTTGATTATAATATTACATCTATTGTCAATTAGTACAATAATTACTGATAATCATTATTTCAAATATCTTTCTGCCTAATCTTCAAATTTTATGTTTACGTTAGTCCTTGAAAATGACCTTCAGCCGAAATTATTAGCGGGCAAAATTTCTATATTTAAACTAATTTATAATTTCTCTTTAGACGTTATTTTAATCCTTGAACTTGTGCGAATTATATATTTCCTGTAGAAAAATCAATCGCGAGGAAACTTTGCATTCACGATTTAATCCAAATGGAACAGGAAAGCAATTAGTGAAAAAAAAAATTAAAGAAAACTTTGGTTTCATTTATTCTCATTTCCTTCATTATAAATTACACCTTGTAACCTTAAACTTGAATGGCCTCAGTTGGCAAACATTGATTCGGTTCTAAGCATTTGGCAAGGACGTTTGAGGTTACGATGACTTTTCAAGAAATTTGAATGCAAGCGTGGATCACAAGAGGAGGGTGCTATGTTCGCAGCTCCATCTCTCGCTATCCTAGACATAAGAAATTGTGCTAGTGATTCAAACGAAATATTACATGTATTTGTTGTTTTGCTGATGCTTTAATAAAATTTTGTTATTTCACTGAGCAATGTTCATTACCAAAATATCTCCTCTTCTGCTATTATTAGCTTCAACCCGCTACTGGAAACTACTAAGGGAGATTCCTGACACCAACACTGTTCTTCTCTCTCTCCATGAAGTACCTAATATGATAAAGCAATAATGGAGAACTATACAGATTACTCCAAAATTTGGTATAAATAGATTAAGATTGAAAAACGAATGGAAACATTCCGCGACCTAGGATAGAACGGGGACCACGAGTATTCGGATACTTGCGGTCTAAGGTCGCGGAATTTTTCCTTTAATTTTTCAATCTTAATATACGAGAATTGTTCAAGAGAAACTCATTTAGAGGCTGGGAAGCATTTTTATTCAAATAATTTAAAATAAATCTCCATGAACATTAAGGCATGAGTTTCACTGATGCACTAATCTATAGATTCCCATCTGGTAAAATTTCTGCGGTTATTGACGGAACCATTGCCTAACAGCAAACACTACGTCAGGATGCGTCGGGAGTGAACCGCCCTCCTTTTAGCAATTGTTTTAGAGGGCCAAAAAGACATGGAAATCGCACGGGGATAAGTCGGGACTGTAAGGGGGCTTACTGTACGAGGGAGCAGATCTTGAATCTTTCGGTCTGCATGGGGGCGAGCATTATCATGCAGAAGGATAACACCGTTTGTGAGTTTCCCGGGACGTTTATTCTTGGTGCTGGCACGTAAACGTTTGAAGATGTCTGCATGTCAATCAGAATTGATGTTGACATTAGGTTCCTCAAAGTCTAAGAGATCAAAAATTGAATAACAGCACGCAGGTTATCTTTGGACGGATAATCTTCCAACTGAATTTACAACTCTTAGAAAGAAGCAAACATCAAGTATGGGTGACAAACGCCTCACTAGTACTTAAACAATGCATATAAACAAATTTTTTCAGTTGTCTAAGCGATACCTTCTCGGCTGCGCAGTCCAATCACGTTTTCTATTGAACAATCCTCGTACAATATTTACCTAATTTGATTTTCATTTAATATATACCATGGATTTTTATTTAATGTATTCTTTTTGTTGTTCTCTGGAATTGTGTTTATCTTTGAATCTTGTAAATAATCCCCTTTTACTGTCTGGTATACATAATTAATCTGTATACTGTTTGTGGTGCTCGCAAACCAAACACACGAGGAGTCGATTGCCTAAACCAATATACCAACTGGCTTAATATGTACACAGTGCATACAACGATCGATATGCTATGAATCTTTTCAAACCACACTTTCAATATGTTTTATATCTGTTGTAGTAAAGATTTCAAATAAAAATTTTTGCTCAGACGGCAATGTTCAGTTTACTTTTCAGTGGCGTCGCCTGTCTTTTTCGTCGGCTGCATTTTCATCGGTATTTATTTATTTATTTATTTAAACATACAATTTCAATTTCAATTCAATTTCAATTGTTATTTACAATTGCAAAAACAATTAATTGTAATCATAGAACAATAAATTGGTAATAATAATAATATTCAATTTAAAAAATATTCATATAAGATAAAATCAGCAATTTTAGCACCAAATTGCTGAAAAATTGCCCCTGTCCAGGGGCATCCTTTAATGAAAAATTTATATAATCAATATAAAAATATATAACTTTGTATGATATTAAACAACAGCAATATTAATTAATAGTAGAATAAACAGAGGACTGCGTAAATTAGTTAACATTTAATAGTAAACAGAAGTTAAATCAGATGTAATTTGGCCCGAGCAAATGCTTTTAAGGAGAAGACGTTTAAAAAATTGAAGAGAAGGTGCATCGTGAAGTTCTTTAGTTAATTTTGACCAACAGATAGCGCCAGAAATCGAGATTGATCTCTTTGAGTAATTCACTCTATAAAATGGAATTATTATTTTTTTCTATCTCGTGTGATAGTGATGACATGGATTAGTTATCATTGGGGGATTTCTAATATAATATACGTTATGTTTGACTTTATATATATATATTGAGTATGTGTATCAAGTTTCAGCTCTCTAGCTTGTCGAAAGTTGGTTTAATCTTGGTTGGTTATACAGATATACAGACAAATTTGCTGGTGAGTTAATTGAAAGTATGGAAAAAGATATAATTCTTATTGATTTATATCGGCTTTCCTGTGATTGCTAAAGAAACTAATTTTAAAGCTAGTGCCATTGTATATTTTTTCCTGCTTAACTCCAGCAGTTAAATTCTTTAATTTGCATAGAGTTTTATGTCAAACATAACAGTGAGATATTAAAGAATTTCTTCTAGTCATTTTAACAGCGGCAAATATAATGTATATGGAGGATCAATCAGAATATGCTAGCTAATGCCACAGCCGTTACTGTGAAACAAATCGTCTCATTAATTATAACAAAAAGTAACCGTTTCATTTTAAATAATTAATTGTATATGATTTTTAAGTATTTTCTCTAGAAAATGAATATTTTATCGATAAATTTTGTTTCTTGTTTCCATTGTATGTAATTTAAAGCAACTGTCTGTTCTTGATGATACTCTGCTTCGCTTTTCACAAAATTGAACGCCAACCTGCTTCTCACGGACTTTAATAACGATCAAATATGGAAAATAAAATTTTCTTTAAAAAATAAATAGGGGAAGTGTTCTTAAATAAAAATACTTTCTGAAGGAAGGAAAATTACGTAATAATTTGAAATTTTTTAAATAATTATATTGAATTTTCTCAGGCGGAAATTAATTTTCTCTATTTCCTGTAACTAAACATACTTTCGATGATTTAAGAACCTGTAATAATCGAAGAGAATCGTAATGAAAGAGAGACCATCACGGGATCTTATGCTTCCAAGTCGGTCAAAAAAAGAATCAAAATAATCACATTTATTATTATTATCATTATTATTGTTATTATTACTGGCTTCCCCATTTTCTTCCATTGAACGTCATTTATTATTGAAGAAGTTCTGTTAGGTAGGGGAGGATTCTATGACTTTGAACTCGTTCCCTCGATAGAGAATGACTACACTGCACACACCCCTCCCCCTTCCTCCTCTAGGGAAGCACGTTTACTCTTTCTTGCCACTTTTTTTTTTTTTTTTTAATTTTTAAAAGGGTTTGAGAAACCTGGACTTAGTCCAAAACTGGAACATTCACGTTGAACTTACTGGGGGAAAAAATCATTAACGGCGAGGGCAGTGGAGTAGGGAAACGAAATCCCATTTAGAGAATTCTTTAAATCCTAGAATTCTATAAAAAGAAGTAAACAGGTCATTAAATAGATAACAAACTGATTTTTTTAACAAAATAAAAAATAAAGTAAAAAAAATAGGAGAAACAAAAATCACGAAGTATAGTCAATTATTTTCATAAAAAAAAATGCCCCTCCTAATTTATGGCGGTGAATAAGATGAAGACTTATAGTTGTTTTTTTTTTTTTTTTTTTTTTTAGAATGCCATTATTTTCATCATTACCGAACTAATAAATAAATAAGATGGAGGGAATAGGTTTTTCATAATCAATAAGCGTGCGAGTGCCAATCTATATTATATTGGAAGTGAAAGAAAAAGGCAAAACCATATTTGAATAGAAAAAAAAATTTCTCGCTTTTACATGAACGAAAAGGTAAAATGCGACTATTCTATAGGTGATCGAAGGGTTTTTCTTTTTTTTTTTCGTTCTCGTTTAGGCGGTTGGATGGATGTGTTATCCATCTGGATGGAAAGAGCGCCGAGGGACGTTTCGCCCTGAATAATTGACGAGGACGACGCGCCTGTCTTTGCAGCCGGCGGAAACGACTGGCGAAGAGGTGAGGAACCGAACCTCGACTCACATGCGAATAATCCTTTTAGTTTTCGTCCGAAAAAACGACTGTTTACCGTTTGGAATGCCACGTGCCCTCGTTCTACGCAAAACGATTAAAGGGAGGAGGTGTAGGAATGAAAACACTTAAAACCACTTTAACACCTTCGGAAGTGGAGGTGAAAGAAGAATAGCTTCGCTATCAAAAATTATTTAAAAGGATAATAGAGGCAAATAGGGTTCGTTTATTCAATCAAAATAAATAGATTTCTGTATTGACGCTATTAACGATTTTTCAGATATTGGCATTAATAATTTAAAAGAAACATGAAATGGCAATTACTGAATTTTGAATCGAAATGATAACTTCCCTTGAAATTTATATTCATGGGACTTAAGGCAAAATTTAACTGGAGTTGCTTTTCTTGTTTAGGGGCCTCCTTGAAACTGGAGACGGTAGGGAATTTGTTTTACTGCTGTGTAGCGAGATCCGTATTTATTTTTATGTTTATTTAACTTTTCGAGCTGTATTTGTTTAACTTGTTTATCGTATGTGGATACGTTTCTTACGCCAAAACAGAAGTGCTTGTTGTCTACCTTATTCTTTTAAAAACAAACAGGCATCATATTTCCATTATTTTAGAGAGTTTTAGGTTTATTCATGTACATGTAAAAAGCTTTCAAAAATTAAACTCACTTTTCGTAAAAGCTTTTAAAAATTAAAGCATGCGCTGAAGAGTTCATCAGTGTTTTCATTAATCGAAAATGCGCGTCCGTGATTACGAAAACTAACCAGGAGAACTGGTCTGCTTGTCTCAGCAATTATCATAATTATTATTAATGTAATTGATGGAGGGGGCCTTGCAGTACATAGCGGGAAAGAATACAAATAGATTTGTGTGTTATTATTTTCTCCTTCTTTCTATTGCTTTCTGTATCATTTTATATTCTTATAGTCTATAATTTAGCAACTTACTTTTATTTTGTATCTAACCAATCAATGACTGTTTATGTCATCGTAATCTATATATAAGATGTCTTGCCTGCCTCTTCTTTTGTATCCTTGAATGAAAGGCGAAACTTGTGTCGGAATTCTGTTTTCTCTTCCGCTATGTACTACAAGGCCTCCATCAACTTCATCAAGAAGGAAAGTACAGAGAACTCTTCATTTCATAATATAAATTAATAATAAACTCGTATTATTACAATCGCTATACGTTAAATTAATTTCCAAAAATGCTTCACGCTGAAAAACGTCTTAAAAGTTGATTTCAAAAACGTACTTTAAATTGTTTCTAGTGTGTTAAAACCGGCGATGAAAATGAAGTTGTATACTTCACAAAATATTACATAATCAAATAAAAGAGAGTAAAGTAGGCTTTAAGAAAGTTAAAAAATAAAAGACGCAAGAAGAAGATAAAATAGATAAATATTTAAAAAAATCATGGTTTACTGTTATTCATGCTGGAAAAAATGCAACAACTAAAATTTTCAAGAGAAACTATCGGACGCTTTATTTAATAGTAAAGAAGAGGAAGAGAGAATATCCGAGTGAGTATGAAGCGGAATTGAAATCGGAGAAGATAAAAGAAAAAGAAAATACAATTTTAAAAAGTGAAGACTAAAAAAAAAAGGAGAAGGGATTGTTTTAGTGAAAGGGAGAAGAGCATTTGGCAAAGCTAACCTCGTCGCTGAACTTGTAGCTGTCAGACATGTCTGTGTCTCTGTAGCGCTCACCGGAGCCGATGGACGAGGGGGTAAGCAGGCGGGTGCGTTCGGGCGGGTCGGGGGTTCACTCGCCGTCCGAGGGGACCGTCGCTGACCCCCCCCGCTCCATGAGAATTCCTCTCCCTTCGGTGAAGCGGGGTTAACAGGGAAGGTAGAAACGTCGGCGAGCGACAACCCCCAGCCGTCTTCTCGTCACGAACTCCTCGCGCATTGGCTATTAATCCACCGCACGTGAGACAAGGAATACCCCCTAATTGGTCGGAAAATTTCTCATTGATTTTCCAACAGGAGCGAAATGAAACAAATTTTCGCGCAGGAAAAACAATCGAGGCGCAAATGGACGTAAACGGCGACGCACGAAATCCAATCGACGCACTAAACGCACACGGAGGAAGAAAAAGGAAAGAAAAAAAAATGCCATCCCAACAACATCGCCGCACAACGAACGCCTTTGAAAACCACCGACGCCGCAATAACAAAGCGAGAGAACCGATGTATTCTAGTTCCTGAAAGCACCTGTCGCTTCTCTAATAATAGACACATGAAGGTAAATAAATCATCATAATGATGAAAGAATGATTTAGCAATCCTCTTAACTGTTCTTCATGAGCGTTATGATATTTGAAAGCTCGTCACCTGAATACACAAGAAACTCGCGCCATCGCACGATTAAAAATTAGCGCACTTTAGCAAGACAGTTAGAGAAGAAGGAAAATATAAAGCGCAGCCAAACCTTTTTCTTCTCTTTTCAAAAAAACACAAACCCTCAATATCTCTACAAGTTATCTCATATCTCCGGTGCTTCTATTTGCTGCCACTGGATGGAACCACCGAACAGAGACACCGGTCATGAAATGACGCAAACGATGCAATGAAAAATAAATGCCACTACAGATGCACGCTACTGAGTAATTTGGCCACGGAAACAAAATAAAAAATCTGGGGGGGAAAGATCGTCACACTTCTTTATAATCGCGTATAAAATCCCTAACTGGCTAACGCGATAGACCATTAAAATAACTTTTATTACTGTTCATTTAGTTCCATGTTACAAGACTTTTTCTTGCGCAAACACCGAAGAAAAAATAACGCAATGACATAAAATCAATGAAAACTTCAAGGCGAACTAAGAATAGGAAGCAGACGACTGTCTTGCGAGACAACGGGCTCAAAGCCGACTAAAATCGCCGAAATCCTGTTATAAGGAAATATTCTTGGAATCAATATTTTCTTGTCAGAAAAAGTGAAAAACATTGATTAGACGCTGGACTTACACGCGGATCCTAGTGGGAAAGAAACAGTCGGAGCAGAAACGGGGAAAAAATTCTCATTGAATAGGTTCCAATTATCTAAAACTCCGATACGTATTTAACGGGTCGTTCAACTCATCATCGTCGACTAAACGGAATTAACAGTAGGATTCCAAATCGAGCAATCATAAAAAATAAAATACGAAATTAGAAACGCCGTTAATTTAACGTTCCTTTTGAGAGCGCTCGAGTGCTTCGAAGCACTTTCCACTTTATTCTGCACTCATGAGGAAGGGAAAATGTTAAAAATAGTATCATGGGTGAGAAAAAAATAAAAAAAAAACTCACAAAAAAACTCTCTCATGGAAGTAAATGGCAAATGGAGTATGGAGGGGAGTAGACAAACATTTTCTCCTTTTGTTTTTCTCATGGAGAAGTGAAGTGAAGGCGTAGGACGAGGATAACAGTAAATCCTCAGGTGGAGGAAAGGATAACAAAGCGTAACAACACAGTTATAAAACCTCAAAGAATCGACAGAAAATAACTTTCCATTCTTTTTTCTTTTCCCTATAATAACGTTTGTCACAGAAGCTTAAATTATAAAAAACAACAACAACAAAAACAAAAACAAAAACTAATCAAACTTAACTTTTTATGATCATCCGATACTAACGTATTAATATCGATGATCTCGGAAATGCTATTAAAATATAAATCAAAAAGGAAAACAAGAGAAGATTAAACTGGTTCCAATTTTTAATGGAACAGTTTCTTTTGTTAATAATGTTTACATGATAACAGTAATCAGAAATCAATCTAAATGAGTAGTTTTTTAAATGGTCACTTTCTTTCCCTCTCTTATCATATTTACCAGAAAAATGTGTTATCCGAAGTTCGTATTTAAAATTTATTAACACTTTAAATAAATGCATGCACGATTAAAATACATGCACTAGCATTCCTACATCCAATAATATATAAATTATTAATTTACTACTTCGATTAGATGAACTCGATATTTCGATATTCAATAGATACAGGAAAATTGAACATTAATGCTATATGAAGTTTAAATCAATCAAATAAGCCATTTACTGATACATTTTAAAGGCAATATTCCGAAAGCAAGTACTATTCCAAATGCAAGTACCATAAATCATGTTGAACAATTATTATAATAATCAATTATAATAATCATAAAATTAAATTTGTTCGTTTCCAAATATCCATCCGCAAACCGAAGGTCTATGAGAGGAGTCCTTGAGACTCAGAACCCTTCTAACGACTAAAGAACCGAGAATAGTGATCATTACATCAGTTATTACCTCCTTCTACTATCATGAAGTGGTTCTCCTAGCTTCAGTGTACATCGGTTAACCGTGGCCTACAACACGATAATCCGATTAGCCTTTAGGGTTCACAGACTCGTTTCAACATATTGGTATATTACAATTATCGCCTCCCAACCTTGAAATCTATATGAAGGACAGAAATGACATAGCAATGAGATAGCAAGTGCACTTCGACTTCCCGTCTTCTACTAAAACAATGGTGCATTACCGAACATCAGTTCACGAAACTACAAAGGTACAGGTGTCCTAAAAAGGACTGACGATTTTTAAAATGGAATAGCAAGCAAATGCTGACAAGAAAAAATAAGAAGCAACTAAGAATTGGAATTGCCTGTATATGAAGGAAGAAAATATAATCTAATTTCCATTACATTCAACTAAAATAATTATTTACAGAATGTATATGTTAAATTTTAACATGTATTAAATGGGTTAATAGTGAAAATTTAATTTTAAATGAGTTTGCCATTCTGCCTATTATAAAACCTATAGTGGCACCGAGTAATGCTTTTAAATATTTGCAGAGAGCATAGTGACTCGGTAGAGTAACTCAATTTCATCTGTCTTTACATTATTTCAGACAGTCGAAAGTGTTTATATCTGGAAAAAACCCCTTAGAAGGTTTTCTTATACACTACCTCTTACCACAAAAGAACATCCACAGTATGGAACGCTGCATACGTACACGGTTGGCGAGAAATAAGTTTCCCATTTCAGAGAGCTCTGGAGTGCGTTCTACTGCTCCAAATAAGACAAAATTTATGCTACAGTTAAATCAATTTTAAGCACTTGACATTTATTAAAGAATGGATCGGAAAAAATATAAGGACAAATACCAAAACAAATTCCTGACCTTGCACACGGATCTCTTACAAGAACACCTTTTAATGGGGCATTTTCCATATAATACAGGGTGATTATAAAGTCACTATACATTTTGGTGAAATCATTAACGAATTTCATTTATTTGCACAGCCAAACACACCCAAAGTGAATGTGTGGATGGGAGTTACACAGTCAAAGGTCTATGGGCCCTTCATGTTTGCCGAGGGGACTATCAATGGTACCGTGTACCTCGACATGTTGGAGCAATTCCTGGAGCCACAATTGTGAGATGAAGGATTTAGGATACCGTTGTGTTCCAACAGGATGGGGTACTATCCCATTTGGCCAACATCGTTCGGGACTAACTGAATCACGCATTCCCAGGCAGATGGATTGGTCAGGGCTCGCCAAGACTGTGGGCTCCTCAGTCCTCAGATTTGACCCCCATGGATTTCTTAGCGTGGGGTTTTATCAAGTCCAAGGTGTACCAGGTCAGGATTAAGCACCATTGCACAGCTGAAACAACGGATTACAGCCGCGGTGAAGGACATTACACCGCAATGTTGCGCAATGTTTTCCGGGCCACGGTGGAATGCCGGGATGTGCAAGGGGGGCACATTGAAATTTACTAAGAATGTATCCTGGTATGATATCTGGTTGATGCATACTGCAATTGCTGCAATAAAACGGAGTTTTCACCAAAATGTATAGTGACTTTCTAATCACCCTGTAGTACAAATCAACTACCTCTCGAAATTCGCCAAACAAATTTTACCTGTTAATCCTATATAGTCCGACCATACGTCCTTTCTATAGAAAATCACTGACTACGAGGGCTGTTCAATATTTTTTTATTATTCACGTAATTCCTTGTAGTAAACTTTAATTTTGTATTACATTGATAACTTCATTTCTATAGTAGTACTAACTTAAAATGTATAGTGGTACTAGTTTAATTGCTTTTTATTTCATGGCTGCAAGCCAAGACATATTTAGTCCCACCTAGAACAACCAAGGGGGTACACGCAATAACAATGTGCTGCGTGATGAAATTCCGAAATACCGACTAAAACTTCAATAAAATGCATAGTACAAACTGTGAAATGGATTAAATGAACAGAATATATTGAAAGCCAATCAAATAAACATTCAATTGTTGCTTTGCTTTAGGAAATGAATAAAGAGTGCCAAGATTTCTTACTGAAACATGATTTGTTTTCACTTTACCTGCAGCTTAAGACTCGTCGTAAAGAATTACATAATTTAACAATGTTTCCTAGATTTGTAAACAATTGCTTAAAGTGAGCATCCATGGATGGACAATAACAAATACGAAGACTTGATTGCCTGTAAAACCATTGCACTACGGTCCAACAGAAATAATCATCCTATCGATCATCGAATCAATCATATCAATGAGCTTCATCGTGAAGAATGCGTGGAGAATAAATAATTATTGTGTGTACGGATGTAGTTGTAGATATGATTATTACTAAAGAAATGATTACAATTTAAAAGTCTGATTCGTTCATCGCAACGAAAACAATTTTACCTCTTACATAATTTTCCTTGGACAAGCTTGTGTCTTCCAATGCTAAACACTGAAAGGCCATTACGCGCTTCAATATCATAAAACGGCAAGATGATATCGCAATGCATTTATGGAGGAAAGTAATTTTAGAAGTCTTTAATTGGCTTATACTGATTAGAAAAGATTTCAAGTAACTAGAAACAGAATAAAATTGAATGGTAAAATTAGGTTACGTCCACGATAGGCTTTCTGTCTGTTTTTGTTAAAGGCGTAAGTGAATGCCTATCCTATTTTCATCTTATCGGCTATTGGACACCCTTTAATATCTCATCGCTGCAATTGCTCAGGCAGGAGGTGAATCTATAGTATATTGATTTTTGTAATAAAAACTTGTTTTCCACTAAATTACGTTCGTCTTAATACTTTTAGAGGATAACGCGTTCTGCTGGGTCCCTTCTAACTCTCCTTTAACGGCCTTTATTAACTTCTTTATTGTGTTTAATAATATGAATTATTCTGGTGGTATCTAAATTAAACAAAATTCTTCCTTTTAAAATTCTTTTAAAATTTAAAATTCTTCCTTTAACAAAATCAATTTTTCATTATTTATTTATTTATATTTGGAGGTATGGAGTAAAAACAATCCTGGGCTTATTTTCCAGTTATAAAATCAATTTGGTCTGAATATTTCATCAAATACATAGATAGAAGAGTGCAATGCAATTACTTCAAATGTATTTCACTTGCGCACGCCTTGGAAGCTTATCTTCGTAAACTTTACCATACAGCCGCTGTTATCTTAATTTACTACTAAACCGCGAATTTCATTCAATTATACCCCCGCTTCGCCAATGAGAAGGAAGAGGAATTTACTCAAAAGAAGGCGACGAGGTCGGGCAAAAATTGATAATGTTATAGCGTCCCACTACTTCCTACACAGGAAAAAGAATGAAAAGACTTTGACGAAGAATTTAAAATGGATCGGAGAAGTATTGCTTGAAACTCTCAGTCATTTTCTGTGCCAAATAGGATATTCCCAATAAAAGTTTGTGGTATTTTTTAAAAGAAAATGAAAGGAGGGAGAAATTATTTTCTCGAATTCGTTGACAAAAATAATGTTTTCGCGGCAATGATTCCAAAGAAGAAATAAAGTTTTTCTGTTATAATTTATATAATGTTATAAAACTTGCCAACATTATGCGAGCAATGTGCGTGAATTAAGTCACAAGCTGTCTCTAATTAATTCTGAATTAGAGATATCTAACGATGTTTTTTTGTAAACATTTGTACGTGCAAATTTAAGTGAAAACAATATAAAGTAGGTTTTGAAAGGAATATTTCCATGTGGAATAAAAAATGTTTATTCATAAAGAGTAAGTTTTATGGTTAAACTTTGATCTCTTTTTAGAATCTTCACTTATCGAATCAAAGTATCTCCTTGAAATAATAAACGAAAGCATTTTCTACGCAAACAATTGTTTGCACATCACGCAGGGAAGCTTGACTCTCTCTTGCACAAGGGAGCAAGATTTTCCCACATAACAGCATATTCCGTAGCCTTTTACAGCAGTACTTGTTTCCAGTCAATTATTAGAAATAATTTCTCTGTATCCTGGAAAGATAATAAATACCTGAGTTTATTTCGAATATCCACCGCTATATTCATCCTTGTATCCTGTCGGGCCCCTTGCTTTTTGTTATTTTACTAAGTAAAACTTATGCAAACAAAATAAACTTTTGTCTCCATGTCCATTTATAAGGGGGCTTTCAATTTTCGCGGAGAGGACGAGATCAAAATTTGCCGACACGCCATTGGAGAGGCCCCACGCAAAAAATTCCAATCGAGCCCCGCAATGACTGCATTTTGGGTTGGAAAGATTGCCATCAAAATGGGATGGCAATCTTATCCACTGGATATGAACCTATACAGTAAGATGTTACCAAGAAAAACATTGTTACAAAGTTTGTTTAAAGTTCTCTTACCTCTATTAATGAATTTTGCCTCGCGGATCATTAACGAAGCACACTCTTAATAACACATTTCTTCATTGATCTCTCATCTTTCTAGAATAGTTTAACATTTTCATTTTCTTTCCCCAGGTTTGGGCTATTTAAAGATCGTCACAGCGAAATATGACTGCATCGAAAACAGACTCCACTGAATAGATATTTATTCCAGCAGAGAAAAATGTTTTTGATTGTGTTTTCATTTAGCAATGACACAGGCTTTTAGAATTCGTCACCATCCAAAAACTTCATCCTCTCAGTGCCTCCTTAAGAGTTTCAAACACATGATAATTGGAAGATGTAAAGTCAGAGATTTATAGGCGATATTGTAAGGTCTGAAATATCAATTTCTGAAAGGTATTAACAATCAGTGGTCTTGTGCAATGGTTGCGTATTGCTGATTTTTATCACCTCTTCCTCCAGTGTACCGGGCAATTTTCACTGTTTCATCCTTTTGCTGATAGTAGCCCATTCATATCCACGAAGAGTGAGCAGGACCTTGTCTGAGCAGATAATTTCATCCATTTTTAAACGTCATTGTCCATTTGTATACTCTACTCTTATAAATATATAGAATTCCTCCTAATATAAACATGAAAAATTGTTTATTGACCCAACATAAAAATTAACCTAACAACAAAAAGAAATATGTAGTAGTAAAGGAATCTACCATGAAGGACAAACAGCCAGCCAACCCCCTGACCTAAATGTAACAATCCAAAATATAAATATCTGATTTCAAGGAATATTAAAATTTCAGCATACATACACAAATTAATTAACAAAATAATTAAAAATAAGTATCCTACACATATTATTAAGAGAATGATAATCCGGGACTTTCAGAAAGGGAAAACGAACATTCTTAATTCTATAGAACAGAGAAAAAGGATTTCTATGGCATATGACTCAAAGTTTTCTGCAATTAAAAAATGTTTTCAAGGACAAAACATTCAAATAATCCCTAAAATAAATAATACTCTTAGAAAGAAATTGGTCAATATGCATGTTCGAGATGATAGTGAGGATCAAAATAATACTGATGTCGATCAATGTAATCTCCACTGAAACCAAACTAATCTCCAGGAATTATATAATAATGATTTGGTTTTTCACAAGCTAGTAAATCAAAATGATGTTATTTATCAAATTCCATGTTCGGACTGCGATGCCAATTATATCGGCCAATCTAGTCGCTCTCTATATTTTAGATTACAGGAACATGAGAGAGCGATTAGGCTCAATCATTGTGACTACGCTTTGGCCAGACATTGTCATGCTACGGGCCATAAGATAAATTGGAAAGGTGTAAAAGTTTTGGGAAGGGAACAAAATTGGAATAAACGCGTAATAAAGGAGGCCCTCTTTATTAAAAATTCCGATTGTACTCTGGCCAAAGCGTCTTACGATATTCAGTGATTGGAGCATTCTGTGAGTGATGTCATATCCCTTGACTCCCCCCTCTTTTTTATTCCTTAGTTTTATTTGTTAATTTTTGTTGGTATCTTCCTCCTTCATTTATTCTGAAGATGAGCAGCTGGTCTGCTCGAAAACGTTAAGTTTTTGTTAATCTAATTGGCATATCATATTAAGACATTTTGACTACCAAATTCTTTTTATCCGGAGAATTTTTAATTTCATCATTGTGTAAAGAATTCTCCGTCAATGTCAGCAGTTCCGCCTATAATTTTTTCGTCTTGTGTTTTTGGATTTTGCATTAATTCTGTGAGGTGTCCTCTACGAACGTTTTCAAGTGCTATCCATTGCACCAGTCAGCCCTTTTCATCAAGGAAAACTTTTCATCATGGAAAATTTCATCCTAGAAGACGCTCATTGTAAAAAAAACATCACTCAGCCTGTTCAATTCGTATGCATTTTAATCTTATTTAATGCAATCTTCAGGCCACCGACTTTAGACTTTTAAATGTATATTTCCATTCTATCATTAATGGAAATATATATTTAAAAGTCTAAAGTCCGTGGCCTGAAGATTGCATTAAATAAGATTAAAATTCTATCATTAATATTCATAATTCATAATTTTATGTTTTTAAATTGTTGTTTAATCCGTGTGTTTTATTGGCATAGTTTATTGGCATAGTTTATTTGCATAGTTTATTGATTTAAATTGATACTGGGGGGTTTTTGGACTTCATTAATTGGAAACCTTTTTGCTGAAACTTTAAAATTCCTTGAAATCAGATATTTATAATTTGGATTGTTACATTTAGATCAGGGGGTTGGCGGGCTGTTCGTCTTTCTTGGTAGATTCCATTACTACTACATATTTCTTTTTGTTGTTAGGTTAATTTTTATGTTGGGTCAATAAACAATTTTTCATGTTTATTTTAGGAGGAATTCTATATATTTATAATTAATCTATTCTCACCGTTTTAAATCTTAAATACTCTTCTCTTAGTTCTAAAATCATTCGACTGTTTCGCGAATTCCCTCTACACTCTGTATAAAGCGTATTTAATATGCCAGTAGGAGATCTCTGAATTTTTTCTTATGGGGGCACATCAAATGTTGGTGCATGAAAGCCCAGTAGAATCTGATGAGATACTGCTTGCCAGGGTCCATACTGCCTGTTTTCTTGCATAACTGACACCAGATGGCAAAGTTTGCTCTGAAAACAAAAGTAGTTTATAATAATGTTCCCCACACGTAATACTCGCTCAAGATCTCGTGGTGCCTGAAGCATGCATTTCCGACCATTAGTTCCGACCATCTCAACAAATGAGTACCGGGTAATCCAGAAGTCAGTAGACTTTTTAAAATCTTATAATTATTAAACTATTTACAATAAAACGACGCGGTTTGCACAGAAATGATCAGAAGCACGGGGGATTTTTATTTATAATGAAAAATATTTTTTTTTATATTAGTTACATTTTTGACCAAAAAGTGGCGCTGGAGTTCTATATTCGACTTAAATTCTGTTTTTTGAATCTTCGAAAATCGCTTGTGCCGAAGCGTTTCTTAAAGCAACATCAAAATAACATCCTTAGAGCCAAGATAATGCGCAATTAACTCATCTGCTTATTTCACGCATGATAAGATTGTATTCTACATGAAACTCCAGCGCCACCTTTTGGTCAAAAATGTAACTAATATAAAAAATATTTTTCATTATAAACAAAAATCCCCCGTGTTTCTGAGCATCTCTGTGCAAACCGCATCGTTTTATTGTAAGTAGTTTAATAATTATAAGGTTTTAAAAAATTCTACTGACTTTTGGATCACCCGGTATTACAGACCAATACTATCTGTGGAACTTTGAATCTACAGGTTTGAGATTCCCTGTGTAGTTAGATAAATTGTGATTCGTATTTTATTAGTATATATTAAATTTCGTTATTAAAGTCTCGCATCGTTTTTCAAATGAGTTTCATTCCTTAATTAAGTTTATTTTCCGGAAACAAGACTGTCAAATCTGACAAACGCGATTTTTAATTACTGAAAAGTTCAAGTAATTTATTAAACTTCTTTCATGGAACTATTTCATATAGATGACAGACGGAAATACGAATATCAAGCGGAGGTTAAACACACCAAAACACAGCAAAAAATGGGATTTGAAACTTTTCAGATGTGCTGATTCGAGAAAAGTTTGAGTAAATAAAATTGAAATGGCATTTTGATATTAAGTTGATTTTGATAAATGAATTATGTTTTATAGAATTGATCAAATTTCTCAAAGCAAAAATGTTGAAATATATTTGCCACTTGAATTTTATACAATGAAAAAAGCTGAAACTTAATTTATTCTGGTTTTAAAAGAATGACGGTAATGGGAGAAGACATTTGTTTGTCCCTGGAGGAATATTCTATCACACCATCACAACTCTGGAATTTGTTGACTGAAAGAAGATGCCATCGACAATATGAGCCTTTAAGAGCGCTTACGCTAATCATATTCCACGGAAAAGGAACATGCATATTTAAACTAATCAAATAATCTGGGAAAGATGGTTTAACTTGGAAAGAGGAATTCAACTTGGAAAGATGAAATGAGATTAGTTAACTTGAAAAGATAACTAATTTAGCATCCGAAAAAAAAAAATATCGTTCGCATTCGCAAGTTTACAAACGTCCTGTCAAATTCACTTTAACAATGTTGCATGATAGGCTCCTCACAAACCCGTTCGTGAATTCAAAATTCAAATTAGAAGACAGAATTGCACTCAGAGAAAAAATGGGTACGCCATTCTACAGAAGACTGAGTCACGTCGTCTGATAAGTAAGCTGAATTATAATAAAAATAATTTACTTTATGTAAATCCTGCACTGCATCAATGAAGATTAGCCAAGAATTAACCCAGCCATCCCAAATCAGCTAAGAAATTAAGATTAAGTAATTTAAAGTGATATTTAACAATCTCATCTCTTATGAATTTCGACAAAGAGATTAATAGTCGTAAATTTAGAGTGTAAAGTTTATCATATCTAGATTAAATTATTAATACAATTTAAACTTGATAATTTAATACATTTTCATTAAAATTTTGGATTTTAAACACGTAAAATAACTATTTGAATTTTTTTGCCTCTCTAACGCATTCGTATTACTGTTGCCCAATTGCTTCAATCACCAGGGTTAAAGAAGACGTCATTAATTGTTTCTTGCGTGCATAATGTCATTTGGCAGCAAGTTGATTGCCGTTTTTGAAACAAATCAATGGAGCTCCGTTTTCGTAAATATTAATGAGCTTTGAATTTGGTCGATATGTTTACGTGGATTATAAAATCCCAACTATCAAATTTGAAGGGATGGGGTTCAATAAGAATTCGATTGTTTCATGCTTAATGAACGTTCTAATTTATTAAATTGAGAGACTTTCTTTTATTTAAATTATCCATTTTATTTATACTAAAAATTGATTAAAATTATTTACTTTATTCATAGAAATTATTTTACTTACATGATCTCTCAACATAACAAAAACTTTCCGTATTAGCTTGACATGGTTATATTATGGGAACGCTAGTGCGAAATCGCATGACGGAGAGGCATAAAATTCATTTTACCCATTTACCAGCAGATCGAATAGTACCCTAATATGTCGTGATAAAACTGTCTATTTTATTTTCAATGGTTAATTTGACAAAGTAACCCCGAGCACACAAAAACAAGTAACGAGGGGAACGCTTTAGTTGCATACAAAAAACAGAAAATTTTATGTCAACATTAATGTTCAGTTAAAATTTTAATATTCACAATACAATTTAATTTAAATTTAAATATTTACACTAATTTAAATGGATTTAAATGGTCATTTTTTAAAAAACAGTTGAGAATGTGTGGTACTGCGTCAGAGCAATGTTAAAAGCGCAAGACAGTGAAAAACATGAATACGGTATTTCAGAAGTCGGTCGTTCTGTTGCCAAATTTTTCCAATTTTTTTTGATTTTGACTTCAGATTCGGACAGAGAATCAAAAAGTACGTAAAAATCACAATAGGCACACATGTCTTATCTGTTCGGGAACATAACTAAAATGGCAGTCAAAGAATAGATAACAACCTTTCGCCATTCAGGTTAAGTTTCATTCAGTTTTCAGATTACAGTGATAAATTCCATAGATAAAATGTTCGTTTAGAAATGCACATATAAAAAACAATTAAAATAAACCACAGAATCCAGTAGTAAATATATCACAAAAACAATGCCTAGCATTTTCGGGGCGGTTGCTCTTGTTCCCTTTATCAGATTTATCTTAACAATAAAACTGAAAACACAAAAAATAGCAAAAGAAATCAAAGATTTAAATACACATTGTATAAAAAGTATCCAATCCCCATTTAAGCTCTTATGATGCTCTTGCCAAATCAGTTTCACCCTTTTTAATAAAATAAGCCTCTTTAATTAATCGCTTATTCAATACGTATTTTTTGTCTAATACATGTACATGTATTTGGTATTTACTCCAATAAGGCACATGACCATTTGTAAAACAATGAATTCTAGTATCGCATAAACAAAATGAACATTTTTAGTTTGTAATCATTTTATATTGCAATTAACATACATTCCTTCTTCAAATTCAAATTATCAAATAAAAATTTCTTTTTATTTCTGTTATTTTGGATATATTTGGATTGGATTTGGATATATTTTCACCATTTTAAATATCGAAGTTGGACACCTTCTATTTCGAGAAGTGAAACATTGATAAAAATTCTTGCAACTACTTTATTTGGAAATATATTTAATACCAATCTTTTACGTTATATTTATAAATGTTCAGGGATAATATTGGTTAAAAAACTTACTTATTCTTTCAATATTTTTTAACCGTATTGACAGTAAACTAATGTAGAATTTTTAAGAAGAGGCCATTTTTAGCACATTTTCTATATATTGTAACATGCCAAATGTAGTTAGAAAAATAAATTTTCCCCTTTGACTAAGATTTCCCGCAATATATAGTTTAATTGTCATTGTTGCTTTTTGAAATTATGCCAACAAAGGAAAAAGACGCTATTAATGATTTGTTACGTCGTTTTGACAAAAGACTTTGTTGGGAGCGCGAGTGGAAGGGGAGAGGGAGAAGACGAAGCGATTTCGATGAAGATAGTCGTACCTTTTTTTTCCCCTGAAGATGATTGGATCCGGACCCAAAGGGATAGAGAAGCGATCCTTAGTGTGGAAATGGTCGACAGATTAACATGGAAAGTTCGTCTCCAGTATGATTTATAAAAAAAATAGTTTCGCGAGAATGACAAAAATTCAAGACTTAGAAGAAAATGGCAACAACAGTTCGAAGTCGGAAACCGCTTGTTGTTATGGACGATTTAAAAAAAAGGATTCATCTGGTAATGGTAAACAATTTGGGCCAATTTTATTTAAATAAGAATGAATTTCTGTCTTGGCTTTCCCTTTTTCTTTTCTGCTAACAGATATTTTGGATCCACTACTTGGTGCAACTCCGGTATGAACGATGAATCCCTAACTGTCCAGTACGATGATTATCAGTAAAATATGTGCGTAGAAGGTATCTATTCAATGTGTTTAGCGACGGATCCTAATTAATAATACTAACTTTTCCCCATCCAGAACCCCCCCCCCTTTTACTTACCTTTCTCCCCCCGTCGTTCATCTTCTACCATCGAAGACTTCTAGCGTTTTTCTACCTTCTGACACCGACCAGAATCATGACGGAGTGAACAGACGATGTCTTTTAACAAGCCCAATTAACTCTCATAGATAGAAAAGAAAACAAGATTTGGTTTTGTTTGAAGTTAAGTTTAACTCTAATTTGGGATTAATCAGGATAATTGGGAGTTGACCAAAACAAAAGTAAAGATAACGAAAGAAAAGAAGAACTCAAATTAAATAAGAACGGGAAAGAAGGGTTGTTTATCCGAATAGATAGTAACTAGAAAAATCAGTTTTGCCTATTGTAAAAAAAAAACCATTGCCAAAATTACTTTTATCTTTATTTGTTTTCGGAGGGTGTGCGGCGAATAACTGTTAACTTCTCTCAAGAGTTTTTTAAATATTACGCAATTAATTATTGATGAGCTTAGTCCCTGAGAAGTGTTTAAGGAATAACTAAGAAAAGTGAAAACACCCAGAGACTGAATCTTAATCAATTTGTAATTAAAAATATTTTTACGAGAGATTAATAAATAGCCCAGTCTAATCCGACTTTCGACTCTGAGTTTTTCTTTCAAAACTAAGATAATAATCATTACCTGTTCGTAATTAATAAGAAGAGAATCATTATTGTAGAAGGGTGTATAGTTCCTTAACTCACCTGGCTGTTAACAAACGTTACAATATAGAAATGTGCTTATGTGATCGGTTTGTCCAGCTGTCCGTCCGTCCGTCTGTCTGTAGACAATCCCACAATTCATTGCGTTGCATGTATTGAATTGCATGTATTGCAATCTCACAATTCATTCAATCATGTCTTGAATTGCTGGAAGAAACGAATTATCCTCGCATTTGGTAAAACGCGTGTTGAGAACATGGGTTCGGTTCTGCGCGTGCTCTAAACGTTAATGAGATGGTGTGCGTGCAGAATGCACGTGTTTGACGATTATTAAAAGGGCAGTTCGGTCCCGAAATCAAGAGAATTTTTTTATTCCTAGGGAGCTTAGCATTTATTACGATAACTTGAAAACGAATTAACTTTTTCACAGTCTGTTTTCACCAATCCATTAAAATGGGACAGAGTACGCAGAAGTACGAACGTGAGATAGCAGGAATAAGTACGTGCTCTAATAGCACGTGCTTTAATGGTACCATTATGATACCCTCTTAAACATATCCTATAACAAGATATGGCATGTAATATATCAAACAAATTGTCACAACATATCATGAACGAATATAAAAGAGTAACTAGTGATAGCAAGTATCGGTCTAATGGCACGTGTACGTGCAAGGATGTCTCATGAATGAATATAACGGTATATAGTGATGTCTGAATTGTTTAGTAGTACGTGATTTAATGGTACCAAGTGGTACCATTGGAACTTTCAATGCTAAGATATGGCATGTAATATATCAAACGACT